>BMAU01001924.1:0-31881 GCA_019973935.1 Trichonephila clavipes | reverse complement strand
ACAAATGAATCTTATCATCAGGGAAGTAGCCACCACCGTATCAGCGGTATCATTGATACGGGTTCCCCAAGCTAGAGGGGCCCCTATATATGTATGCAAAAAATCGTAAAATATTGAAGGTCCCAAAACAGAGCCCCAAGGAATTTTTGATACAGGAAACACTCAGAACTGGCTAAACCAGTGTTTATCATTTAAAGCTGTGTGAAGTTAGTTCGAAAGGGAGGAGTGGCCGCGGTAGCCGAGTGGTATAGGCATCGGATCGTGGCTGGCTTTGTCACGAGTTCGAGCCCAGTACCACTAAAGACCCGCCGTGTAGGGCAGCGAAGCACGCTAAATCTGTCGAGAGCTGAATGTCCTCCCGCTGGTGTGGTGTGGTAGTTAGGAGAGGGGGTGCCAGCTCAGGTGTCGTCCACGTCACTTGACCATGGTTCAAAATTACGTGGTCCGTCGCCAAAAGCCCTCGTGCAGCTGAACAGTGCGACGTTAATCTTCACTCGAAAGGGAGGATGCTACCGTAATTTTATTGTATTGTGAAGATAAATAATGAGATTATAGATTTCTCAAAGTTAATTTGCGGAAAAAATTTATGTATCTTTATTAGACTTGCATAAAATTTGTACTTTTGTTATCGCGTTATTAGGAAAGGTTAACGATATTCGGATCCACCGCTCGTGTCTAACTCCACCTTGTATCAAATAAGTAATGTTTGCTATATTAATTAAGAATGAGGGAATATATATATATATATATATATATACTAGAGAGGACCCGACAGACGTTGTCCTGTACACACATCTTAAATTCAAAATAAAAGATTTTTGAACATTCGATACTGCGATCGTAACGCAGTCTGCCGGATCCAATGTAAAACATTCCAAGATCAACAATTTATAAATAAAAAATTAATTAAATAAACATTTCTAAACCGAATTATAAATCTAAACCATTTTCGAGTCCACTGGAACAGACAAAGACTTTCATCAAAATCGGTCCAGCCGTTTAGGAGGAGTTCAGTTTCATACGCACTCACAGAAGAATTACATATAAAGAGTGTTTTTTCGAGGTATAGAAGTTTAAAATGGCATTACTTTCCAAGATGGCGACCAATTTAACAGCTGTCAAGTGATTTATTCTCAGTTTGGTTTGGCAATTCATCAAAACGATCATCAAGCAAGGCGTAGATTCGTCGAATGGGCCCAAAACGAGATTGCCGTCGTTCCCGATTTTCATAAGCGAATTTTGTTTAGCGATGAAGCGCACTTCTGGTTGAATGGCTACGTCAACAAACAAAACTGCCGCATTTGGAGTGAAGCTAATTCACAAGTGTATGTCGAAAAACTGACCAGTGTCCAGAAAAACTGACTGTTTGGTGCACTTTATTGGCTGGTGGAATCATTGGTCCGTACTTCTTCAAAAACGATGAAGGCCACAACGTTACAGTCAATGGTGATCAGTATAGAGCCATGATTACTAACTTTTTCATTCCTGAATTGAACAATCATGATGTCCAGGAGCTGTGGTTCCAACAAGACGGCGCAACATGTCACACAGCTCATGCCACAATCGATTTATTGAAAGACACGTTTGGTGACCGCCTAATTTCACGTTTTGGACCTGTGAATTGGCCTCCAAGATCTTGTGATTTAACACCGCTAGACTATTTTCTGTGGGGCTGTGTAAAGTCATTGGTCTATGCGGATAAGCCACAAACGCTTGACCATTTGGAAGACAACATTCGCCGTGTTATTGCCGATATACGGCCACAAATGTTGGAAAAAGTCATCGAAAATTGGACGTCCAGATTGGACTACATCCGAGCCAGCCGTGGCAGTCCTATGCCAGAAATCATATTTAAAATGTAATGCCACACAAGATTATCTTTCTCGAAATAAAAAAAAAAAACATGTCAATCGAATAATACATCGTTGTTTTATTGCAATTTAAAGTTCTATACCTCTAAAAAAACACCCTTTATAAAGATTATTTGAAAAGATAATAATTAAAAACGCTAAAAAGCGTGAATCGTCTGCATTTTCGTAACAATAAAGACCGGGTTTGGCCAGTTTGGCTGAAAATCAATTTTCGATGCCAACTTACGTCTTTTTCCATTCCTACTATTAGCTCACGATCTGTATACATATTTTTGTTTGTTTGTTTGTTTATTTATTTATCTTGGTGGAATTTTCAATCATTAATAAAATACATTTTAAAGCGCTCAATTGAGCTGAAATGTAATGTACATGATTATTTTGGATGACAGTACAATAATTTTTTTAATTATAACTAATAAAAATTAATTGATTAAAACTAATTATTTTAAAAATTACAAATACAGCCACGTTGGCGACTTAGCGACCCTTTTGGCGACTTATGTCAAAATTTGAAAAGGTTTTTTTCTCACGTGTTAAAGCATTCAGATGAAAGGAAATTTTATATACACGATTGTTTTGGATGATAATACGATACTTTAATGATAATTAATAAAAATTAATAACCACTTAATGTTGTGATTCTATCATATGTATATACATATTTATATTAATTGCAACTATTTAATAAAAAGTAGCAAAAATAAATTTTTTCTTGGTTGATCTAAGTAGGAATTGGTTTTAAATTTTTTTTATATTACTTGTGTGTGTGTTTATAACAATAGCGTTGTTACAACAATGCAAGTGAATGTTGAGTTGTATTTTCTGAATGTTTTTAATTAATATCTTTTTAACTATTTGCGATATCGGATCGAATTGTGAATCTAAACCATTCTCGAATTTACTTGAACCCACACAAAAAATTTCATCGAAATCGGTCTAGCCGTTAAGGAGGAGTTTAGTGACAAACACACGCACATAAGATTTTTGTATATAAAGATATATATATAAATATATATATATATATATATATATATATATATATATATATATATATATATATATATATATATATATATACTAAAGGACCCGACAGACGTTGTCCTGTACAGACATCTTAAATTCAAAAATTCCATTTTTTATGAATAAGCTTTAACAATCTGGACCGTTTTGAGTAAAATTTCAGTAAAATTGAGTAAAATTTCAAACACTAATTACATCTGAATGTAATAATTTAACTAACACACGATTTATTTCAACAAAATAATAACATGAAGTGACAAAATATTTTTCTGAAATGATTGCACCACCAACTGTCGGGACCAACTTGAATTATAATAAAAGATTTTTGAATATTCGATACTAAGATCGTAGCACAGTCTGCCGGATCCAATGTAAAACATGTGAAGACCCCCCTGGGTCTCACCTTGGACACCAAGATTAATTTGAGGCAAAGAACCACTAAGAGCCATTTTGGTTTAATAATAATATTTATTTATAATTTCAATTTCTCAAAAAAAAAAAAAAAACACACACACTCTAATAACATATAATACTTTTATGTTACGTCAACTAAAGGGATTTACCTTTATATTAAATTAAATTACGAATAATGCAATTAATTAATAATTTCGCTCAAGATCAAGTAAGGTCTACCGAAATAGGAGGTCCGAGAAATACACGTACTCGAATTCTTAACTTTCATTAATTTTAACTAATTCGCCTAAACTGATGCTTATTTTAAGCGTACGTAAATTATATTTACCACTGGCTATATCAGCTTTCTGATACTTCCGTCGAATAGCAGCACGACGTCTTCCCGATTCTAATATCCTGTAATCCTCTAATATTGCGGTTACAGTTGCTGGCTCAATAGCCTTCCATCATCTGCATTGCTAGCTTACAACGCTCGACTTAAATGCCTTAACTATTTTGCATATCCCGTTCATCTTTTTGGAGTTGATTGGAAATAAACGCGAACTTATATTCTCCAAAAAGACGCCTAAGAAGATTAGTGGAAAGATTCTGTACAGATTCATCACAAACATTCCAATATCAACGACTAATAAATAGAAAATTCATTAAATAAACATTTCTAAACCGAATTATAAATCTAAACCATTCTCGAGTCCACTGGAACAGACAAAAACTTTTATCAAAATCGGTCCAGCCGTTTAAGAGAAGTTCAGTTACAAACACACGCACAGAAGAATTACATATACACTGCTGGACAATTGCTAAGGACGGATAACACTATCATCCATAACAGCCGCAAAATGAAAGGAAGCAAAATGTGGAAAATTAGAATAAGTGCGGGATATTAGTAAGAAGAGGTATGAGTATGCAAATTTTTTCCACGTCTGTTCATCACGTGATAGCGTTCATAAGAGCTTTAAAGGTTTTGACGCTTGTGGACAGTTGTTGTTTCAAGTCAAAGTTTTACAGGAAAGATTTAATAGACGAACTTAAGATTTTTGGCAGGTCTTCCCGACATCACATAGATGATTTTATGCGTGGCCGAATTATTCGAAAGATCGAAGAAGGGCGAAAAATAACAGATGTTGACAGGGAGTTCGACATAGCTCACAGCGTTGTTTCACGGCTGTGGAAGTCATTTAAAACTACTGGAATGTGTAGTAGACGGCACGGGGGAGGTCGTGTTAGAAGTACGACGCCTGCAGAAGACAGATATATCGTCCTATCAGCAAAAAGGAACAGGCGCACCACAGTTCAGCCGGTGGAAAATCAGTTTCTTGCTGCCTCAGGAAAGCAGATCTCCCGAAAAACTGTTGCCAGACGTTTGAGGGGAGGAGGACTATACGCACGCAGACCTGTTGTGTGTGTCCCATTGACCAGACAGCACCGTACTGCCCGATTGCAATGGTGTCGTGAGCATCACAATTGGACTGAACAGGACTGGGAATGCGTACTATTCTCAGATGAGAGAAGGTTCAGTCTGTCATCGGATTGTAGACGCCAACTCATCTGGCGGGAGAGTGGTACTGCTTATCGTCCAGAAAATATCCAGGAAAAGGACCGATATCCGACATGCAGTATCATGGTGTGGGCCGGCATCATGATCAATGGCCGCACGCGCCTACATGTGGTTGCGAATGGGACTATGACGGGCCAACGATACATTGATGAAGTTCTACTTCCTCATGTTCGTCTTTTCCGTGGTGCTGTCGGTGATAAATATGTTTTTATGGACGACAAAGCAACATGTCATTGAACACTCGCTGTTCAGGATTGTCTAGACAGCGAGGGTATTCAACGTCTCGTAGGGCCAGCGCGTTCTCCAGATCTAAACCGCATTGAAAATTTGTGGGATGCTTTGGGGAGGCAAGTTGCTGGTCGAAACTATCCTCCGACAAACAAGAACACCCTCATCCGTGCACTCACAGAGGAATGGGATAAATTGCCTCAACAGCTGCTGGATAATGTTGTGCAAAGTATGGTACAACGTGTGGAATGTTGCATCACACTCCACGGTGGACATATCCCGTACTGATACCTTTCTTTAAGGTGCCTTCTGACTTTTAGATGCATTGTTCCATTTCTCCGTACACAGATCAAATGAACATTTTAATTTATTTCAGATGTTTCACAGCTTTTTGTACTTTCCAGAACAATAAATATTCTTTATTCTAATGTCTGAACAGTGTGGCAAATATATTTTATCCTACTAGGCCTCATGTCTTGCTTAATGTTATGCTACATAGAAATTTGTGATCCGTCCTTAGCAATTGTCCAGCAGTGTATAAAGATTATTTGAAAAGATATTAATTAAAAACGCTAAAAAGCGTGAATCGTCTGCATTTTTGTAACAATAAAGACCGGGTTTGGCCAGTTTGGCTGAAAATCAATTTTCGACGCCAACTTACGTCTTTTTCCATTCCTACTATTAGCTCACGATCTGTATGCATATTTTATTTGTTTGTTTGTTTTTTTATTTATCTTGGTGGAATTTTCAATCGTTAATAAAATACATTTTAAAGCGCTCAATTGAGCTGAAATGTAATGTACATGATTATTTTGGATGACAATACAATAATTTTTTTTAATTATAATTAATAAAAATTAATTGATTAAAACTAATTATTTAAAAAATTACAATTACAGCCACGTTGGCGACTTAGCGACCCTTTTGGTGACTTATGTCAAAATTTGAAAAGGTTTTTTTCTCACGTGTTAAAGCACTCATTTGAAAGAAAATTTTATGTTATAGCAATAGAGTGTTGTTCAGTGGCGTAACGGAGAACACTTGAGCTCCCCTGCAAAGTCAGGTTTGGGGCCCCCCAAGTTGAATTTTACAAAGGGTAGGTACTTGGCGATAGTCAGGTTTTGGGCCCCCCAAGTTGAATTTTACAAAGGGTAGGTACTTGGTGATAGTCAGGCTGTGGGCCCTCTAGAGCCCTGGGCACCCCCGCAATGCGGGGGTGTACGTTACGCCACTGGCGTTGTTACAACAATGCAGGTGAATGTTGAGTTGTATTTTTTATAATGTTTTTAATTAATATCTTTTTAACTAATTGCGATATCGGACCGAATTGTGAATGTAAATCATTCTCGAATTTACTTGAACCCACACAAAAAATTTGTTTGAAATCGGTCCAGCCGTTTAGGAGGAGTTTAGTGACAAGCACACGCACAGAAAAGTTTTATACATAAAGATATATAATTTGTTTCTTATTTGATAAGTAAAGTCATATCAGAATTGTACCTAGATTTAAGAAAAAAATTGTTAATTTTGTAATACGCCTCTTCCCTTTGTTCTCCATCTCACTGTGAACTCAGGTTTCGCAACAACAAAACTCCGCGAGCTCCAACGCTAGCCACTAATTCTTAACCATTAATGCTCCGCCACAGCAGCCACTTTTTGGTTGATGTTAGTCGAAGCGCTCGTTCGAACCCTCCGAAAAATTAATGGTATTAAACCTCAAAATTTTCATGAAATGTGGTGTGAAAATCTAAAGAATGAGACACTGAAAGAATCCAGAAAATCCTATATGACACAGCAAAATGTGAAGCGTTTTAAATGAAACAAAATTAAGGTAAATCAAATTATTTGCTGTAAATTTGGGAAGGAGTTTTAGATTTCGTGCACGACCCTTATCCTCGCATCTGCATTAAATTGTTCCTTATTCCCATCGCAATATGGGAGAATGTATCTCAGTTTTCAGAAATTTAATTTCACTGCATTGAATTTAATGATATACATATAGTAGGATTTATAAAAGTTCGCGGGATGAGTCTATAACCTAAAAATATTTCCAATTAAACTGTTGAAACACATCCTCCTCCGAAATAAGATCCTTGAGTAACAACGCACTTTTACCATGGCTTGTAAAGGTCATCGAAACATTTCAGGAATACATTTTTAGTCATGTCCTTTAATTCAGCCTCTGTGCACTTTTAACTTCCTCTGTAGATTGGTCTTAATTTAACATACGGGGAACAATATGATGACACACCCTATGGATATTAAAATCCTTAGTCAGTATCCATTGACATGTGGCCGAGGACATACCAACTGATTCTGCTATTGTTTGAAGTCTGTTCTTACGCATCACTGCAGAACCCTTTTCTATGTTTTCAGACGTGCGGGAAGTTTGCGGAAGTTCAGATCTTTTGTCGTCTTCGACACTTTCCCTGCCTTCTCAGAAACGTCAATGCCACTCAAAAGCTTGGGTTCCTGATAATGTATCATAGCCTTAAACATACTTCAAATTTTCGAAAATAACCGTAACATTTTTTCCCAAACAAACACAAAATTTAATATTCATTATCCGCTCAAAAAACGCAATACCTTTCAATCGCTGACGACTAAATACATATGCCTACAAAATACGATGCCGTGGCGATCCACCGACCACGTGATTTGGAACAAACTTTTTTTGGAAAAGGAAGAATGCAGTAATACAGAAATGTTACTTCAGTCGCTCTGCTGCAAAAATTTTCCACGTTATAGGTTCAGTCGGGGAACTTTTGAGTCTTCCTACACAACCAATTACAAAACATTAACGAAGTTTTTCTGGAAGAAAAATACGATTCATTTCAATTGGCCACTCAAATGGGAAATTTCTATGAAAAATTATTTGTGAATGTTTAGTAAGTCACAGTTAAAAGGAGAAGAAAAGTTAATAACCGGAGCCGTCTGCACAACCTTATGACTCGCTATCGTGTAAACACTCCATAAATCAGAAAAGATGTAATTAAATATGTAACTCGTGTGTTATTGCTTACGGGCAAAAATGCTAAATCCAACTCATTTACATAAGCTATGTTTCTCAAGCCCAAAATTCTAATCGGAACTTACACTTTATCCATAAAAACCGGACACAGGAAAAAAAAGATGATGGTAATAAACCCCAAAAAACACACCGACACTTTACACACAGTTATTTTCGCTCTCTATTAATAACATAAAACCCAATTTGATTGACTTTAAATCGCTGACTTAATGAAGCTTTTGTTATTGATGTGCTCCAGTTCACGTTTTTTTTCCTTGCACTTTCACGGAGGAAGTGAAAAAAAAATCTCATTTCCTATTCATTGCCGGCGAGGCGGGTAAATAAAGACGGTTTGAGGATCAGCGCAAACAACGTGGGTGATTGTCGAGAAGCTGCTAAAAGAGGGTCACTGTGTTGCAATGAATAACTAAACAGAACGACTACGCAAGAAAAACGTAAAAAGCGAGATGAAGGGAAAAAGTGTTAGAAAATGAGGAGGAATCTACGATTGAATTGAATTTGGATTACATCTCAGTTTCGTATGTTACTATTAACAGTACTGTTACGTGGTACATCGTCTTTTAAATGCAAGAAATGTCCTCGCAGTTAAGAAGTTGCGGAGTTAATCATAATTTATTGCAAAACTGTAATAAAAAAATACAGTAGCTTTTAACCGGAAACAATACACGTAATACATGAAACAAATGAAACGCATAATCATTGTTAAATGTTTAACTCCAAGGTTGATTTCCCTTCATCGTCCTTATTTTGACTGAAAAGAACTTAATAGGAGCTTCTAAAATTTTCTAGCAAAGTAATCATGCTTCATTCTTCCGGATTTTTCTGGAAGCATCTATTTTTGTAGCCTAAATTTGGCGAATTTGAAACATTTAATGACTAGGTTTGTAACCAAGCTTTCTCCTATTTATTCACTATTCTTGAAAAAATTATTTCCTTTGATTTACAAACGATCTTTCCGGCCACAATGTCTTTTCGGCAGAGAAGCAAACACAGACTAACGTTTCCTGTAACAGTATCTATGCATTTTGTGATTCAGTATTGATTCATTCAACTCGCCATATATATATGTTAAGACTAGATTGAGTGGGGTTGGTTGTTTAAATTAACATTATTCTGTATTTATATAACGGACGTCGTAATTTAGATACCTGAACTGCTACTTATATAATTTAACTTTCACACAACGCATATCCGTAGTATCCTGGTTAGCAGAACATAAGGAACTTGTGATCAACGAATCGAAAGGCATCTTTAGCGGAGTTAATGCATTTAAAATCCATCATCCTCATATTGGGAGCAGATAATAAAGTACTAATTTAAGTGTTACCTTCATTATTTGCTCAAGTCACCTTCATGTTGTTATCCCTCCATTTGTTTCTAGAGAAATGCTCATAAATCAGTCAATCAGTAAACAATGGAAGAACTTCGAAGATTAGCACAAACACTGGTTCAACTATTCTACAAAAACTAATTGCGTGAATTAGTTTTTGTAGAATTTACACTCGTATGACTGTTCAATGTTGCCAATAGAAGCTTTGCAGACTGTGATCGTTCTAATTTAACTGAGAATTAAATATAAAACTTTATTTTCGATTTGTCTATCGCTTACACTAAAGTATTTATAATTTAGGTAACATTTATTGATTGGTTGATAGAACTAAATTTGGCCTCTTAGTGCTAAACAGCCATCACTTTACAAATAATCAAGTAAACCGTGTAAATCAGCGGTTCTTAAATTGTGGTCCGCAGAGTTTTTTAGGTGGTCCACGGAGCCTCTCATCTAACGTTCAGATTTTCTTCTTATACAGACTCTAAAAACTCTGACTTTGAAAGATGCGCCATACTAGACTAGATTACTAAACAGTCCCCAATGAAGAAACTTTACTAGAACATGTATTTCGATAAAGAATAGCGCGGAAAGATGTTCAAAACTTGGGTCCGCGATGTCACCCTGATACATAAAAGGGAGCTGTGGCAATCGAAAGTTTAAGAAACGCCGGGGAAAATAATTGTTATGTAAGTAGTATCCGCGAAGTCCAGTGGCTGAGTGGTAGTATATCGCGCTTCCACGCTACAGGTTCGGAGTTCAAATCTCGGCATGGGCAAGGTCTACTGAGCCTTTCATCCCTTAAGTGGGTCGATAAATGAGTTCCAAGCTTTCTTGGGAACTGAACGCTAGGGATTTGGGGTCAAACTGATCACTTGATCAAAACATCTGCACATGCATCCCTGCGCCTAAGGTCACCTAAACTGATACAGGCACAGTAGGCCTTGGCCTTTACGGCCGTTGCGCCGTTGAGTTCAGTTATAAGTAGTATATTTGCGATATCTATGGGTAAAGAGATGCGGATAAGCATTGGTTGGACAAGAAGGGTCTAAAAATAGGAAAAATCGTTAGAGTTTCAGCAATGAGTTACCTAAGACTGTAAACACCATGAGATAGAGAGAGAAAAAAAGGTTTCCCTGGGGCTTTAATGTTTTGAATCCCATATTTTTATCTAATAATGAGGAGTTTTGAAGCCCTCACAGTACCGTTTATCACGTAAGAGTCCTCATTATTTTACACTCTTTGATACGAACAAAACCTTCTGCACTCGAATAGAATATCCCTATTTTCGTAGTTCTATTAAACCAGCGATTCCCAAAGTGGTCTATATAGATCCCTAGAGGTCTATGATGACTTGTAAGGGGTCCACGACAGCAAGAAAAAAATTTGGGGGTCCATGAGGTGTAAGTGGGGTCTACGACAGCTCTCACTAAACCAGATCATGATTTTAATTTTAAAAGAAAATTTAATCAAATGGTAGAAACCAGATTTTACCTTTAACACATTTATTTACTATACTTAATTAGGCTAATTTTCAGTCATGTGACACCATAAATTTTATTAAAACAAGGACCATCCTTTCAGCATGTATTGCCAGAATTAAGCGAAAGGAGTATAATATTGGACGTAATGAATTTTTCTAGTCTTCAGATTTGGAAACTAGGTTTGAGAATGCATTTACTTGGTCATTACCACAGAAGACAATGAATTCTCTCTCTCACTCTCTCCTATGGTCACATTGAAAAAAAATTGTCATATTACAAGAGGAACTGATCGAAATAGGAAGTAATGGAGTGAAGTTTAGAAACATATGTCAGCTATTTTGGCTTTAAAGAGACTTATACCAGTTATTTAATTCGAGTTATGGAGTATTGGAGAAAGCTTTTAATTGCTTTTCCTAGGGAGAAGTTTCAACGCGGTTGTCAGCTGGACACTACTAACCGAGGAAATTTAGGGTTAAACCTGACAAGATTGATAACAAATGTTGAAAATTTGTTATTGAAACACCAGAATCATTCATATCATTATAAACATTTGTTTTTTAATCAGTTATTTTATGTATCTCTTAAATTTTAAATTAATTAGCATAGGGATTTCTTAAAAGTTTTAAATTCTATACTTCTCTACAGTTAGAAATTTATAACATTTTTAATAAGTAGCTCTGTACCAGCTGTCTTAAACACATTTAAGTTAATAAATTTGCAAAAATTCCATATTGCGTAAACAGGGGTCTACCGCAAACCGAAAAACGTGGCAAGGGGTCTACGAGACAAAAAAGTATGGGAACCTCTGTATTAAACGATTATTTGATTCACGATTTAACTTCTGTGGACAACTTATTAGTCCGAAAAATAAGTTTCATTACCAAGATATTTTTTTGCGTTCTTTTGTTACTTAAACATTTTACAACTAAGATTGTATATTCCCCCTCTTTTTTCCCTTAATAAATGTTTAAAATATCTAAATTTTACGCTGAAAGTTCGTATATATAGACAATTGCTTTGAGAATTTTTAAAAAGCAAATAAATAAGGCGAGGGAAAATAAAATAAATCACCTCAATCAAGTTAGCAAAAATCAAAAGTTTTATGAAAAACACCCCCAAAAATGCCTTAGTTGAAATTTTGCAATGAAAAGAAGAATTTCTCGTTATATCTAATAGAAAATCATTTCTGAATCTAAATTTATACACTGGGCATCAGATAATAGTTTTAAATCAATTGTGGACAAGTGCAGACAGCCATTATCTAATATAACAGATCAAAATCGCGGATGACTCAATCCAGTGTCTGTTTATTTATTCTTTTCGAATTGAAACACAAAAAAATGAGATAAATGGTCGATCTGAACCGTCAGTCAACTGTCTGTCTCTGAAAAATAATTCATTTTTCTAACAGGACTTACAAATTAAGACGTTGATATGCAAATGTAAATCTGTACTCTAGCCCCAGTAGTTTATATAATGAAATCTAACGCATTAAAAAAACTTAATTTTTAAAAAAAATCTACCTTTCAACCTTGATTTTATTAATCATCTGTCTCTCAAAAAATGATCGATTTTTTAGTTATCCATCATAGTATCTAACGAAAACTTAATCACCACCTTTTTATACTGGGAGAAAATTAGCATACACTTCTTTTTCCCCATTTAAGCTTATCGGTGATGGATGAATTGGCAGCGGTAAGAATTTTCGTATCGTGATATATGGAGCAGATTTGGTGGAGGTGCTTTTATTTTTCGTGCGTTCAGGATTTACGATGGTGTTTTCTGGTGGAAATCAAGGATTTTTTTTCCTTCTCTTTTTCCCTGTGGAATAACTCTGCGTGACTGACCTTCGAAAATGTGTTCCCGGCGTAACGTGGTGTTCTGGAACTTGAGGGTCACTTTTTCCACAAGAACACGCCTAGTGTTGGTTCCGTTTTACAATGGAAAGGTGGATTTTTTCTCTTTTTTTTGTTTTATTTTATTTATTTGTTTTTATTTAATGAGAGACCGAAAAAAGTGAAATGCAATGTTGAAAGGAATCAAACCGCAAATACAAGATAATGAAGGTTGTTGAAAGAACTTTTTTTTTTTAAATAAAGACCAACCGCACCGTGTTTCCCTTTGCGATGATAGGTAGAAAATTGTAAAAGTGGGGTGAGAATAATGTAATGTAGCCTGAACTTTGATATACGTTTTTCCTCCTTCCTGACGGAAATCAAAAGATTGTTCTTTTAAGCGAAGAACAGTCGTACGGTATTTGTTAATATCAGAATGTAGCAAATGAGCTTAACTGTTACAGGAACTTAGAGATTTTTTTTCAGCATTTTTTTATTTATTTTTGATTCGTTGATTATTTTCTGACATCTTTATTTTGGGTGTTAGCCTAGGGCAGTGGGTGTTATTTGGGTGTTAACCTTTATGGATCAACGTGCCATTTTTTCTAAAGAAATGTTTAATGAGGTATGGATGTGCCGTCAAATTTTGTATTTGTGATTATTGGAAAAGTAATAAAACTAAATCCTGCTCAAAACTTTTATTTACAACGAAAAAATACATTTTGCACTGCATAGTAGGAAATGTTTTAGTTATGTGTGTAATATATTCAAATCGTAAAGTAACATTAGTGTGTGACTTCTGTTGTTGCAGATTATAGATGAGAAATAACTTATATTAGGATTGTAAGATGTTTCTTTTAACAAAATGCATGCAGAATTGAGAGTCATCTGCCAAAAGGTTTCTAAACGAGCCTTTAATATTATTCATCTCCTGAAAAGAATGACTCGCAGGCATAGGTAGATGAAAATAGGGTTAAAATAGCAGGAGCTAGCTTCTTCAAACAGTTAAATGTGTCTGTAATCACGTTATACAGAATATGTTCGAAGAACTGTTCCAGAACATAAAACAAACACCGCTTTGTCACCTTTACTAATCATGCCATGTTTCTCAGTACACCAAGTTTGAAATTCTCTGTTACACTTATTATCTAGCACTTATTGTGTGTATTTTTTTAATAGACATGTTAAATAACGGCTAAAAATCGTAAATATAACACTAATAAACTGTAAAATACAGTTGTGTCAACTAAATTTATTATGTTATGCTTAGATAAACTTTGCATCATTAGAAGTTTTGATCCACAACGAAACTAAGGCAATAGCAAACGAGTGTGATACCCGCCGCATTGCGACCAATCTCTCGCGTTTGTTCGCAATACTTCACAGTGAACTTTGTTGTTTTGAACTAAAATGCAAACCGTTTTGATAGGTGGAGAGCCCAAAATATTGTGTTGATTGCCATTGGCTTGCAATCCAGTTCTGATGAGTTATAGCCGCGAGCTCGTGCCCGGCAGTCGTAAGGTTGCCCTTAGTACCACGGAAGACCCTCCCCCTTCATTTAGAGGGTCTACGTTAAATCTGTCCTCGCGTTGGCGTGGTGTGGTTAGCTTAGAGAAGGGAGTGCCAGCTTTGGTGTCAACCATGGTTGAAAATTGCAAGGTCCGTCGCCAATCCCCCTCGTGTTACTTCAAAATGTGACGTTAATAAACATTCACTCGCGAAGACTCGCATGACTTGAAACCACATTTAAAATGCAACGGCCATCAATTCACGACAACACCCACTCGGTGCAATAAATCTCGTTAAAAGATATTAAAACTGGATACGAAGAATTATAAAATTGAAAAATCATCGTTTATTTGTTAAAAAATAAATATGAAAGGCAAAAGGTCAAGCAATGTTACTATATGTAACAAACATTTTTTATGATTTTTTCCCTTTGAATTGTCTGTGTAGTTTCTACTTTCTTATATTTATTTTCCTCATTATTATATTTAACATTTTACTTCGACTCCTGTTATCTTTTCCCACTTTGTAATTTAAGAAATTATTTTAAGATATTGAAAAACTCTCTTTCTCTCTCTCTCTTTCTCTCTTTTTGTTTTTGAGCTACAGATCTTAGTTGAGTTTTTGTTGAGTACATTCAAATGGCAACTATAATTATAAATATTTCTCATTAAAAATAAAACGGTTTGATGGTTTTAATTCTATAGAGTCCGTAGAAGTTGAGTCGTAATTTGAGTCCTGTGCCGAACTGGGTTCTTTTGTTTGTCACTGGTTCGTCTTTTTTATATATGTGTAGTTTGCGTTTTTAACGAAATGAGCTTTACTCTTGTTTGGCTCTTTCAACTTCGTATACAAAATGATGGAGTTCAGGAAATCAATCTGTCTAAGCAAATCATTTTTTTATTTGGCAAGGGCTTGATTCTCATCACCCCATCACTAGTTTTATTATCATTTCTTCCACTAGACTTTAGCTTCTTAGTTTTGCGCTTGCTAGGTTTAATTTCTCGTTCTTTAGTTGACATGGATGTTTTAGGATGATCGTTTGATTCCGTTAGTGTGTTTACGATGAGTATTTTTTCTGTTAACGATTTGCATTCAATTTCGTTCTCAACAAGACACTTTTCTGTAATTTTAAATGTTTCTTGTAAGATCTCGTACTTTTCTTCAAGTTTAACTAACTTGTCAACCTTTTCTAAATTTGATTTTTCTAATTTATGCAATTTATCTAATAACGCCGTTTTTTCTAATGATAATGTAGATGTGCTACGTATGTGCATTTTTAAATTTTTACATTTATCTTCTGCATTTTTTAATTTTAGCTGTAATGCTTCTAGGGCATTATCTTTTAATTCCGATTGGTTATGTGTCTTAGATACATTAATTAAATTAATAAAGTGATCCTTTTTCTTAGGTATTAATTCTATACCACCTGCACTAATTTTAAATTCAGTTTGTTTTAAACACATCAGTTTCAATAAATACATCAATAGTTGTTTGCAAATTGTCAATAACATAAATATCCGTCATAAATTTGTTAACTTTAATATCAATAGTAGATTTAAAAGATCCACAAAAGGTTTAATTTCCCTCTTACCGAAAGAAGTTAATTTTATTTTCGTAGAATTTCCAAGAATTTGATGAACACTTTCGCGTATTAAAGTAATATAGAGACCCGTATCAATAAGAGCATCAAAATCATAGCCATTAGTTTTAACAGTTTTACGCATTTCTGAGGAGGAATTGATTTCATTAACAACTTCATTGTTAACATCAGGTTTTTTAAATACACACTGACAGCTTTTATGGTCAAATTGGTTACATTTAAAACATTTTAAACCTTTATTTTTATGGTAACATTCATTAGAGGTATGATTAAATAATCCACAATTATAACAACGTATACGTACATCACTCTTATTAACGTTATCATCATTAAATTGACCTTTATTATGAAATTTATTATCAGAACACATATTTTTATTAGATGTAGGAAAATCATACTGTTTAACATTTGTATGCTTATTTTTAATATCAATACTATAAGAATTATATTGCATATAAAAAACTTTTTCGTATATTTTCAATTTTTCTTTAAATTCTGAAATACTTTTACATGCATACAATATCAATTTATTATGGTTTGAATCAGGTATACCATTCATACAATGTGTAATTAAGCTCTGGTCGTCCAAAAGAAAGTGTTCTTTTGAAGCAATTTCGCGCGTGGCCAAAAAATATTCAAATAGAGATTCTGTAGAGCGTAATTTCCGTTTTTGCATTTCCTTGTGAACGTCATAAGAACAAAATAAATCTTCAAATTCTTCAACTAAGGCAGCTTTAAGAGAGCTATACGTTAATATGTTATGAAGAGTTTGGATAAAAATCTTTGCACAACCTTGAAGCAAACGTTTAACACAAATAATTTTTTGCAAATCAGATACGTGTGAGATAAAAATAAAGTTTTCTTTCACATCGCGAAAAAAAGCTTTAACACTGTAATTATCATATTTCCCATAAACGACCTCATTGTTGAACAAAGGTCCTTTAGCAAAAGTGCATTCTCTTCGTTCCTTCTTTAGTTTTCATTTCGTTCTGTTTGCAGGAAGGGTGCAAAAACCTCCTGTGGAGAGGGCGAGTGATAAATTGGCGGGGTGAGGGGTTGTTTATTCGCGTCGTTAACAGATTCTCACGAAAAAGGCGTAGAATCTCCGTCTTCGTCATCTGTCAATTGTTCGGTGAAATTATTTTTTAAAGATGCGAGGACAGATAGATTTTTAAATATACGCTCGCTTAATTGTTTTCGTCTCCCAATAACTGAGAAACCATCCTTGGAGCATTGTAAATAAATGTTCGAACAATAAAAGGAAAATTGAATTTGAAGTCGTTGTGGCTTGTGTTGCTGGTTCTGTCGTTGAAGGGAATTTCCATACTTCATATTCTCTTAGGAGGGAAGAATTCTTGGGATTTGCGAATAATCTTTTTTTTAAAACAAGAATAAAAGCAAAGTAAGAATTAAAGTGTGAACTTTAAACTATTAATCAAAACACGTCTGCCTCTAACCAATCGGAGTCAAGTGTTCCTGATAACCTATTCTCGCTGCCTCTTCCGTCAGTATCGACCTCACTAAACGTTCTTTATTACTTACATGCCATAACGTTTAAAAGAATGTTTTCCAGTGTTAGAGTTATTCCCATTCGTCTCCCAAAAAAATCTTGACAATTTGAAGAAGATGGAATTTCCATACTATATTCTCTGTCTTTTTGAATACGCAAAGTATGTGTGAACTCTATTAATCAAAACACTAACCAAAAGATGGAAAAAAAAATCTACCCCAATAACCCTACTGTAGCTTCAAAGTGATCAAGTCAATCGAAACATTTGCAATACTCACAAAGAATTTATAAGCTGAAGAGTCAAAAATAAACATTCTCATTAAAAATCAGAAGTATAAGTACAGATAACTCAAACTCAGTGGCGCAACAGCCCATGAGGGCCATGGGCTAATGGGCCCATCCTAGTATACGTGACCATTGGGCGCTGAGGTGCATGGGCAGATGTCCCGATCAGGTAGCCAGTCTTGAGCGAGACCCCCAGTGCTTAAGTCCCCGAGCAAGCTTGTGTGTGTTCATTTATCGATCCACTGCAGTAGAGATGAAAGGCTGAGTTGACCTTGCTCAGCCCGGGAATATAAGTACAGATAAGCTCCATATAAAACATGAAGTTTCCACAAACGGGATGATTTCGCCTTAGCACTTTTTGGTACTTGGAGAAATTCGTCAATACACAGTTGACTCCGATTTGTTCTGTTCTTCGTGAATAATTTCCCACACAATGCCGTACTAAGATTAGTCTCAACCATTACCATTTGGATGATTGCCCTTCGGTCTAATAGGGTAAAGTTCTCCACTTTCTTCACTATGGCAATATCGACCGTGAGCGATACTGCTTGGATCGCGTGTGAGGGATATGAGACAAATTTGAAAATTATTTTGCCACTTCACAAGCTTGTTATATGACGGGCTCAAAATTTCTTAGGCAGCCATCATTTTATCATGAATTCGCCGGGCTCTGCAAACGAAAGAACTCGTAATCTCCACGTGCCTCTATCTCTTCACCACACGTGGCCGTGGTAGCTTAGTGGTCATGAACTCACAGTCGGAGTGACACGATTTCGAGTTCAGGAGCCACTGAAAACCCATCCGATGCACGTTCAATATGTCTGAGCTTAATGTCCTCCCGTTGATGTGGTGTAGCAGTGAGGAGGTGGATGTATCATCAGGTATCATTCTCGTCACTGGACCATGGTTCAAAATTACGAGGTTTGCAGCCAATAGCTCTCGTGTTACTTTATCGTGCGACTTAATAAAACTCTCACTTTACCCACTTTTTTTCGCATTGAAGGTTACTTCATTTGATGGCTTTCTGAAATGAAAAGAACTGAACAAAAATAGCTATAATTTTTGCAATATTTTACATATATGGATAAATTAAAAAATGCAGAATAAATATTATCTAGATACCTCGTATATTTTTTATCAATAATTTAAACTTTACGATACTCTTCTTAGAATTTTCAAAAATGTTCTTAAAAATAATTATTAAATTTTTGTGAATTTAAGTGAAATTTTGGTGGGAATAAAATCTAAAATATGTTTTTTTTAAAAATAGAAAAAGAAAGAAAGAAAGCGTTAAAAAGATAATGCTAAGGAACATTTTGAAAACGAGGGTATGCTGTTAAAAAAGAAAAGGCCTGCCTCCAATGGGAGCATAGTATTGGTGAGGGCGAATACATGTTAAATACATACACACACACACACACACACTATGTAATACTGTTATTACTATGTAATACTGTTGACGAAAATTGCTTTAATATATATATATAAGTATATTTCTCATAATTATATAAATGCAGCTTTTTTAAATTTTTCTGTGGAATCTAATTCCCTCTTTAGCACTAATTTCCTATTCTTGTTTTGAGGGGTTTTATATATATCCCTTATATCTGTAAGTAAGCCCATTCCATCTTAATACTCTTTCAAATGAAATGATTTGTCATAGCTCACTTGCAAACCCAAGACGCATTCCGAGAGGAGCATCGCTGCGTTCCTCGCCCTGTGCCCAAAGGTCACCAACGAAACGGAAGAAGGCTCGTCCATCGCCCCTGACCTGAATCCTCTCAGAAGTGTAACACCTGAAGAGCTCTGTCCCCATTCAGGTGGCGGCGTCGACACGGTGATGGACTCACACCACAGCCCACGCTGCATTCCGCGTCTTATGCAACGCCACTATCGACAGGTGTTTGTTGACTCGGCTGCCAAAAGATTGTATACGTAACGGTATTGGCCTCGTTAAGACTATCTTCACCCAATGTCAAATAATAGGACCTCAGTTTGTAACATTTCGTATATAAAAAAGTTCTAAGATTAATATAAATTCAAAATAAAAAGAAAGACCTCTCTTATTTCTGTTAGAGTGAGTGTGATAGTTATATTAACGTTGCACTATAAATCAACACGAGGGCTATTGACAGAATGTCCAAAGGAACCGACGGAAAACACAACCACCCCAACGTCCAGTCTTTATTGAAAAAAATCACATTTTAATCAGAAGACAGAAAAATAACACAATACAAATTTAAAGATAACTACACAATATACATGCGTATACATAATACAAATATGCAAAGCAATAATAATAATAATAATAAAAGAAAACATAAAAGGTAAGAGAAGGAAGAAATAATATACATTATTTTCAGCATTCTTAAAAATACATAAAAAAAATAATAAAATTATTCAATACAACTCACCGTACAGACCCAAAGACAAAAAGAAAAAAAGGGAGGGGGTGGGGGAGGCTGTTGGTGACGGACCTCGTTATTTTGAACCTCGGTCAAGTGAAGAGGACAACACCTGAGCTGGTACCCCTTCTCTTAACTACCACACCATGTCAACGGGAGGACATTTAGCCTCGACATATTTAGCATGCATCATCCCCTCTACACGGTGAGTCTTCAGTGGCACCATGACTCGAAACCCCGACACCCCGAATACGAGTTCGTGACCATAACTCTAGGCTACCACAGTCACTTATTTCTGCTTAAATTGTGTTGCATTACATAAATAAAATATATACCGTGTTCATCGTCTTCTTATCTTCCGGGTGTAATATATATATATGGATTTTAAATGTTATTATTAAATATTACAAATGGCGTTTCTAAATTTTAAAAGATGCATTTTAACAAAGAGGTGTGTAACCTCGAGTATCTTAGTTAATGGGTGTTGGTATAATTCTAGATTTAGTCAGTGTTCCCAACTTATGTTTTCATTTTTGACATCCTTACGGAGACATCACAGAAAGCCTACATTAGTCACCAATGAAAAAAGATTATTGCTGCTTGATGGAATGGTGTTTACCTGAGATACGCGCCATGCAAGTGGTCTTTTATATAAAGGGCAACCGATAATTCATTTAAATTGCTAATTAATAGCCCATAATAATACCCATCTATCTATATAAAAATTACGTGCCACAGTGTTTGCCCGTGATAGACTACTAAACTACTAAACCGATTCTGACATAATTTTGCAAATTGTGTATCATTTCATCCTACTTAAAATATAGGATAGTTTTATCTCGATTTTTGAAGTCATTATTTTTTTATAACCGGAAATGCGTAGAATCCGGGAAACGGGAAAATCGCAAAATGTCGGAATGCGTTTGTGCCTGCAAAAGCGGATATTATGGACCAAGGTGCATGAAAAGTCAGTGCCTGGTGTATTTCGGGGCGTGGAATTTGAATTTTGAATTGAATCCCCAAAATACCCGTAACTTTACCGGACAATGCCGTATGACCGTATTTTACACACTTTATGGCACGGCGTTACCTTAAAAGCCATGGAGCGTGAAAACTTGGTCCCTGGCGTATTTGGAAACGGGCAATCTGAATGTGATATCCGATATAAGAAATTGTCGCAACTTTGCCGGATGACCATTTTTTGACAAACCCTGACAGGGGCTTACCGTAAAAGCCTTGGAGCGCAAAAACGTGAACCCTGGCGAATTCTAAGACGGGGATCTTAATTTGATATCCGATAAGAGAAATTATCACAACTTTGCCGGACAATGTCGGATGACAGTATTTTAGAAACACCCTGGCAAGGGGTTACCGTAAAAGCCTTGGAGTGCGAAAACTTGATCCCTGGCGAATTTCGAGACGGGCAATTTGAATCTGATATTCGATATGGGAAATTATTCCAAATTTGCTGGATAATTCTGGACGACTCTTTATTACGTGGACCATGACAGGAGCTTCTTTAAGAGGGAAAAGTACTTAACTAATCATTTTTGGGATGGTTAACGAGAATCCGAAATCGTATATTAGAAATTCCCTTAACTTTTCCGGATAATGCCGGACGACCCTTATACCTCTTTCTAGGGACTAAACTTGCAGGCCCAGGGGTGCCAAAAGTAGCTCCTGATTGCGTCTAGGGGTGGGGAACTCTCATTAATTTGCAGGATATTGCCGAAATTAGGTGGAATGGCTTCGCGTTCGAGTCCCACTTACGAATTTTCATTCCCTTTAGAGGCTGAATTTGCAAGCGCGAAGGGCACCGCAATTCAGTCCCGTGTGTGTTTTAGTGGAGAAGGAGAATCTGAAATCGGATGTTAGGTGTTCCAGTAACTTTATCGTATAATACCGGATGATCGTAATATGTGCGGACAGCTGTGTCGGTCAAACTTACAGACGTTGGGGCGCAAAAAGTGGGTCCCTAAAGTATTTTGAGACGGCTAATTCAAATACTTAATCCAATTCGAGAAACTCCCGTGTAAAAAAATGCCAGTCGACAGTATTTTTAACGAACTATGGCAGGGACTTACCTAAAATTCTTGAAGTGCGTAACGTACGCTCCCAGTGTTTTTTCTGGGTGGGAAACAAGGATCTGAAATCGGACTTTAGAAACTCCACTAACTTTGCCGTCCCCTCAGGGATGACTGGAGTAGTGGTACCAAAAGTGGGCACTAGGTGCATCTTGGGATGGTGAACGAAAATCTGGATTCGGATTTCAGAAACTCCTTTAATTTTTCTGGATATTGTCGGAATGAGGTTAAATCGCTTTGCGTTCGAGTCCCGCGTCCGTATTCCTATTCTCTATAGCTACTAAACTTTCAAGCACAGCCTTACGAAAATACGACCAACAGAAAATTGCATTGGCAATTGCATCTTCAGGCATTGCTGTTACTTTGATAAATGATTGGCAAATGCACATTCAGCATTCCAACTGCAATTAGACCTTCATGAGAAACCTGACGCTATGTGTAACATTAAAAAAAGAGCGGAATGGCTACGGTACTGCAAAGAAATTTAATCATAATCTGCAATGAGTGTATTATGGCCCATATAAACACTCGCTCGAAGTTTTACATAGAACTTTGTAAGATTTAAACGGCAACGAGAAAATATTCGGTGTTGTTGTCCTATTACTGTCTGGTGATTTCCGACAGACATTGCAAGTCATTCCTCGCTCTACTTTTTCTCACGAGATTAATGTAAGTTTGAAACAACTGTTTTTATGGGCAAACGTTGAAACACTTCGATTGACCCTAAACATGTGAGTTCAATTGCAAGATAATCAATCGGCGCAAATCTCTTCTAACCAACTGCTGGATATTGGAAACGGTGGAGTAGAACTGCATCAAAGTACACAATGCATCCAATCAGCAGGCAGTTTCTGTGCTGCTGTTCGGACAAAAAAGGAGCTGATCGAGAGTGTCTTCCCGGATGTACTGTATATTTATCTAGGTAATGAATGGCTCTGTAATCGTGTGACTTGGGTAAAAAACAAATGTTGATGTTGACGAAATAAACTTTCAGATACAGAGGTGCTGCCAAGTGATCTTATGCCTTTAAATCAATCGACAATATTGTGGATGAAAACAAAACTGTAATATTTTTGAATTCCCTGGATATATTAGCAATGCCACCTCACAATCTTCGGTTGAAGATTGGTTCACTGGTTATTCTACTGCGTAACTTAAATACACCTAGATTATGTAACGGTACGTGTTTAATCATTAAAATAGTTACAGAGAAACTTCTTGAAGCAACCATTTTGATTGTAAAGTTTAAAGAAGAAATCATCCTGTTGCCACGTATTCCATGATACCGTCAGAATCTGCAATACCATTCAAAAGGCTTAAATTCCCAATTCGTTAGGCTTTCGTGAATAACTCTCCAAGTCAAACAATGTCAATTTGGGGCTTGAACTTAGAAAATCCATGGGCACATATATGTTGCATGCTTACGCGTGGGAAAACTATCGAATCTATTTACGTAAGCAAAAGACAAGTTACCAAAAAATATTTTGCGCCGATTAGCGATAAATTATATAAAAATTATTTATCATTATAATTTACAATGATAAAAAATAACATTAAAAATTTTAAAAATCAACTCTATTAATTTCATTTATAAAATTAAATCTTCATATGTTGTTACTAACACCTTCGCAAATAATTCATGCATTATACTGTACTCAAATAAGAGATGAATAAAATGCAAAATTAAAAATATGTTGCTTTATCATTAAATTCAACTCTCCAAAATTGTAAGAACAAAATCGCAAAATATATTTAACTGCATTGGATAGCTGAGAATAATATTAAATCACAACGTATTAAACCAAAGCCACAGCAACGCGTGGCCGAGTCAGCTGGATGTGTGTGTGAAATCGCAGCACTCCAACACCGTTCAACCGATCACTATGAAAATTGGCGTGTATATATATATATTTTGTGGAAAAGAGGTTTTTGTGTGTGATGTCCTCTTTGTTCCAGATTCCCACCAGGTGGCGCTTCAGCATATCGACTTCTGCACCATTCAAACAATCGCCAAGTTGCCGACAGGAACGCCAAAAATGATGTCAACTTGGCTCCATCATCACTATTTACCAGCATCATAGACTTTCACGATATGGGATTGAGGACTGTTCTTACAGTCCGGACGCCCAAAGAACAACGCCTATTCATCACTATTTCGCTATATTTCTATTGAATCACCATTATAATGTAAGAAACGGCGTTACTTAACGAATACTACAAATTGAACATAAAATAAATACAACAGAAAGTAATATTAATGTGTATTACACATCCAGATATGCATTATTTACTCTATTTTAAGCGATCGTTACACTAAATATGCAGCAATGTGTTACTTTTGCTGTGAGCAGAGATCAGCTTAAGAAGGTGTTTTCAAAAATCGACCCACGGCAGAGTTTCGGGGTGTCATAAATAAAAAAAAATCCTTTTTATCAGCCTAGATCTACAGACTTAAAATTTAACAAATAAGCGTTTTTTTGTTCAGCTTAGATATGCTGAAAGCTTTTTTTTTGTTGTTGTTATTTAATTTGCAATTCACGCAAAATTAACTCATTAAAAATTTCTTTATCCTTCATCCAGAATTGTTTAATGTTTTAATTCACCCGTGCGAATAACGGGTATACCATCTAGTAGATCATAATAATGAACTCCATGCTTTATTTCAAAAATATAAATGTGGGAGACAACAAGGGGTCCAAGACATTTGTCTTTCTTCAGATTTATTTAAACTTAACAAAAATTAATTAAAAAAAGGTAGCCATTCTACAATTGGATTTTCATGATGTGACGACGGGAACGCCTGCTCGCGCGTACCTCAGTCTTTCTCTGCTTTTTTCTCAATGGTCAAAGTTTTGGTTTCACTTTGGATCAGCTGCGCCTGCGCACGAAGACTGCGTGCTTTCGTTGAGAGATTCAATTGGATGACGACTCCACAACCGATTCCACATAAATGTACCATAATAAAAATTAATTAATTAAAATTAGAGTCAATGACTCTGAACATGCTTCCCATGCTTAAATTTTTCATACCTCGCGGAAAACTGATCAAAATAATAAGATTCTTGGATACAATTATTGTATGACATGCATGGAACAAATATTATCATAAAGAGTAAAAATCACAATTTTGACACTTCTTAATATTTTCAAGAGCCTTTGGGCAGCTTTCCACATGTGAGTGGGTGTTTTTGACATCGCACTATAAAACAACACGAGGGCTATTGGTGTAATTTTAAACAACGGTCAAATGAGGAGGACGACATCTGAGTTGGCACTCCGCACTCCTAAATTACAAATCACACCAATGTGTGAGCTTTGAATCACGATAAATTTAACGTGCATCAGACCCTCTACACATTAGGTCTTCAGTGGCACGAAAACTCGAGCTCGTGACCGTAACCACTAGGCTGAAACGGCCACTTGAAAAATTCATTGCACAATTAGTAACTAAAAGATGCACGCATAAATAAGTGGTAGGTTATTTTATTTAAATAGACGAATTTTAGAATCATATGAAAAATATAGCAACAGCAAGATTAAAGCGTGAACCTAATTCAATTCCTAGTATTAGCTCACACTCTCTATATTTATTTATTTATCTTGGTGGAATTTTCAATCGTTAATAAAATATATTTTAAAGCGCTCCATTGAGCTGAAATTTTATATACATGATTATTTTGGATGACAATGCAATAATTTAATTATAATTAATAAAAATTAATAGATCAAAGACTAATTCTTTAAAGAATTACAATTACAGCCACGTTGGCATCCTTTTTGGCGAATTGTGTCAAAACTTGAAAAGGTTTTTTTCTCACGTGAATTCAGTTGAAATAGTGAAACGAAGGGTGTTAAAACACTATCCATAATTTTTTGCATAAACAAATTAAGTATGGTTTGGTGCACGTACATTGGAAATTTTAATGCGCATGCGTGAGTTTTTTTCCTTGCCTGCTGAAGCTATCACTCGCCAGCAGCACCGAAGAGTGAGTCCCATAAGAATTGTTTTCTTTAAAATAACAGAAAATTTTAGAATTCTACAGCAGTAAATTCTGTGCATCACTTGACAATTCCTAGGGATTAGAAAAAAATCATCACAAAAAAAAACCAGAAAATGGACCAGATTTGAGTTCAGAGAAGACACGCAAAGTACGATAGACGAACTCCGTTTTCTTTTGGAGGTGGTTGTGACGAATCTGTACGGAACCTTTCCTCTAATATTCTTAGGCGTCTTTTTGGGGAATATAAATTCGCGTTTATTTCCGATCAACTCCAAAAAGATGTACGGGATATTTAAATTAGACAAGTTATTTAAGTCGAGCGTTGCGAGATAGCGAGATAGATGATGGAAGGCTATTGAGCCAGTAAATTTAAACGCATTACTAGAAGATTCAAGGAGATTAGATTCGTCAAGACGTCGTGCTGCGAGACGTACCAGAAAGCTGATATAAGCCAGCGGTAAATATAATTCACGTACACTTAAAGTAAGCGTCAGTTTGAGCGACTTAGTTAAAGTTAATGAAAGTTAAGAATTCGAATACGTGTATTTCTCGGATCTCCTATTTCGGTAAACCTTACTTGAGCTTGAGCTTGATTATTAATTAATTGCATTCTTAGTAATTTAATTTAATATAAAGGCAAATCCCTTTAAGAGACGTAACATTATCTTATTATATGTTATCAGAAATTTTTTTGAGAAAATTATAATTGTTTTGACTCAACACAATTGTTACGATCATCGATGGTTCAGTTAATCAGTGGTAGAATGCTTTTATATCAATCAACGCTCATATCATCATTAGACTCAATTAAATTCAATAAATCATCGAAGACAAGTGTAAGATTAAATAATAAGTTTAATGGAATATGGAGTGCGTCTGCACTCGGTCACGTTCACAAGATCTCTGGTGTCAACAACGCATGTTTTTACAAGCAGCGCCCTCTATACTGAGAGGGGTTCTACCGTTACTCACACTTAAACTCCCTGCGGGAGTTTACATTAAGATAATTAAAATTCTAAGGTAATTCAAGTAAAATTCATGCAAAATGAAATAATACAAATAAAATTCATGCAATGTGAAATAATACAAATAAAATTCATGCAATGTGAAATAATAAAAATAAAATCCTATGAATTCACTTCTCAAATCACATGCATCATCAATAATTCTGAAATAAAATTAGCAATTCTAAATCACATGAGTTATCAATAATACTGAAAATCAAATTAGCAATTATGTAAATAGAATAATATAAAGGTTAAAGTTCAAAAATTGTAAAATGTTCAAATGTTCTTTTCTACAGATGCAGGATCAACTGGAATAGGTAAAGGCACAATACCTTCGTGATGGCTCGTTTTAAAATACCTGTTGAGGTTTTCACATTAACTACCTTACAAGACCATCACTACCGGAAATATTTCAAGAATACGCCCCATAGGCCAGTCCAGGGCTTGGTGTTGGGATCCTTTAAAAGAACTAGCTGATTCTCCATCAAGTTAGGATTCTGTTCACTCCACTTAGCACGGGTCTGAAGATGGGTCAGATATTCGGTGCTCCAACGGTTCCAAAATTTGTCTCTCAGAGATTGAACGAGTTTCCACCTGAATGACAGGACAAAGAATCCGAAGCAGTATAAGGTTCAGGAAAGGATGAAATTGCACAGTTCGTCAAGAAATGCCCCGGGGTCAAAGGGTTAAGATCATTGGGGTCCGAAGAAAGTGGAGACAAGGCGGTACGGGTGAATTCAGAACTGCTTCGATTTGTGCCATCGACGTAGTTAACTCTTCGAAGTTCATGATAGCTGATTTCGCTACCTCAATAAAATGCGTTTCATGGACTTAATGTTTGCTTCCCACAATCCACCGAAATGGGAGAAGCGGGTGGAATGAAGTTCCATTCGATTCCCCTTCCGCGCTGAATAGCTGAATTCTGTTGGACTTGTGCAAATTTCGTTCCATTCACTAAGAATGTTTCTTGCTCCCCTTGAAGTTCGTTGCATTGTCACTCCAAATGACGGATGGCTTGGATCTCCTGCTATAAATCGTCGGAGACATGCTAGGAAGGCTTCTGTGGTCAAGTCGAAACAACTTCTAAAATGAGTGGCTTTTGTACTGAAACAGATGAAAATGGCAATATATGATTTTAAAGTCACTCTTGATCTTTTAAATTTGGTTTCGTGATTATAGGACCAGCGTAATCCAATCCAACTTTTTCGAAGGGTCTAGAAGGCACAATTCTGTCTCGTGGTAAATCTCCCATCATCTGGTTTATTGTCTGGGTTTTCGTGCGAAAAACACGTAATACATTTATTTAATATTCTTCTTACACGGTTCTGACCCGATGGGATCCAATAAAACTGTCTTATTAAATATAATGTGGTTTGCAAGCCAGAATGTAATGATTTCTTGTGATAGTGTTCAATTATTAAATCAGTTAAATGATGAGACTTTGGTAACATCATTTGATGTTTTTGGAATTCAGATAGTGTCGAATGTTTCAATCTACCTCCCACTCTGAGTATTTCATCTTCGTCCAAAAAAAACGTTTAAAGATGATATTTTGCTGCCCTTTTGGAATCGGTTGTCCGTTTTTGAGACACTTTATTTCAGTTAGAAATTCATTTAATTGTACTTGTTTTACTAAAACCTTCGTAACATGATCAAATTCAGAAGCACTTATACAGTCTATTTTCCTTAATACTGGGTTCACTTTACAGTTATAAATAAATCTTAAACATAGAGTGCTTATTCTAATTAATTTACTAAAAGAGGAATATCTAGAGATTAAATTATTTTCAATTTGCCTCTTTTCAACCGCTGTATTTACACATTAATTGATTTATTCAATTCTAATTTATCGTTGTTTATTTCGGTTTCAATTATAGGTTCTGAAAATAATGGCCATTCTGTTTGTTTCATTGTCAACCACTTGGGACCATGCCACCATATTTTGTTATTTTTAAGATCATTTAAAGGCAAACCCCGGGATCACTTAGTTTTTGTATTTATTTAATTCTATTCTTTACAAACACTTTATGTTTATTAAAATCCCCCTTTATCCAGTAATATGTTATAGACGAATCAGTCCAATAAAAACGACTCACACAGGCAGTATGAGTGCAGTTGCAATTTTGTCACTTAACCTTGCAGATAAAAGTGCTCCATAAGCTCCAATCTAGGGGATCGAAAGAGTTTTTAATGGAGATACCCGACCTTTGATGCTACAAAACTACAAATAATATTTCCATCGTTCAGTTCTATGCGTAAATAAGCGACAGTTCCATATGCCCTTTTGGAAGCATCTGAAAAGCAATGCAACTGAATGGTGGTTGCATTTGAAGGCAAAAAGTTTTGAAAGTAATATCGAGGAATTTTTATTTCACTTAAATAATGAATCTCATTGCACCATTTGTTCCATGAAACTTCTAATTGTTTCGGCAATTTGTCATCCCAATCCAATCCTAAACACCAAATTTCCTGAATTAAACATTTTATTCGGATCGTATAAGGACCTATGAAACCTACTGGGTCAAATAATCGACCTGCGGCTTGTAACAAATATCTTTTTGTATTAATTCTTTTAGAAAGAAATGTTCCTAAATCACTGGAATCAAAATAGATTGTATCAGATTTTTCATTCCAACCAACTCCTAAGACCTTTGAAGCTATATCAACGTGTTCAATCTTTATGTTCATCTACTTCAAAATTTAAATTTTTTAACCTTGATTTAGCTCGGAAGAGTTGGTTCTCCATTTCCGAAGATCCATACTTGCATCTTCCAAAATTTGTTTACTTTCTATGCAGGTCGTCAAGGCTGCTTGGACACTGACATTTCCACACAGAAAATCATCAACATACAATGACTGGTTAAGATGGTTTAAAGTATCAGGAAAATATCCACATATTTTTAAGATGATGCTTTATCGTAGCTGCAAGAAGAAATGGACTTGATTTTACTCCAAATAAAACCCTAGTCATTCGAAAATATCAAGCCGTTTGTTTTCTAAATCAATTCCTGGATTTTCATCCCAGAAAAATCTTGTAAAATCCCTTTCTCTCTCACTTTCGTCTATCTCAATCATCAAAAATGCCATTTTTATGTCAGCTAAAATGCAATTGGATTCACTTCTAAATTTGATTAATAGAAAAATAGGTTAGGTATAAAAATTTAGCCCTGTGTGTAAACAATCGTTCAAAGATAGCTGTGATTTCGCATGTGATGACGCATCAAATACGATTCGCAATTTGCTTGTAGTTTTATCAGTACGTATTACTGTCATGGGTAGATAAAATATTATGCTTTAGATTTTCTTCTTCAAATGGAACACGTTCTATGATTTTCTCAGAAAGATAATTATTTAAAACTAATTTGTAATCCTCAAATAAGGAACTGTCATTTTTAAAACGTGATCTTAACTTTAGAAATCTTTCCTAGCAATTTCTTCATTATTTTCTAACAATGTTTTCATGTTAAGTTTCCAAGGGAATTTAACTTTATACCACTTATTTTGGTATGAAATTCCCGCTTCAAATTCAGACATTATATCATTATCAATATTTTCCTCATCGGACACCTCTGCTTCTATTCCTAAGTTCTCTAAATTCCAAAATTCACTAAGCTGTTTAGAAATATTGGATTCATTAACAATAACACTCATTGTTAAGAGGTCCTCTCTCTCTCAGAATCTGTACTCTGCCCTTGTAAAGACCACCCGAATAATGTTTCTACTGTCACAAGATTTTTGTTTAGACGCGTAATTCTACCTGTAACTACTTGATAATAATAGTCCGCACCAATAAGAATTGATATTTCTTTATCTTTAAATTCATAAGAATCGGCTAATTGTACATTTTTTAAATATCTAAATTTTTTATCAATATTTCTATCAGGAGTCGGTAAATTCGTGATAGAAATATGTTCTGTCTCTACCGCCTCTATTTCAATGCACAAATTTGGATCATCCCTGTTCTTCAATTTTATTTTAACTATATTTAAAGTTTTTGTTTCAGTTTCTTTAGCAACAAATGTGCAAATGGAAAGGTTTTCTTTCTAAGAATTGGAAAAGTTAAATTTCTCAGAAGTACTCTTTAAAACGAAACTTCTCTGTGAACCATTATCTAAAAATAATCTAACAACTTCTTGTTCATTTTTGACATCTATTAATGCGGTGCATGTTTGTAATAATACACTATTTACTTCTGTTTTAATTACTGTTGAAACTATATTATCAGTGTCCCTTTTCGGAGACAAGTCGTCATCATGTCGATTTCGAAAACATATTGAGAAATGGTGGGACCCATTACAAATAGGACACGACTCCTTTTTTACACATTCCATTGCTCTATGACCGGGTGACAAACATAAATAACAACAGCCCTTTTTCCTTAAAATTTCTCGCTTTTCGTTAGCACTAAAAGAACGGCAAGTGTCGAGTTCATGACCTTTGTTGCAGTATAAGCATTTTCGGTTTCTAGGTTGTACTTTCTCCCAGGGGGTGGGAAATGAATGTGGTCGTAAAATGTACTCTATTCGGGGTGGCTTCATGTGTTGTCCGGGGAAATAGGAGCCTTTATTTTTTGTTCTGTCTTGCGGTGGAGGGAATTAATGAAAATTGATGAAATTTTCTGGTGTCAACAATGCATGTTTTTACAAGCAGCGCCCTCTATACTGAGAGGGGTTCTACTAACAAATAAAAACAACACTAGCAGTGGACTGTGA
>BMAU01001923.1:0-49937 GCA_019973935.1 Trichonephila clavipes | reverse complement strand
CACTATGTAAACTCGTGAGTTCTTTTCCGACCGTGTTCGAGTTGTGACAAGAAAATAATTGCAGACAGGATTTGGTCCCACTGTTTATTCCATACCTTCTATGGGACATTTCTTAAAATAAAGAATATATTGAGATGTTACAAGATTAAGATACATCGTTCAGCCATGTCTACTTTTCACGACCCCGGCTTTCTTCGCCACCCTCTCCTCTCTCGTTCCGACCTTTCTTCCTCTCTCGTTGCCAGATCCTCTTCTCTATCTCGTCTCTTGTTCGACCTGTTACCAGATGCAGGCAGTAGTTCCTTACACGCCCCACCTAAGAGTAAAATTTGCCCCTTGTGGCTGATTTTACCATTTCAGACACCAGGAACAGAAAATTCACAAACCGTGAAACAGAAAATTCACAAACAGAACACACAATAATTGCAACAGTCAAAAGTCTTGATGATTGTTCTAGTTCCTTTAAAACAAACACATGAAATATTAATAGTTCACCCAATTGAAATAAGTGACTATGTTCCCAGAAAGATCTAAACTGTAATGGGATTGCAAACAGATGCATGGAAAACACATTATACAAAAAAAAAAAAAAAAAAAAACACTAAATATATACATTACAGTTTTTATCTTAATCTAGACAATGTTTATTTCATTAACTCATGAATGAATGCTCAATGAGTTCACTAAATCCATATTAAGTACACAGTAAACTTTCCTACGGCTCTAATTTGCCTTTGGCCAGTATGATTTCCGACCCAACCCATCCTAATACAAAGTTAATTCGCTTTACACGATTTTTCCAAATTTGCATCAGAAGGTCTATATCGACTATTCGAGATATAACAAACTGCTCTAACATTCTTAAAACCTGAGCCGTTAAATTACATCCATAAGAAGTGTATTCAATCTTAAACCTCACTTTTTTAGTCATGCAAATTCCAAACGACATAAAGCATGCGGCATAATTCTTCGTGAGAGAACGACAGAAATAACACTTCCACAAATCCAGTACCGTGACCCACGATGCTGCGCTATTCTTTTCTACAAAACCTTCCCTTTTCGACAAAAGATAAATCTCGGTTCTCGAAAATATGTTTAACCAAGCTTCACAGGTTACCTTCGCACTGAGACTAGTCAACGGCACAGCCTCGCCCCACCTAGTGTGCTGATCAACCAGACGTAAAATATATTTATGTCCCTTTAAAAGCTTGGCGGATCAATTGGACCTATCAGATCCATATTCCCCACCTCAAATGGCAATTCAGGCCTTGCCACAGGTGTACTGGATGATCGGTCTTTAATCCTAACCGATCGAGTGAGCTGACATTCTTTACCTGACTCACAAAATTTCTTCACATCGGCCCTCAGACCCTCCCAAAAGAAAGAATACTTTATTCGTTCAAGCGTTTTCTTGGGACCCATGTGACTACTGAACACGGAAGTATGCGCTAGTTTCAACACCTCAGTTCTTCTGCACTTCGGAATTACCAGCTGCCCAATACTCTCCCCGAGTATTTTATCCCTACGAAATAGATATCCATCTACTTCATAGTAGTTTCCTTTGCCTTCCTTAGCATACTTCCAAACCAATGCTAACTCGGCACAACACTCCTGTTCGGAACGAAAACTATCAGCCACCATGATTCCTTTATCCATCTCAGCGGTCACCTCCTCATCCTTAGTACCCAATGTTTCCACTTCATTCCGACATGAAGTAATATTCCTTTGAGAATCCTCAATGTGCTCCTGTGCTTTCTCTGGCAGAATACCCGATGAAACCTCGGTTTCATCTACATTTCCTGAGTCAACCCTCAGGTGCCGAGAGCTTTGAGCCAGTGAATTCTCTTCACTCTGGGCTCCTCCCAACATATCTAAAACCTCTGGTGGAAGCAACACGTCTTCTACCAAAACTTCTGCCAAAGCACATAACACTTGCTGGTGCACCACATTAACCTGGCCACCGGTAGCAAGACCAATTGAAACATATACTAAAGGACATTTAACCGCTGGAAGGAAAATACCTTTCAAATAAATCGTGGAAGCTCCTTCAACCGATATTCCAGGAACTAAGTCTTTCTTGATAACAGTAATTTCCGTACCAGAATCCACTAACGCATGGATTAACTTCCCATCTACACTGATAGATGTTTTCACTAATTTACTTAAGGTATCCGACTACTTGCGACAACTTTTTTTTGAAAAAATGGAGATATGGAGATTTTTTGTGATTTTTAGATTTATTTGGTATATTTTAAGAAAAAATCCGTAAAAAATTAAAAAAAGAAAATTTTTATTAGTATGAAAATTGGGAAAAACTGGTTAAAATTTTACAAAAATTACATAAACGGGGCCCGCTCTGTAAAAAAATTTTATGAACAAATCCTCAATTTTCAATTTTGATGTGTTACTTTTGTTATTCCTGTTTGAAGTGACCTTCACGATAAGAGATATTTTAATTTTTACAAAAAATAGAGCACTTTATCTTAGTTATTATACGAAATTGCTTAAAAACAGTAGTTATATTCACATAAGGGACTGTAAATTTTGTAATAATGCAGTGATTTAAAAATCTGAAGATCAAAACAATTCTACTATTATACAGAACATACACAAGAAATTTCAGTAAATTATTTTCAAAACTTTTTTGAGCAATCACGGTCCCCGTTTGAACATTTTCTGAAAAAACACATTTTTGAGTAAAACACATTTTAAAGTTTGAAATACTTTTTCTAAATATTAATACTTACATACAGGTTTAAAATTCTCCACATTTATACGTGACACCTTCCTTTTTCTCAGATAATGCACAGTTCCTTTTTTAAGTCCTCTGAGTTTTTCTCTTGTTTTTGTAGTTGGCAATGAATGTCTCTCGAGTCGACAATTCTTTCGTCATCAACCTTTGAAAATCCCTTCAGAATGAAATAATTCATTAGGATGTGTAAATATTCCATCACGGAAAGAATCCCTTTAGATCCATCATTGAACTGTAATACAGCCAAGAATGCACCAAATTGTAATGTCAGAAGTTCAACAAAAGTTTCTTTTGGGATTATGCTCCACAAAACACCATTAAAACTTTCATTGGCATTTTGGGTCTTTCCGTGTAAACATTTTTCAAGAAGTGATTGGTCACATAAATCCATATAGGTGGTTTTCACTGTGTTCAATATAGAATTTGGTAAGCCAGCTGTTCTATGTTTATACAGTTTTCCTTCTTGCTTGGCCTTTTGGTATTTACACCATGTATCGGATCCAGAAGGGCATTGTCCATGCATGGGTTTTTGTCGGTGGAGCAACAATGAAAAAATGCAGCAATGACTGCAGTCTGCATGTTAGACAAATTGCCGACATTACTCCGAATTGTAATTCCAAAATAATTTTGAAGTGTGTCGATGAATTTGTCGGTCAATTTACCTTTTCCGCCTAAGCCTTTTGTTGATTTTTTCAGCTTTCGTAAACGAGAGCCAACTCTCTTCTGCACATGTCCTATGCACTCATATTTAACTACGCTATCATAACCATAAATATCTTTCACATTATTGAACGCCTTTGAATCCACATCCCCGTAATAAGACGTATATCGAAGACTGCGGTTTGCTTCAGACCTTTCAAAATCCTATAAACACCGACAGTTTCCATATTAGACGCTGATCCTTTGTGATTTTTACAAAAATGTGACACTACGCATTTTTGGAGAATCCCGATGTTTTTCGGTTTTCGTACACACTCGGCAATATTGACTGAGCACTTCAATGTCTAATATTTTTCCAGAGTCCACAGAAATTGTCGAAACACATCCATTCAATGAAGAGTAGCCACGTTTTTGCCATGTACCATCTACACTAACGCCACACTCATTTGAACATTCTGCAATGGATTTTGCTGACTCCAACATAGAATTGTTTGCAGCTTGTGACGCAGCATGCAGCAACTTAATTTCATGTTGTCTGTATGTATTTTGACGGATAAGGAATATTCAGCATACTGAACAGTTTCTTTCAAGCTGAAAATCCTTTGCCAATAATTCTCATTCAAAGACAAAAAGAAGGTTTATAATATTTAAATTATTCACCTTTGATGTGGAAGTGAATCCTTTTGTGAATGAACAGTTCTTACACTTGAGACATAAATTTGACTGCAAACCAAGTCTTGAGTCTTCAATCAAGTACAGTTCTTGATTGTAACAAACAGAACAAGAAAGAATAGAGAATATTGACATCAGTATTTCGATGTCGAAAATTCTATTACAAGAAAGAGTTTCGGAATCAACATTAAATAAAGTGTCACTTAATCCTCTTCCCAATTTTTCAGAACTAATACTTCCTTCACTAACTTTTTTTTGAGCAGTGCGGAAATTCCCATGAAACTTTCGCTTCTTCTGACGTCTCTTTCGTTCATGTCCCATGGCAGAAACTTAAAGAATACTAAATAAGTAATTTTATAAAATATGAAAATCAAAATGAACTTATTTCAGTAAAAACTAGAATGAAAAAAGTTAGCAGTAATATCAAACGTTAAGAAGTAAATAAACACATATCCTGAAATTGCCAGATGTGAAAACTTATTTTATAAAGAAAAATAAGTGAGGCTTTTTAATAGCGTTTAAACAAAATATTAAAATATACTTTAGTTCAAAATATATTTTTCAAAAAGTGGAAAGAAACCGAAAAAAACCTTCAGTTTTGATTTCAGAATCCCACTTCCGGTCGGCAGTTACCAACCGGAAGTGTCATCTGCTTTTACTAAAACTGTTGTAACTTTTGTTCTAGTGAACGGAAAATAAAAACTTGGTAATTTTATAAAGCTAATAAGTTGGTCTACAAAATAGAATCATAAAAAAAATTTGTCAATTCTTGACCAAATCCCCGATTTTAGGGTTGTCGGATACCTTAATTTGTCTTCAATAGCCCCCCTAGGAATGACTTTACCTAGCAAATCAACTCTAGCGGCTACCATCCCATCTACCAATTCCGTCCCTTCTGTTGACACCGTATTCACATTAAGTCTTTTATTATCTACCTCTTTGTTTTTCGGACAATCCCGCTTAAAATGTTTATCTGATCCGCAGGTGAAACAAGCGAATTTTTAATTTCAGTTACTTGACCTTTATCAAAGTTTTCCTAGAAGAAAAATTATCTGACTTTTTCTTCCCAAATGGCTGTTTACCCCAACTACCATTAAAACTTCTCTTTTCACTATCATTCCATTTAGCTCTCTCAGGTTCATCGTAGGATTTCCCTTTGGAAGCATAAAATATATCACATTGTTTGCCCAAGTCCCTGGGTTTGTACCATTCTTCCCCTTGGAGCACACCAATATGGGTCACCGTCTCAGAATCCAACATTTCAAACATTTTATCTGCTACGATCAGTTGATTAACTGACTCAAAATCATTCGCTTCTCTTAACTTACAGTAGTATAACCACATCGATGTTAAACGGGACGCGAACTGAGAGAAAGTTTCGTCAGAGTTACGTTTGGCCTTTCTAAAATTTTCTAAACATATTTTTGGTGATGGTTCATACTCCTTGAGTACAACCTGTTTTAAAGATTCGTAATCTTTTAATTCTTCTTCGCCTAGGTTAACTAATAAGTTTGACACTTTGTCTCCTAACATGCATAACAAAACCTTCGGTTTTAACTCGTCGCTAACCATTTCACTAGCGAAAGCCTTTTCAAGACTAGAAAAGAAATAGTCCCACCCGTCTGATTTATTGGGTACCTTTACAGTTAAGAGCCTAACCATTTTAACTATTTCATCTAAAGATTTTACACGTGAGGTTTGACCATTATTTTGATTAGCACTCTGATTAGCGATGCTAGATAATTCCATTTCCAAGCGTAATTTTTCAATTGATAATTGTTCTTGTTGTTCTAGTTTTTGCCGCTGTTCTGTCTCTAACCTTTCGGCTGTAATAACTTCCAATAACTCTTTTGCCTCTTCCTCCTTGTAATATTTACTAGAGATTATTAAATTCCTTAAAACAATTTTAGACATAGACGGATCAGGTGACTCATCTAAGTCCCGCGCTAATTGAATTAAGTCAATTTTCTTACTTCTAATGAGAAGTGCCATTTTTAAGGTATCCGACTGCTTGCGACAACTTTTTTTTGAAAAAAAGGAGATATGGAGATCTTTTTGTGATTTTTATATTTATTTAGTATATTTTAAGGAAAAAATCCTAAAATTAGTAAAAGAAAAAAATATTATTATTATTAAAATGGGAAAAAACTAGTAAAAATGTACGAAAAATTACATAAACGGGGCCCGCTCTGTACAAAGATTTTATGAACAAATTCTCAATTTTTCAAATTTGATGTGTTACTTTGTTATACCTGTATGAAGTGACCTTCACGATAAGAGATATTTTAATTTTTACAAAAACTAGATCACTTTATCTAAGTCATTATACGAAATTGCTTACAAAAACATTGACTATATTCACATAAAGAATTGCAAATTTTGAAATAAAACAGTTATTAATAAATCTGAAGATCAAAACACTTCTACTGTTATGCAGAACATAAGCAAAAAATTTCAGCTAATTATTTTCAAAACTTTTTGAGCAATCGCGGTCCCCGTTTGAGTTTTTCGAAAAAAACACATTTCGAGTAAAACGCATTTTAAAGTTTGACATCTCGTGTAAAGTTATGGCATTTGCTTTTACTAAAACGCTTGTAGTTTTTGTTCTAGTGGAGGGAAAATAAAGTACTTGGTATTGTTATTAAGTTAATAAAATGGTCTATAAAATACAGTCATAAAAAAATTTGCCAATTTTTGAAAAAAAATCATGGTTTTAGGGTAGTCGGATTAAAGCACTTTAGGGAGTCCATTTAAAGCACTTTTTTCAAATAAAAAGTTCTTTTGTAAGTTATGTTCAATTATGTTTGTAGAAAGAAACTTCCAAACCACTTATATGGTCCTTTCTCTCACTTTAATCTTATGAGGCGCCAATGGGCGACATGCGGGTGTCTGTGAAATACGCGCTTGTACCAGTCAGTGCTAGTAATTAATTTTTAAAAATTTTAAATCTTCAAACCATGCACATTTTTACCCGTTAAGCCAATTGAATTTTAAAGATGGTTAGTTTTAAAATACTCAATTAAAAAAAAATTTAAAACTTAACTCTGGTACAAATATGGGCATTACTGACCCATGAGCTAGCACTAAAAAATATGAGCAAAATTCGACCCACGTCTCAAAAAGGTTCGCCATACCTGATCTATCCGATTACCCCGCTCTACTTCATGTTCTTTCACAAGACAACTGTAGAGCTGTCTGCTAGTGCAACATCTGATTTATATTGGACTGAAAGACACCTTATGTCCGAGAGGACGTTGGCGGGCGTAATTTAAAAAAAAACACACTATTATATGAATTTATGCAAAGTAAAAATGTGTACGGTTAGCTTAAGCAATCAAGCATTAATAACAGTATGATATTTTCACAATTATTTTTTATTTGCAGCACATAAAATGCATACGTATAAAAATTTTCTACACATAAAATTTATATTAAAAAGTTAAAATCCTTGAAATTCAGGAATGTCATAATAATACTTCAATGATTCAGGGTTTCTTACAGTTTCGGCACTGAAAGGTATTTTATTGATGATTTTCTTCACGATGATTTCTACCTTCTTACCGTTTATATTATACTGAAAAATAAATAATTTTCATATTAATAAAAATATGAATTTCAAAAAGAACTAATTAATCAAAACATATGAATTTGTGTATAACATTATTTTTCATTCACTTCGAAAATAAAAAAAAACCTCACACATATAGTTTTGCAGTTGCGTATTATAACAAGCTTTGGAGCTTACGTATTATACCTTCAATCAATTGCGTCATATCAAAAGATTTTGCCAAATACCGCGATATGCAGCGAATAGTGGAAACCATTCCCGCTCATGTCGGAGCGCAATAATAACCATGGCAGCATTGGACGACACTTTATTTCTATCGACAACATCTTTTGATTTGGTGAAATATCTGGAAGGTATGATATGTAAATTCCTAACTTTTTAATTTGTTTAACTTAATCTCATTCTAATTGAATTAAGTTGTCTTTGTAGTATATTAAAGTAAAATGCATAGATTTATCAGTGAGGCTTAAATTTAGTGGCCCTTGCGTATTATTTCTACCGAATCGGTGATGTTATACAGGGTGGGGCGTAAGAACTTCCTTTTTTGAAAATACAATAAAACGAAACACACTACATGTTTCATTTGACTTTATTGCTGTATTCCGCCTACCGCATAGCATTGGAAATTTGAATTTACACAGTTTTAAACACAATGTCTGTTAAATGTCATCCTCCATTATCAATACTTACGCAGTCGATTTCGAAAACTTTGAGTCACCTTTTCTAGCATATCGATCGAGGATGTAGTAAATTTCCTGCAGTCTTCCAGGGTCTTGGAGCGGTTTTTGTAAACCAGGAAGTTCACATACGTCCACAGAAAGGAGATGATAAATCAGTTGAGCACGCAGGCCAGTTTACGTCCCCTCGCAAAGACATTAGTCATTCGGGGTAGGTTGCTCTTAAAACACCCTTGAAAATTCTGGAGGTGTAAGCTGTGGGTTCATGTTGTTGTAACCGAGCGTTGTCAGGATCTCTTTGTTGGAGAGTAGGTAAGAAGAGTTGTTGTATCCTTCTCACATACCGATCTGACTTGTCACACGAACTCCTTCCACATTTTCAGGTGTTCTAACGATCCTCGAGGGTCCTTTTCTTTCTTTGGAGGCATTCCATCCATTTCTTTGGAGAAATCCATCCACATTAAAACAGATTTCTGATCAGGAACAAGACCTCCTGGAGAAATATCGAAGTGAAGACACAAGGGACGTTGCACTAAAATTACCGACCGGCCATTAGATAAGTATATATCCACGGCAAAAGTTCTTCGCTGCCTTTACAACAACATGTTTGAGACAGACGGGCTGGAACATAAATATCCCACTACACTTCTTCCACCGAACCCCTCCCAATGTCCCTCCCTTCCCAACGAATATCACTGGAACTTGTTCAAAATAGAAAATTTCCACTCCCCACCCTGTATGAAACGAAGCACGTGGTTGCCAATTCAGTGCCTACGACACATGCAATATTCGGACTGCTAACTTGGAGAGTTAGTTACCTTGAACTTTTTGGTATAGTTGAGATAGTAAGTAGGTACTGATCGAGCTGTTTACATTAAACTCAATGAATGTGTCGCTTGAATACATTTTGTAATGCATAATAAGTTTCAGAAAGAAAGTTAAAATATATTCTTATAGTAAATAAATTCATCTCAATTTACGTTAATGGTGAAGATGAAGCTTTTAAAAAGAAAGCATTCCAAAGAAAAATGAAATCATCAATTTATTAAACGAGGACCATTAACTACACTAGTAGCATTTATTCAACCACAACTTGTCAATCGCTTTTGCGTCTGCCACTTGTTACTGATTTCTCTTTAGTCTACCACAGAAGATCATAAAATATTTCGCTTAATATCCTGAGTAAGTAACTATTTACTTTGTAATGTGCCCCAGCTTTAAATCTAATCTTTAACCTATAACCTTTTATTATTAACTTGCCACAGCTGCTGTATAATCTGCACAAAAATACGAAATAAAAATTGAGATAAGCTATCTATATTTAAAGAACAAATAAAAAGTAGATTGTATACAGTGAAATATAATTGGTTAAATAATCTATCGTATGAGTGGTTAATATATGTAGCTAAATTCATTATAAATCCATTTAACAGACATTAACACTCATGAGGTTATAAGAGTAAAGTTTTGAAGTTCATTGACAAATGTGGATTAGAATTAACCTCAATGGGATGTGTTAGAATACCTCACTATATTTAAACTTACGTCATTTGTGATTTTATTTGATATCGTTTCTAATATGTTTATGAAGACTTCCTCATTGAATTATGAAGGGTCTCGAATGTTTTTACATTTCTAAACCAGTAGACAAATATTAATGGTTCATCAAAGCTGGTTTATTTCATTTTGGGCTTACCTCTTATTTTAAATTTAATAGCTTTTGAGGTGGAATAATGAAAAACGTGATTTAGTAAAATATTTAATGTAACAAAGCTTTCCTTCAACCAGAGTATTAGGTACAATTAATGTAGACAAATGAGATATTATTCGTAAAAAAATAATTTTTATTTTAAGATTTCACTATTGACAATTAAAAATCGTCAACTTGAAATGTGCCCCCTACCGCCCTCTCTGCTAGAACTCATATGCAACTAGAGTAAGGTTTGACGTTTAAAAGCGGCAGCCTTTATCAGAAACTTTAATTGACCTGATCTTGTAATAAATTCTGATACAAGGAATTCAAATGTAAAACTTTGCAACCAAATTTGAATTTAAATTATTTTAAAGCTTTATTTTACCTTTAAATTTAATATTATACGCCTCTTATTCAAATTTATCAGTTTTGACTTCACACTGGCTTTAAGTTTCTTAGGCCAATTATCTATCGAGGGCATGCACTATCATACCAACACTTAATAGATACCTATTTCCACCATAGCGGTTCAAATGACCCGACTTTATGTTTTATGCGTGAATGTATGAAATATGGATGTTAGAAAGGAAATAAAAATAAAAATTAAATTTATTATAATAAAACAAAATAGTATATTGACCATTTCTATTACAAAAGCAAAAAATTAGAGTTTTTAATTCATTGCTCATCGCATTTTTTACATATAAGTGTGTCTATCGTACATTTTCCGCAAACATATTTTTTACTTTAGAGCAAAGTTTTTGTGGTTTTTATTTTCTTTACATTATCCTATTTGACATCTCTTACGTTCATAAGCATCTGTAATAGACTTAGGCAAAGATTCTTTCGTATTTTTTCTTTGTTTTAGTTGTTCACTGGCTTTTCGAAAATCGGCGCTCAGTCCTACTGCTAGCTTGAGTAAAAACTCTTGTCTTGAGAGGTTTTCTCCTTTCGTTTGCTTGTACAAAATCCAGGCATTTATGCCAGCTAAATCAAGGATATTGAAAAAAATTTGGAGAAGCCATCTGCAAGATTTAGAACTTGAACATTTATTAAAATTATTCTCAGCTATTTCGAATGTGAACTACTGTACGCAACAATCTTTGCAGAAACGTGCAACTTAATGGCTACAATACGATAAGCAATATGACTCGATAAGCTTATAAAACAAAAAATGCTCTCCAGGTCAAATGACCTGTTGTGGTAGATAACGATATACGACAATTATTACTCAAAATAAAAAAAAAGCAAAAAAACCAGTATAATCACCGTAAATTAATTACTTAGAAAAAGTCATGAAGTCAAACGTGCAAAAGCAATAAAATGATACGTGCATTTTCAATTCAAAAGTTCAAAGTATGTCATTTGACCCGTTATGGTATGTTTAGTGTTAAAGAACATTTAAAGGCCTTACACGTATACATATTTGGGATAATTTTTTCTTGAAAGCAACCATTTTGAGCAATTTCTACCTAGTTGCCATAGCAACGGCTCCAAACAACTTTTTCCCCAGTGAGATGAAAAAATTGTTCCAAATAAAAATCACTTGAAATTCCAGCCAATAGATTTCTTTGGCTCCCTACGTCATAAATAAGATAGTGGTAAAGATCGCTGCCTCAGCTTCGTCAAACGCATCAGAAAGGGTGTATGATATTTTAACGGCGTATAATATTTTAATGGTGCTCCATTACTGTAAATGTCTGTCAACAAAAGCGCTAAGGGAATAACAGAAATAATTTTGGATGTTCGTTTTCCGAAGCAGAAAAATTGCATAGTAATTTTTCAATGTGAAAATGGGGTGCGGCTGACATAAGAGCGTATCGTGATGTTTACGGCAACCCTTCTCCCTCACAGCTTCTTCAAAACATTTCCGAAACGGTTGTTTCCATATATGCGTGTGTGATAAGGCCTTAAGTCAGTTTAAACTAAAATGCCGTTATCAGCAACTATTTTTCATCAATACTGATCACAATTTATAGTCGAGTGCATTTGAATCTTTTGACCGCTAGAAGGTCAATCTCGTTTTTCTATGAAATCCTTTTCAACCCCCGCTGGGTCGCCTTGATCTTATGAGGAGGTGCAGAGGACGATTTGAATTGCAAAAATTATATTTAACATTTCATTTTCATCAATACAAAGAAAAACATCGTGATTAAAATTGCAACTTTTGTCAAAGAAATTATAAATTTGATCGTGATTAGAAACTAATGAAGAGGAGAAGATTCTGAATAAACTATATGTAATGTATATTTAAAATACAAATGTATATGAATATAAAATAATACCGGTATGTCTTGTATTTCAAGAATAAAGTCTGGTACGTGATCTTCCGTTAATTCATGAGCAATGGCTTTTCGGATGTTGTTCAGTAGTTCATCGTTTAATCTGTAACCTTCTTTGATTTTCAGGAACAGCACGGCGCTTTCGTTCATATTTTTGCTATACTTAGCGACTCAAAGGCTATCTCTTACTTCCGGGAATGTGTCCACTAAAAATGAAATATTCGGTTTTGTATAAACATAATACTAATGTTATATAAAGTTAAAACATATTAATACTCTATTAAGCAATAAATATAGTAACGAATAATATAAGTGGGCGAAAAATATAAATTTCCGGCTAAAACCTTTAAGATTTCTCACTATAAAATTTAGAATTAAGTTTTAAAAAAAGAATGGCCCTGTAAATATCTTTAGTTGGAAAAGGGATTCAAGAGTTTGATATTATACGGTTTTTTTAAGATAATGAATAATGTTTGAACTTAGCATTTAAATTGTTAAATGTACACTACATTCGCGTTTTATAAATTTTCTGTTAAAACTGTCTGAACATAATTCTTGGAATATTTTCTAATCGAGAAATTGTCAAATACATTTTGAATTAAGGTAACTAGTCATTATATTAGTCTTTTTTTAAGCAACTTCTGCAAAGAATGATTGAGTTATAAAATACTTTTGAACAGTTAACCCAAAACACTTTTAGACTTGCTTGCAGGTATTAAAATTTTAAATATTTCGTGCATTTATATTGTAAGTAAAATAATTGTAGCTGAAAAGACGAATATATGAGTGAACTTAAAAATATGAAAGTGAATTTATGAAATATTTCAATTTCATGTTCAACCAATTCAGCTTTTCCTCTCCTAAAAATCCTCAATTAATTCTTGTTCAAGGAAGAATTACCATCAATTGACTAAACCGGGTTGGAAACCTATAGCACGCGTGCCACGCGTTGTACAATTTTCAGTGGTACACTGCACTACTCTAAAAATTATTCAACTTTTGAATGAATGGAAGTTAAATTTGACCTTATTGACACTGAATTATGAACATTCATGGAATAACAAAACAAAAATTTGAAAGATAACTCCGAAGCTAAATTTAAAGCTATTTTGTAAATTATTCAATGCCATTGCTGAAAAATGTATGGGGTTGTGGTGTCGAGGCCCCTTTAAATCACTTCGTAACATGGTATAGCTTGAGGGATCACTCAGGCTATGTACCCAAAAGGCATTTTATTTTAGATTAAATAAACATAACAGACTGTTCATTGTTAAATTGATAAAGTCCACAGCATTTAGCCGTAGAAAATTCCAGTTCACAAATCAGATAATTCTAGCCTTAGCTTCGCCAACTCCAGCAATAGAAAGACTTTCACGAGTATGCAAAGTTCATCTCCCTTGTCCATTCAGGAGTGGCTACACCCATAAACTCAAAACTCAAGAGCAAAGTAATAATCAAGGATGAATGAGATCGAGAGCCCTCATCAATTTCCAAGCAGACTCATTAAACTCCTTGGGTGAGCCACTTTCACACACCCCAAACACCCCTGATTCGCGGGGGGAAAAGATCTGCACACGGCTCTCTTCACTTTAGTCCCACTCTATTGGTGCTTGCAGACAATAGGCCGAAAAGTCTGATTCCATCTCCAAAACTGTACCTTGTTCACCATCAGGAGAGTTATAAATTGCCTTGTCACATTGATACTGAGAGTGTGCCTTTGTCACGACAGGCCAGCGTTCTTTCAAGTCTGTAGCGGCCCACACGTGTGAGGGAAATCAAACAAAATGGAGGTTGCTCACCAAAGCTTTCCTCCTATTGAACGTTGAGACTAAAGATCGTCTGAATGTCGAGGAAAGAAAAGGCGTGGCGACATCAAAGTCCTTGTCCGAATCGACTCACATGTGTTATGTCCTAGGCATAAAGAAAGAATAGTCGGTCTATTTTGAGAAATACAATGTCCCATCCGGACAACGTGGTTCCTCGTACGTCAATCTTGACAAGTATTGTAGGGGAAAGTTCTACTAATGAGCACATGTTACAGGGTGCTTATATTTTTAGGATACACGATCAAAAAATGTTTGGGGACCGCTGATTTAGAAGGTAAAGGTATATATATATATATATATATATATATATATATAAACGTCTTACATTTTTTCTTCCTTTTTTATTTAAAAATCATTTTTAGTTGGAGTTTTTTTAGAATAGAATACTCATGCATATAATTATGTATTACATAATTGCACAATTGCAATATTTCAATTGCGCAACACAATTGAAATATGTAATTTTAAAAAACAAACAAAAAACATTAAAACTGATACTTCAGAAATTTTTTTTTAATTATATCGCTAAGGTATAAGTATCATAACATGTATTGTAAAAAAATCTCTTTATACTATTCAAAAGCTGCCCTTAAATCTTATTACTTAATTGTACAGCTACTTCTTAAAAGTAAATTTCGGCTTTATTAACATTAAATAAATGATAAATTATTTAATTTGCGTAAAATTAGTTTAAATTCATGTAAAATAGTTTTTAAGCGTATAGTTCAATATATACCAATGTTATAAATCTCTGAACTTCCAAAGCGCCATCAACGTTGCTTAAGTGTCTCATCACTAAAAATTGAAACAAATAACAAAAATTAGCATCACACACTGATTTTGAAATGTATACATTTAAATAATAATACTCAATTACAGAATTTGAAAGAACACAAAGCTCCTGTTAAGATAAACTTCTAGATTTTATCTGATTAAGTAATGCTATATTATTTTTCCCTAAATCAGCTTCGTGATTTAACCATAAAAAATTGTTTTAAGTTTTATATTTATATAAATAAATTCAAATTCTTTTTTTTTACTTTATTCTAACTCTAAAATATTTTACTTCAGTTATATTTCTTATAACGAAGAAGTAAATTTTAAGGAGTAGATATTAGCATAAGTTTTAATTACGTTCGTCTACTATTATACAGGGTGTCTGGGCTTAAAGTATCCAAAAGTAATGGCTTATTATTAAGGAACTATCCATCAGAATGTAATAAACTGTTCATTCGTGAATTGGAAAACACTCCGAGATTTTTTGTGTTTAGTCTGATCGGCCGCAGTTGCACGCATTGTTCGGCATTCGCAGACGATAAACTTATTACACTGACTTCAACAGTAAAAATGCAGACACCACAGCAAAAAATGCAGTGCGTACTTAGGAGAAGTGTGAATCGCTTATTCCCCCGTGATGAAAGACGTCACTCCCTTTCGCCAGAAAAATAAAAGGAAAAATCTTCTTCGCCGGAAAGTCTGCACGGTAATACTGTGAAATAGTGAAGCAACAACATTGAAAAAAAATAAAATTTTACTAGTGAAATAACGTGACAACAGCATCTGGATTACCGTTCACCAAGGGTTTCTGGCGCTGCAAAGTGGAGGTCAGTTAAATTGTATGCTTCCAATTTTAGTAACATTGAAATAACTGAGTTTTGCTGAACAGAACTTGGCGAAAAAGAATAAAATAAGAAATGATATGGTATTTAATTTTTATAATATAGTTGTGTTATAAATGAGATATTCTTTATATTTTAATTGAGAAAACAAAGTATATAGGTTTAGTCATACAAAAGTTTGAGAAATTTTAATATACTTCTCATAATTTTATCTTAAGATGTCGAATGAGTTAAGAGTTATGATAGAAATTGGTGTTTTAAAGTGAAAGATATAAATTAAGTTTTTAGAAAAATGACTAATGAGAGAACTAATACTAGAGATATTGATTTTTATAAGAAACAAAAGTAAAGTCAAGTTGTATTCTTTTTTCTCCATTGAATTCAATTGTTTTGTTAATTATTTTATTCAGCAGTAATCTTATTGCATGTCATTTAATTTTTGTTATTTTGAAATTGTGTGTTTTAATATACCGGCCATATACCAGGATTCACTATTTCTTAAAATTTTCCTTATCTAAAATTAAAATTAATTTAATAACTTGAAGCTTATTTTTGGATATTATACAGTAGATAAGGGAGAATACAATCATTATAATTTTGTATATGTCTCGAAACATTAAGAGGACAAATTTGTTTAGTTTGATATGTACACCTCTCGTTGTTTCTTATCAGCATCCCTGAACATCTGTGAGTTGATGCGCAGATTTCTCAGAGAGATGTGTTCAAAATTAAGTAAGGTGATACAGTTTTATTATAGTGAATGTGTGATGCAAGAGAAACTCAAGAATTTTTGTCTATGAAACGTATTTTTAGAAGGTTACGGAAAGATTCAAAATATTGCATGCGATATAAAGTACAATGAATATTGTGAAAAATTTTCAGAAATACTAAAAGTTATTATTGAAGTGAGTCCACTTTTCCGACTCAAAATAATAAAAAAGAGCTCTTATATTCTTATATTCTTATAATTTTTATATTTTTTATAACGCATCTGAAATAAAACATTGTTTATTGTGTTGGTTAGTGCATAGAAGTTGTGTGTTATACACCGTTTTCATATTATTAATAATTTCATTTTATTAGTGTCTATATTTTTTTTATCTTTTTAAAAAATGTATTTCATACATACAAAATGTGTGTAACAATATAAGGTATTACTACGATGGCGCCAGAGTAGATTTTTATACAAAATTATTATTTTAACATTTGTATGATTTCATGTATTTTTATATTTACTATCTTATTGTGTGATATATTATTTTCCAACATAATTTTTTTTGAAAATATCTACCAGCTATAATACCAATCTATTATTATGAAGGAATAGGAGGAAACGCGAGCTCTTATTCTAGATGTCGAATAGATTTAAACAAGCTAATCTTCAATTATATGTATGGAAATTCATTGTTATCAATTAATTGTCATTACTGTGTTTGTTGTTATAGTTTCGTTTATTATATTGCATTTTGATTTTAGTATTCCTATTGCTTAAATATTTCTACTGTGTGTAATATGTCTTTCCAAATAACTATGTATTGTTTTGTGTTTGTTGAAAATTGATTAAGTTTGTAAAGAGAGAAAAAACCACGCCATGACTCCCTTTTAAAATTGGAGGGGGGCAAATGTAAGGTTAATTAAATTAGATTAAAAATTAAATTCCTAATCTAGCACTTGACTCATCTTTCTCAGTCCCCATATTCAAGTATCAAACTAATCACCCATTTATTTCTTCCGAACATATGGCCTAGCCAATAAACATGTCTAATTCCAGATCGTTAGATTTAACAGTCAACATATGTCAGCATTAACTTGAAAGCACCTTCTTCAAAGCAGCGATACTTACCATATGTTTTTCAAGTGTTATCCACTTGAAACCACCACCATGGCGTGTTTTTTTCCTCCCTGCTCTCGATCAGAACAGTTGTAAAAATGAAAGAATAAAAATCTTCTTTTCACTTTTCTAACTTTAATCTGATTCTGTCTTAGAAATCATGACATATATATATATATAACCTGTGTCGCGGTTTACTGTAGCCAGACGCCTTCACAAAGGGGGCCTATTTGCCCGCCGTCCTGAACGCTCCCTCCCGTTGAAAGTTGAACACCCTACGCCACCGTTTACAGTGGTGCAGAGAGCACAAAAACTGGACAACTGATCAATGGAGTCGTATCCTTTTTACGGATGAGAGTCGGTTCAGTACCAGAAGCGATTCTCAACGTGTTTTGATTTGGAGACGCGGTTTTATACCAATAACATCAAGGAAAGACATTATTACGGTGGTCCTGGATTTCTTGTCTGGGGAGGCATTATGCTGAACGGGCGAACTGAGCTCCACATTTTTGATAGAGAGACTGTAACCGGGGATCGCTATTGTGAGGAGGTACTTCTTCCCCATGTGCGTCTGTTCCGAGGTGCCATTGGCCCAGACTTCATTTTTATGGATGACAATGCACGGCCACATCGGACTCTTGCTGTTGAGGAGCTGCTGGAAAGTGAAGATATCACTCGAATGGATTGGCCAGCGTACTCCCCAGTTTTAAATCGCATCGGACATGTGTGGGATGCTTTGGTGAGACGTATTGCAGCACGCTTACATCATCCAAAGTACACCCAACAACTCAAACAGTTGCTGATTGAAGAATGAGCACTCCTACCGCAAGAAATGTTGCACCAGCTGGTTCTGAGTATGCGGAGACGGTGGGAAGCAACCATTGCAGTGAGGGGAGGGCATGTACCATATTAAGGAACATCTGCTTGTTGTTCTTCCTGTTGGATAGATCATCATGAGTCACGATACTATGCGTTCAATAAAGCTTGTTTTTGTTTGATTCTATACCGTATGCAATGTATTCCTTTTTCAGCGCCGATGCTCTCGTCATCCTTTACGTACATAATACTCTCCCTCATTTCTGAATTTCATGTTTCTCAGCTGAGTTTTCGCGAAGTTATGGCAATAAACCCACCTGTTGATTAAGTTTTGCACACCAGTGTATTTTATAAACAGGCTAAATTTTTCCCTTGTGAACAACTTAGTGCTTTTGATTGCTGTGTTCTACGTCTTATTATGGTTTATAAATATAAATGAGCAGAATATAAAAAATTAATGGTGATCTGTGATTTCTATTGAAGGAAGTTTTAATTTATTAAGCAAGGGAAGAATCGGCTGAAATAATAAATATTACTTATGGTAGGTGAAAGTAAATTTGAGAAAACCGATGAAACATGAAACGTTTAAGTTGAAAGGAAAATTTTCAATTGCTACCTAAAGAACTCCATTAAAAAATGTAAAGCTTTAAGTCCACCACAAGACTCTTCGCTCTATCAAAAAAATCCACATGCTATTTGTTGATCATTAAAGGACAATAAAACTCTACAATAACTTGACAAAATATGACAATTTTGCCTGTAATTAACATTCCTGCTATGATAGCAAAAAGTGTCTGATTTGTGTCCTTAATTATAGTCACGCACATGTGAAAATTCTTGTTTCAGTTTGATAGATATTGTTTTTTTCTCTCAAATTATCAAAAGAAAACTTTAAAATTCATTAAAAGTAGGTAAGTATACCATCTTTTAAGTAAATTATTCACTGGAATTACGATTTTTATCGTGTGCAATAAAAATAGTTATAAAAAAAAGGATTGGGGTGACTCAGTCACACCACGTGGCCATTAACGTTAATATCAAGTGCATGCCTGCTCTCAGGTTAATAGGGTAAATATATTTGTATAGTTCCTTATTGCTTTTATAATTCAAATTCAGCTTTAATTTAAATCGACCTTCGTGTCGCATTCAATCTAAGTTCTTAAATAAAAAATGTTTCACAAATCAATTTAAAATCTTACCTAGTTTGACGTTGTATTTATCTTCAATTATCTTTTCGAACTTTTTTAATTCTTTACCATAATTTTCTTTTGGTTTCCACATACATGGTACATCTGCGAGCGCCTTAATATCCATATTACTTAATGAATGATAGAAAAGATCTAAAAGAAGCTATTAAAAAGAATAATTTATTTCTTTGTTCAATTATGACGAATAGCAAAATGTAAAAGCTAATATTTAAAACTTTATATGGATAATTTATATTCACGCGTTGTTACTTGAAAAAATCATAAAATTTACAAAATATTTTCTGAATTTTTTTTTAATTTAGAAAGTTTTTAGAGTTAAGATTCCAAATTTTCTTTATTGGAAAACACTTCTAGTCTATTTTTAAGTTGTTGGATAACCATGGATAACGCAGATATATAATGCTTCTAAATGAAATATTTGTAGACAACAACAACAAAAATTACTAAAGAGTTAAACAATTCCTAAATGAAATACTTATTTAAAAGTTATTAAAACATAATAAACAAATTACAATATACTCTATCGTCGGCCTAATTATCAGAATGCGTAACTCCAAAAAAGAACTAAATTTGATACAGGAGTACTACGGGCCAAGCACATTTTGCGCGATTCCTTAATGCCTCTTCGCAGTGGTTGTTGCGAAATTACATGGAATACAAGATGGCAGCCTAGCAGTAACAAATCGTCAGGGAAATAATGGTAAAAACTGTCTTGAAATATATTTCAAATGAAGTATATAGGAATTGATTAAAAATAACCACAATCAATCAATATTATTTAATATATAGTAATAACCTTACATAATATATAAAAATAACATTCTATAATACATAATAAAAACATGATATAATTAATAATAATATTATATAATGTATACTAATAACATAATGTATAATGATATTATATAATACTAGCTGCATGGCCCGGCGTTGCCCGGGCTATCTCTACTTTTGTTAATTTTCCCTTTCTTTCACAAAATCAGAACTTCTAATACTCATTTTCAAAATGACTTCCACCCCCACCCCCTCCACCGCTTAGCCCAGCGTTGCTTGGGCTTTCTCTTTTCCTCATGACACCAGCATTTCTGTGTGTGTACGCACACAATGTGAGTGATTACTAAAATTACGTCAAAAAATTTCCTTTTTTCGAAATTTGTTCCATTCCACTTATTTTTGATTTAAGACAGGTTTCTTTTCCCTCTCTAAAGTCCGAAATCGTTTTTTTTAGTGTAAAATTATTGTTCTATCTTCCCCTCCTTCTCACAGATAAGATATAGCTTTAAATTTCGATGTATGACTTATAAAAATCATACAAATGTTAAAATAATTTTGTATAAAAATCTACTCTGGCGCCATTGATACATTAAATTTTGCATATAAGAAATACATTTTTAAAAAGATAAAAAAAATATAGACATTAATAAAATGAAATTATTAATAATATGAAAAAGGTGTATAACACACTACTTCTATGCACTATCCAACACAATAAACAGTTTTATTTCATATGCGTTATAAAATATAAAAATTATAAGAATATAAGAGCTCTTTTTTATTATTTTGAGTCGGAAAAGTGGACTCACTTCAATAATAACTTTTAGTAGTTCTGAAAATTTTTCACAAAATTCATTGTAACATAATATTTTGAATCTTTCCGTAACCTTCTAAAAATACGTTTCATAGACAAAAATTCTTGAGTTTCTCTTGCATCACACATTCACTATAATAAAACTGTATCACCTTACTTAATTTTGAACACATCTCTCTGAGAAATCTGCGTCATCAACTCACAGATGTTCAGGGATGCTGATAAGAAACAATGAGAAGTGTACATATCAAACTAAACAAGTTTGTCCTCTTAATGTTTCGAGACATATACAAAATTATAATGATTGTATTCTCCCTTATCCACTGTGTAATATCCGAAATTAGACTTCAAGTTATTAAGTTAATTTTAATTTTAGATAAGGAAAATTTCGAGAAATAGTGAATCCTGATATATGGCCGGTATATCAAAACACACAATTTCAAAAATAAAAAATTAAATGACATGCAATAAGATTACTGCTGAATAAAATAATTAACAAAACAATTGAATTCAATGGAGAAAAAAGAATACAACTTAACTTTACTTTTGTTTCTTATAAAAATCAATATCTCTAGTATTAGTTCTCTCATTAGTCATTTTTCTAAAAACTCAATTTATATCTTTCACTTTAAAACACCAATTTCTATCATAACTCTTAACTCATTCGACATCTTAAGATAAAATTATGAGAATTATATTATATTTTCTCAAAATTTTGTATGACTAAACCTATATACTTTGTTTTCTCAATTAACATATAAATAAAATATCTCATTTATAACACAACTATATTATAAAAATTAAATACCATATCATATCATATATTATTCTTTTTCGCCGAAAAGTCTTGTTAAGCAGAACTCAGTTATTTCTGTATTACATAAGATGTTTCTTTTAGTTATTATCTTCTTCTCATTATTAGGGTATTTTGTTGAATGTAATTTAACTGAAAATTTTCAGATGGATGAAAATGTCTTAAACGAACTGAATGAACCAATTCCGTGACAGTTTTATTAAGGGCATTGGGTCTATCAATTTCAAATAATACATCAGAACATTTTCTTAAAACGGTATAAGGGCCTGAATAAGGGGGACTTAATTTCCTTGTATTGGGGTATTGAAATTCCTCATACATTACTAAGTCACCAACCTTGAAATCAGCTTCCTGAAATTTTTTATCATATCTAATCTTATTTATTTTATAATATTGTTCTGTTCTTTCTTTGGCTAATTTTCTTGCTTCTTCTAAGGGAGGATATATCTCATTATCTTCTAGCGAAATTTCGAAAGGTAAATTACCATACATTAAGTAGGTGGGAGGGAAACTTGTTATTGTATGTGGAGTTTGATTATACTGATGGGTTACTTTCTCTGGAATTTTTGTCCATGGGACTTTATTTGAAATATTATTGATTTCACATTTTAAGCGGGTAATGATGGTTTGATTTACACGTTCAACCTTTCCATTAGTTTGTGGTCTGTGAGAAGTAGTTAATAATTGAGTGACATTATTATGTTTTAAAAAATGCTTAAATTTTGAAGAGGTGAACGCAGTATTTCTATCACTTAAAATTTTTTCCTGTGCGTGATTCTGAAAGATTTGTCTTGAACAATTTATATAAGTATCTGTTGTTGCATTTTTTGATGGGAAAGTCCAAATGTTCTTAGTTGCATGATCAATAATAATGTGTAAATATTTTTAACAGAGTTGTAATAATTTAAACCACCTACACTATCTATCGATAAAAGTTCAAAGGGTTTTTCACAAAGGGGAAGTGATTGTATCAGTCCGTATTTTCTCTGATGTGACTTCTTATTTATTTGACAAGTTTCACAGTGTTTCACATAATTTCGTATATCAGTAATAATGTTTATCTAATAATATTGTGGTGATATTAATTTTAACATGGTAGCTACACCAGGGTGGCCAAATTTTTTATGAGTTGTTTCCATTAATTTCACTCTTAGAGCTTTGGGTACAATTATTTTAGTTAAACCTTGTCTTTTAACTACAAAAACACCATCTCTCTTAAAACATTTAGGAGCTGATGTATTTTCTATATTTTGAAAATGACTTATTTCATTGATATCTAATAAAGGTTCTGGGGGTGTATTAATTATATGATAAGCAATAGGATTTCTTGTTAACATATCAACTTCAACATTAGTGCTACCTTTCTTATATTTTATATCAAAATCATACATAGAAACCTTTAAAGACCATCTAAAAAGTCTACCCGTGAGATTTTTGAAATTTTTAAGCCAAACTAATGCATTATGATCGGTATGAACTGTGAAAAGAGATCCATGAAGATAGCAATGGAATTTATCTAAACTATCAATTATAGCTAAGCATTCTAATTCAGTTATTGTATAATTAATTTCATAATTTCTCAGTAGTCTCGAGTGGAATGGAATCGGATGTTGATTTCCATTGGGTTTTTGTTGTTGGAGGATACATGAGATTGCAGTTTTCGATGCATCTACATAAAGATGACAGGGATAAGTTGGATTGAATATAGCTAAAATGGGCTTTGAAATTAAGCTGTCTTTAAGTTTTTGAAAAGATTGTTGACATTCTGGGGTCTAATTCCAGTTTTGATTCTTTTTAAGAAGATTATTTAAAGGCATTCTTAATTTTGCATATTGAGGAATAAATTTATAATAGACATTAATACTACCAAGAAATCTTTGTAAATCCTTTACATTTCTAGGGGTAAAAGTTTTTTAATTATTTCGACATTTGTATTATTTGGAGTGTATGACCCTTGTTTTGTTTCATATCCTAAGAAATCAATTGTATCTTTGCCAAATTTACACTTTGAGAATTTTAATTTAATATTTTCTATTCCACAAATTTTAAAAATTTCCTCTAAATGTTTTGCATGTTCTTCAATTGATTCCGAAATTACTATTATATCGTCAAAATAATTTAATGCAAATTTTATTTGGTATTTATTTAAAAGCTGTCTAATAGCTCTTTGAAATATAGCTGGATAATTTTTATATCTAAAAGGCAAACGATTAAATTGAAAAAGACCGTAATTTGATGTAAATGCAAGTTTTTCAGATTCATTATCATCTAATTTAATGTGCCACTACATAGGTCGATGGTTGAGAAACATTTTGCATGTGTTAATTTGTCTAAAACTGCATCTATTCGGGGAATTGGCTTTAGCTTTCTGTAATCGATACATAATCGTGTACGAGCATTATCCTCTTTTTTAAAAGCCAATGTTGTAGGGGCAGCGTAAGAACTATAAGATGGTTTTATTATTCCTGCTTTCAATAATGCATCTAATTGCTTTTTTATTTCCGTATCATCTTTAAAAGATGTCCTATATGGTCGAATTACAATGGGTAATTCTGAGGTAAGTATTATTTTAGGAGAATTACATTTTAACTCGCCCACATCAAACTTATTTTTAGCAAAGACATGTTTATATTTATCAATAATCATATTAATAATATTATAATCACTATTAGGAATTATTTCTATATTAAACACATTATCAGTTTTCTTAGTGATAATTTTATTATTACTAAATTTAAGAGTTTCATTTTCTTTAATATTTTTCTTAGATTCATAATTTTTTAAAATTTGTTTTCCTCTTTGAAAAATTTTATAATCACTAAAATTAATATTTAATTCAAAAATACTCATAGTTTTATTAGAAATTATTAAATATTTCAGTTCTACATTTACTATGAAGAATTTAATATTTTCAATAATTTCTCCTATTTTCAATTGTAAAGTAATTGCCTCACTCACCTCAATTTCTTCATTGATGGTGGCAATTTTTGTTTTGATATACTCTACATTGTGGTATCCCTTGACTTGTGATATTATATTTTTTGGAATAATATCGACACTCTTGATCCTGTATCCAAGAGGACATCAACTTGTTTGAAGTTGATTCTTCCCTGGATGATCATAAGTTCTCATGTTTGATGAGGTTGGAATACCGTATTATTGTTTTGTGTTCTTTGACGGGGGTAAAAAGTTGGAGCATTGGGTCACAAAACTGTCGGTCGTTGTGGAAATCGTTGGTTTCTCGGATATAGGGTCGGCCGCTGAAGTGAAAAGGAAGGGTGATGATAAGGTGATGGAAACTGAGGAGAGTATACCTTATATCTTGTATTGGTTATGGTATCCGGATGTTGAAATTGGTCATTTCTCCAATTCCATCCTCCATATTGTTGTCTATGGGCAAATTGATTCGTATGATAAGGTATACTTGTCATTGGATACTTTGGGTACATAACTTCATTCTTACTTGATTCTGATTTTTCTTTTGGATATCTAAGAGTTTCATTTTTTCCTTCAGTTCCTCTATGTTGCTGCAGCTTCGTAACTGTATTTCTATGGCTCTATTTTCTTTTAATCCTCTTATGATGTAATATTTTTCAGCTTCTTCTTCCATGTTTATCCGGGATGCGATTTCTTTTACTCTGTAGAAATATTCTATGTGGGTCTCTTTTGAGGTTTTTTCTGTTTTAGATAATTGAAGATGAATCTCCGCTCGATTGACTTGTGTTCCGAATTCACGTATTAAATTATTTTTCAGTTCGTAAAAACTTTTAGGGATAGATTGTGATTGGATGTAAGTCTTCACAGCTCCATCTACTAACTTGATTATAAATAGGATTTTCTGTTTCTCTGGTATATTGAAGGAATCGCACGTACTTTCAAAATTTCCAATGAATGTTTGGATGGGTATTTCCAGGTTATATTTTTGGAAAAAAGTCTGTAGATCTTCAAATCGAATATCATTTTTAATAATGGTTATAGGTTGTTGTAATTTTTCTTCATCAGCATCTAACTTCTCTTCTTGCTTAATTTTAATTTCATTCATTGTTTCCATTTTTGAAGTATGACTTTCTGAAATCTTGTTAGAAGAGGATGATTCTATTTCTTTGGCGGTAAGAGCTATGCTCTTTCGGGGATTACTAGCGCGTCTCTTTTTCCGTACCATAGAGCAGTATTCCTTTTAATTCCGGCAACCTGACGTCTTCAGCCAAGAGGTTGAGTGCCGTCGAAGTTCCATAAAATTCTCCATATCAGTTATTACGTTCGTTGGCGTTAGTTTTTATATTAAATTATTTTATAAAAAAGATTAGTTTTTTTACGTTAAGATTTGAAATCCATTCGCAGATAAAAAATCCTGCCGGCTTTAATTCTGTCATGATTTTTAAGACAGAATCAGATTAAAGTTTAAAAAAGGAGATCTTTATTCAATCGTTTCGACATCTCTTCTGACGCTAAGGGCAGGGAGTAAAAAGCACGCCATGGTGGTGGTTTCAAGTGGATAACACTTGAAAAACATATGGTAAGTATCGCTGCTTTGAAGAGGGTGCTTTCAAGTTAATGCTGACATATGTTGACTAATAAATCGAATGATCTGGAATTAGACATGTTTATTGGCTAGGCCATATGTTCGGAAGAAACAAATGGGTAATTAGTTTGATACTTGAAGATGTGATCTGAGAAAGATGAGTCAAGTGCCAGATAGGGAATTTAATTTTCAATCTAATTTAATTATCCTTATATATATATATACCTTGTTCAAATTTTCAGTCGATAATAAAATGCTTTCTATTCTTCCAATTACAAAGTCATTTTTAAAAACTTGTAGTGGAAAGCACTTGATGTTAATACAGTTTTCAAATAATTCATTAAATTTTTAATTAATGAATAAATAGAAAAAAATAATAGTTCAACATCATATATAAAAAGGAAAATAGCTCGTTGTGTCCCTTTAGTGCAATGGATAACACGTTGAACTTCTAATCCAATGGTCATGAGTTCGAAACCCGCCTGAAATTGCTTAATTTCCGAGAGTGTGCTTACCTTTTTAATATTATATTTTATTAGAATAATTAATTTTAATGAATAAATAGTGAAAAACAAAAAAATAGCCCAACACTATACTTAGAAAGATAAGTTGAAAATTACAATGAAAATCGCTTTCTATTTTGTCAGTTAATATTGTGATTCTGTCATATTTATATACGTATTCATATTAATTGTAACTATTTGATAAAAAGTAACTCAAATAAAAGTAACTCGTACGAATGGAATGGCCAACGTGTTCTCCAGACATGAATCCAATAGAGTACGTTTGGGACTCTCTAGGAAGACGAGTTGCTGGCCACCAACCACCCCCACAAACTCTCCAAGAACTGGAAAGAGCTCTTCTGGAAGAGTGGGACAAAATACCCCAACTCGTGATTAATAGCCTCATTGACTCCATGCCTCAAAGGTGCTCAACGTTGCTGGCCGTCCGTGGAAACCATACCCCGTACTGAAAATGATTTCCTTTGAAGAAAACATATTTTCTTATTCTTTTTTTTCTCATATGCACAAATTGTGTTTTTTTTTCTTTTGTGCACAAATGCGCAATAAAATGCATTTTTTTTCTGCCAAACATGTGTAATTTATTCTCATATAACCTACTACTTCTGTCCACCATGTATCAATCAGCTAAAATGTTTCCCAGCCACAAGATCCACCTAAAACCGCAATATCCTTTAATTATTTTGAGCAGTATATATATATAATCTGCTATTTTATTATAATTTTAGCCTTATTACTTATTGAACAGCCTCTGTAATTCTATTTTTCGCACAATTTTGAACATTTCCATAATTCGCGTTGTCGTTTCGCAGCATATTTGTTTCTATCTTTTCGTGGTATATTTGGAATAATATTTGAACGAATTTAATTTTTGCTTCGTTCTTCGGATGTGGATACATTTATTCAAGGTACGTTTATTTCTTCGTATAAATTTTTACCTATACTCACTATAGTTACCATTTACTATTGTTAGTATTGATGCAAATGCGAATGTATGTTGAAGTATGAGTATTTGGAAAGGTTTTTATTTTCAAATATTTCCCGTGTTAAGAAAGAAAGCTGTGTTAGAATTGTGCATGAAAGATGGTTTAATTGGATTGAAGTATTCATGTCAGAACTGTGGGAAAAGCATGAAATTGAGAGAAAGTACGGGTAAGACGGCAGTAAATGACGGTTTTTTGAAAATTGTATATTTTAATTTTACATTTTTATTAATTAATTTTAATTAAGTAACTTAAAGTAATTTTTATTTACTTTTTAATTAACATTTGAATTTGTTTTTCATTAACGATTTTAAGTTTTAAAATGTATTTTAATTTTGCAACGATTCTCGATTTTGAAAAGTTTTTTACATGCTTTTTTGTGATTATTTCACTTTTTCCGCCATCTTGAAATTTGCGTTCTTGCATTACGTTTTCTGGTGGGGTTGCTACTCTGACGGATAACACGCGAGTGCTAGCCAAATTGGCGATTTTTGAAAATCTCGCTTATATCGATGGTATAATATGTAAGCATTATGCCAAAGTATATAATAGCATTATTATTGTTAATCTAACTGGATAGCACAGTGTTTCTCAAACTTTCAATACTGGCGACCAAATTTTCAATCATAATTTTTTGTCGCCCCCCTGTACAACGATAATGTATTTACTGCAATAAAAATGCACTTTGAGAGACAGACGCTAAAAGTTACTATACGATCTTAATTATAAACCGTACAAATTAATACGATAAGTATATTAAGATATCCGTACACCTTCAAAACGTCATTTTCGTCACATTTTTCGATTTTTAATTTAAATGTTATTTGAAGATATGAACATTTTTCTTTAAAACGGTGTTTAAATTCTGTTTCTATCTTATTTAGATCTTAAGTTATGAGGATTTGAGTTTCATTCGATAGCACCTTTTTGAACCCGGAAGTACAAGTCTGCATTGCGAAGTAGAAAAAAAATGTTTTTTGACATTTTTATTTTTCAAAGTATCGTTTAAATATGCAATAGTAAGAAATTTAAACTTTTTAAAATATGAATTTGAGTTTTCAGAATTATCAAAAATATAATTGGCAACAGGTTTTTATTTATATTTTTATCTAGAATCTGGCAAGAAAATAGAGTGCTTTACTGTTTGTTACATTTGCTTATATGATTGCGTAGCTCTTTATAAGCTTTTGTTTAATCCTTTTTTATAGCAGAAAATTTTAATTTTTGTCATTTCAAATGGGTAATGCTAAACGTAGAGTTAGTGCAAAGAGAAAACGCCAATTTCGAGGTAATGGATCTACCATTAAACATTCAAAAAATAGCAGCGCAACATCTACCAACTCCAGTTCTTCAAAAATTAAAATACCTGCTGTCTTTGATGAAGAAATAGCAGAATATCAACGTAAACCACTTACTGGTAACAGAATAATTGATATGGAAGTCCTTTTAATTTTTTTTTACAACTTTGCTGCCCAAGATGTTTCGAAGAAGGTATCCTGCTTTCTGAGGATTCCACATATGGTTTGTGCTCAAATTTTGTTATCAGGTGTAAACATTGTGACTTTTACTCAGGTTTTTCTAGTTCAAAGAAAACTTTAAACTGTCCTGAAGTAAATACAAGATTTGTGTATGGTATGAGACAAATTGGGAAAGGTTTCTCTGCTGGGTTTAAATTATGTGGTACGTTAAATTTACCCAGGCTCAGTAAAACTGCGTACACTAATCATGAGAATAAACTCATGTCCGTGATTTCAGAAGTTAGTGAACTATCAATGCAAAAAGCAGCTTCTGAACTGTTAGTGCTACATCCTACTAAAAATAAAATTGTTGAATGTGGCATTTCAGTTGATGGAACGTGGCAGCGTAGAGGTTACTCTTCCATGAATGGGTGTGTCGCAGCTTTGTCAGTTGACACTGGTAAAGTAGTAGACATTGAAATAATGTCGTCATATTGTGCCACCTGCAGAAAGATTTCTAAAATGCCTAGAAGCATTGAGTCGGAAACTTTTTCAGCAGATCACGTGTGCTATAGCAATTTTCAAGGTTCTGCGTTAAAAATGGAAGCTGTTGGTGCTACGAGAATCTTCCAACGTTCTATTGCCAAACGAGGACTTAAATATGCACATTATTATGGTGACGGGGACTCTAAGGGCTTTATCCGTGTCAAAGATACTTATGGGAAGGATAGCGTCACAAAATATGAATGCATTGGTCATGTTCAAAAGAGAGTAGGTGCGAGATTGCGCAAACTAAAGTCTAAAAATAAAAATCTGTCTGGTAAGGCAAACTCACCGACTCTTTTATTGATAGATTGCAAAACTATTATGGGATTGCTGTTCGTAGCAATGTTGGAAACCTATCCGGTCTTCAGCAAAATGTTATTGTGGCTTTGTTTCATTGCTCATCAAGTGTCGAGAAACTGATGCATGGGCAGTGTCCCATCGAAAAAGATATTTGGTGCTACTACCAGCGAGCCCTGTCTTGTGGCAAAAGCCAAAAGAAAAAAATATAAAGGCTTATCAAATGAAGTGCTAAACATGATTAAGCCTACATATTTAGAGTTGTGTACCAAAGAACTGCTTACTAAATGCCTGCATGGCAAAACACAAAATTCAAACGAGTGTTTAAATGGCGTTATATGGCAGAGAGTACCCAAGGAAGTTTTCGTGTGCCTCAAAACTTTAAAATCTGGTGCATTGCATGCTGTGATCGAATTTAATGATGGATACAAGGGTTGTGTTGAAATTTTTAAAAAACTTAATATAACTCCTGGTTATTTTACTTTAAAATCTTACAAACATCTTGACATCAATAGAATTAACGATGCAGAACGACATTCAACAACAAATGTAAAGCAGCGTAGAAAAATTTTAAGAGCTACAAGGAAAAAAAATCAATGTTTTAGAGAGTAAAGGTATTATTTATAAATCAGGAGCATTTTTAGTATATCAAATTGTGTTTAATATTAAAATTTGCAGTTGAAAGTTTATTTCTGATTTATCTCAAAATGAATTTGTTTAACGTATTGACAACTGACAACGTAAATATCAGAAAACGTTGTGAACCAAATTAGTTCAAATTTTATAAATACATTTGTTTTATAGATTTAAAGAACCCCTACTACTTTCATAAGTATATAGTTGATATGTTTTTAGTAACTAAGATATATATCATGCTCGTAATAATTTTTTAATGATTTTTCAATGTTCTTTTACTCGAAACTTGATAAAAATTGTAATAAATTGATTATCATCAGGTAAATAGTACCAGCCCTAAAAAATGTTATGATGATCAACATCAAATTTACAGAAAAGGGATATTTTTGTTTACATTTGAGTTATGTGCGTTATTCTAATAATCAATTTAATTACTATTTACACTATGCTTTACACACACTCCCTAAAATTTTTATGTATTAAGAGTAACATATTAAATGTATTTTTCATAGTTTTAAGTTATATTTCATCAGTAAAAAATGTTTTAATAGCAAATATTACAGTTTTTAAAAAAAATTTCTTCGAAGGTGTACAGATACCTTAAATTTTGTGTATATGTAACTTTTAAATAATATATATCTTACGAAAATTACTTAAAATATATATTACTTACTTATTATTATGTTATTTTCTTTATCTAATTTTTAAATTGGAACAGATCGCAAAATGATATATTTAATTAATAATTTATTTCCTTCGGCATTCATTTCTCAAAAACAAATGTCATTAGAAAAATAGTCCAGTCAATGTTGCTCTCTATCATATCCATCACATCTGGCATTATAGGGTACGTTTGCGTGAGTCTGGGCAACCTATCGGACGTCTGCGCAAGACATGTAAAAATGCTTTTCCTCGTACAATTCCAGTCAGTTTTGGTCGACTCGATACTCCTATAGCTACCGAATCTAGCTTGAATGTACATTTTTTAATTTACACGTTAATTGTAATTCACGGTAATTAAGTATTTACGGCAGTAGATTAAAACAATATCATACATACATTTTTAAGCCGTAAGCAAACATTCGATGATAATAAAGAATCTACAAGTACACAGACGAACGAGCATGGTTCCGAAAATTAAATCAAGGCGATATTCTCAAAAATACTTAAATTTTGGATTTACCACTACTGAAGTAAATGATGGGAAAAAAAGCCCAGCTCGATATGTGTTAAAACTTACAAATCTGTAGAACAACATGTGAAAGTTGTTTTTAAAACATGTAAAATCATTTAGCTATGTTTGCAAAGAATTTTAAAAAGTATTTTCTGGATGAGGACAGCTTGGTAGCAAGTTACGAGTGGATTAGGGATCTATTTCAAGATACTCCAGAAGGGCTCCAGAAGAAATCTTCATAGATTTCACATCCAGTGAAAAATTAAAAGGCAATTTTGTAATAAACAGCTCTTTGAATTTTGGGTAGAGGTGGGCAAGGAATTATCTGTACTGAAAACAAAAGCACTTCGTATACTATTACCATTTTCAACATCCTACCTTTGTTAAACCAGATTTTCTGCGGTTGATGCTTTGAAGACAAAATATAAATCCCAGCTAAATATAGAAAAATAACTCAAAGTGTCAATTTCCGATATTAAACCTTCCTTTGAAAAAATTTCTTCTACAAGACAAGCCCATGGAAGTCCCTAATAATTATTAAACTTGTTCTTAATTGAGTAATAAGAAATTATTTATAAAATACCTTCTTCAGTACTGACACATTAAACGTATACTGGCTGAAACACCGACTCTTCGCACGAGTTCATTTTTTAAAAAAATAAAACATTATTCTTGATATAATAGCTGAACTGTAAGAAGAGTAAAACTGTGTGCACGACATTGTGTACAAAAATGAAAAATGATTTTTTTAGATAAATGCTATAATTGTAAATAACTGTTTCAAAGAACTATAATTTTCAACCTCACATAATTAGCATTTAGAATTAATGTTAAATAATGAAAAGGGATATAAAATTCCGATGAAATTGAAGAAGCGAGAAGACTTCAAAATGTTTTAACCCGGGAGCAGGCGCGTACTCGATACTAACGCTAATGGTAGTGCGGGAGGACTCAGTCACCCCACTCATTTGTTTATAATTATTTTTACTGTACACGATACAAATCGGAATTCCAGTCAATAATTTAATTTATAGAAAGTATACATACCTTCTTTCAAGGACTACTCAATTCTTTGATGATTTGAGAAGAAATACAATAAAACTGAACTAAAATGATTCAAAAGTACAAGACCATAATAAAGGACGCAAATCAGAGACACTTTTCACTAATATTACAGAAATGTTAAATCAATCAATTCTTTTCCAAATATTGTAAAATTCTATTAATTACAATTTCCCTAAGCGAAAAGCAAACGCATAAAAAAAAGTTGGGATGGAACTGATATTGAACTAACCATACCATAAGTTTGAAGGTCAATCAAATGATTAGCAAATGTATTATGCAGCCTGGCTGAAAAGTGAATCATGTCTTCCTTTTCTTTTTCTACAACTAATGTACAGTATTTCAATAATTGCAGTGATGAATTGTTTATTTTCTTAGAATTTTTCTTAGGGTCTGGGTTTCGTTTTTTCTTTTAACGAGTAATATTTTATGTTAAAACGTAATAAAAAAATCTCTCATTGAGGAAATACAGCAAATTAAACAAAATACTTTTTTTTCCTTTAATTTGGTTTTGGGATCAAAGATAACTATTTGATGACGGAAAAAAAGCCAGATGATAAACATAAATTATGTCAGTGTGGTTGTGTCTATTTTTTTTATTATGGAATAAAGCATTTTGTTTTACTTCTCTTTCTGGTTATTTTTTTAAAAAAAATCTTTAAATTTTCGATATGGTCGCGTCCTCCTTGTAGGGTCATCGCGCCCCCCAGGGGGGGCTTGCCCCATTCTTTGAGAAACACTGATGCCCTAAGAGAGAACACAGCTACAAAAAAACTCAATACAGTTACTTTCCTTATCGATACAATATTCCAAATGGTTAAACAGACGGAATTCTAAATAATAATAGACATTAAATTGTGACATAAATCCGGTGGAACATTCGGTACACCGTAATATATTTCTTTCTTAATTTTATCCGCACTCTCCGAAACAGAGTTGGCTAACAAAATTTCGAATAACAGTGCTGTGAAAGATAACCCACAAATGATACTAATATTCAAGACAGAAAAAAAAGTCCTTTTTCAGTGAAAATGAAAACGTGCAAGAAATTTTTACACATGCTTTACAGCGTGCATAAGAAAACTTGATCGGAAAGAATGTAATCAAACATGATTACAGCTTTTGTTATTTTATTACATAATTTCAAAAGCATTGTGTAATCGGCACTTTTTTTTTCAAGAGGGGCTTACTATATTCCTGAAATATCAACTTTAATATATATAATACATTATACAGTAATAAATGGTGAACAGTTCATCCAGAGATAATTTATCTTCGTTATGAACCAAAGGTATTTTTGAACGAGTTTGTTACATTGTACAGAATTTTCAAGTTGTAAGCAAATTCATCAAAAAAAAAAGTTTTCATAATTTGATTTATAGAGAAACATCTAGCGACTAGATTAGATGATCCGATCGTAATTGTAAAGGAAAAATATTTAAAAATACCGAATATTTTCTTACTTTTACCAAATTCTTATTATTTGTTTTGTAAAAGCATCGAGAGAGAAATTTCTCGTATAGTATTTGAAATCTTTGACAGCTTTTTCCTCTTCTCAAGAACAAAGTGAGTCCTTGGATGATTCCAATAGCATTTGTAAATAGGATTGACACTTTTGTAGAATAACATTTGTAAATGTCATGACACTTTTGTAGAATAACATTTCTAAATGTCATTGACCCTTTTGTAGAATAACATTTGTAATTGTCATTCACACTTTTGTTGAATAAGTATTTATTTTCACTGAAAATTCTGCAAGGGGAAAATAAAATTTGATTTTGAAGCATATGAGAAAGTAGAAAATCACTCTAGGAGTACGCTGTATGACAGAACTAAAGTACCTATTTATTAGATCTCTTGTTATATTGAAAGCCATAATGAAAGAAATATTGGTGTAAAGTTTTTTCCAATTTGAAGTTCTATATCTCCTTCCAAACTTTGATTCGAATAATTATTTACCAATGCCGTTTTTGTACTGTTTGGTGATTCTAAATGCTTAACTTTCTTCATAAGTTTTAAGTAAAATAAGAAATTTCACTTCTTAAGCATAAGTTGAAAGGAAAAATTGCATGCAGAGAGCTACGCATGTTAAATGCTGATTTAGGAATCTCAAGTTGTACACAGTTTTTGTGTGTAGCTCTCAAAATAAATCGATACATAAATGTCTGATGAAAAATCTGTTTTTGTTGGAACAAACTGATTTATATTTTGACGTGATTTTTTTAAAAAACCTGCTTGGATACGAAAATCGAAGATTACTTATTATTTGCGTTTTCTCTTTTTTTTTTTTTTGGTCCCAGATTTGGATAAATCTAAAATACTTTTTTAAATGAAAAAATAATAAGTAAAAATAAATACAGGTATTATTTATGACGTAGTTTTAGAATTTTTTATTTTACTTTGTATACAAAGTCAAGGAAATTTTTCAAAGAAAACATTTTTCCATCAATTACATTGCATGCATATTTTGAATAAATTGTTCCGTGTCAGCAATCTTTAATAAACTTTTATTTCAATTCAATGTCAATCCCGGTTAGTCTTTAAAAAAGGTACAAAGAGTTGCGTTTTTAAAAAAAGGATAGGAAACACATATTCATGAAATTATTACAAATGATTTCTTACTCCATAAAAAACGTTAATACGACTCAATTTCACAAGAAAAGTCTGAATAATTCAATCTATTTACGTATATCTATTCGAAAGAAAAAGAATTAAAAATGTTTTCTTTTACTTAACTCATTAATTTCACAGATTCTCATACAGAGAAGTAAATTAAAAACATAAACCTCAACTTGAGTTAGATGGGAGTATCGCAAAGTTCCAATGATTACTAAGATATCTGGAAATAACTGATTACTATAAATTGATTCTTAAGTATATAAAAACGAATATTACAATACTTACTGTTGATTTGTTTGGCTTCAGAATGCCTAATTGGATAAAATATGAACTGCGGAGAAAGTAAAGGCTTTTATCGGAATTAAGTTGTTTCATCTAAAATATTACGGTGCTCTCTCAAGTTTAGGATGGCCGTTCATAGAAATGATAAACTTCAGTATAATACTGTTGTAAAGTGTAAAGAGTATATTCAAATTGCCATATCCCACACTGACTATCTTGGAAGTAAAAGACGGATGATTTACAATGAAGAAAACGGATGACTTTTTTTTATTTTATTAGACCAAAGAGCAACAACCAAATAGTCATGAATCAGATTGATCTCAGTTACAGTGAAGAACTGCACACATCAAAAGTAGATTCCCGAAGAACTGCACTTATCAAAGGTGCATCAGCACTCTGGGCTCTGCGATTACTGACTCCTTTTCAAAAACAAACATGTTATGACATGTCAAAAGAGATGCTGAACTTTTGGAACAAGATGAAGATGGTGTTTTTGGTTGCCTTGGTTACTATAGTTGAATTTTGGATCTATCCATGTGATCCAGAGCCCTAAGAGATGAGCAAGATTAGAACCACAACAACTCACTTCCCTTAAAAATACCAAGGTGCAGAGGATTGTAGCGATTGTGACAGTTTTTCTGGACTGTTAGGGAGCCATCTTGGATCTGCTTACCTATCTTAAAGTGTGTTGAAAAATAAAATCATGTTTATTTGAAATCTTGCCCCATTATTGTGAATGAAAAAAAACTATGAAGAAAGCTGTGATGATGATTTTTCCCTTGCAAAAAAAGGCACTATTTTTTGCATTTAGTAGGTTCTTTCCATCATATCTCACTGAAAGTGCGCTGGTCTGCTATGTACTTTGCATTTCAAGATTTTTTTAAATGCAAGCGCTCTGAATTTTGCATAATTTTCTGGCTTCTTCAATATCTTGCATTATCACAATATCACGTAGAATAAATTACAATAAACTGTCCAATTTTTCTCCGTTTTTGACCAACTCCTATCGATGTTTGCCCATTGCTGTCATAATACGGAAATATAGAATACACATTCCTACCAAATAAGTTTTAACTAGCAAATAACTTACATTTATTACTTTCTAAATAATGTTTAAGAACAGATCAAAATGAAATGAACAACAAGCATCGAAGAAGTTGTAAAACAGCTAACTATAGCTGGATTATTTTCTTGTAATTTACCTTCGACAATTTCCAAGATAACAAAGACTTGTTAAATTCTGTATAAGAAGGTGTTCTTGTTTCTGCAATAATATTTGGTACTTTTTATGTTCAGCTTTCTTTTTGACTTTATCGGAATATCAGGAACATGATTTGAAAATAATCCAACAACGAAAGCATTGAATTATGTTTCATACACTAAAAAAAATTAGAAACAAACGAATTTGAAATTTGACTAATTAATTAGAAAATTATGATTATCTTGATGGAATTTGTGATATTAAAATCGAATTAAAAAAGAACACACATAAAATCCGTATTACATAATATAGAAATAGACCAATAAGAACTCGAAAGAAATACGTAAGTCCCTTTAAATACATTTGTCAGTTACAGATCCAATTAAATCTCACTAGGAAAATGCAAGTTTCATAAGAATCATATTTTTGTCATATATTATATCTTAATGTAAGATATTTTTCTTTTACAAATAAATGAATAATATGACTCAGAGCTTCAATATCCATTATTGGAAATATTTAATCAATAAGTATTTTTATTACATGTGGTACATTTAACACAATAATGGCTATTTTTTTAATCACTCGGAAAAAAAAATGTAAGCATTTGTTATGTATAGAAAATTTACAGAAATACACAAATTCAAAAGTTTTTCAAAGCTACTTCAATCTCAATTTTTTTTCAATAAATTTTGTATAAATTAAGTATAATTTCATGCAGTTTTCTGAAGTAAGTCTAAGCAATTTTAAAAAAAAAATTTGGGCAATAAATTTAGTTGATCGTTGCTCGTTTAATAAAATTACATATATCCACATTTAAAAAATAATTTCATAATATATTCATATTCATCCTGCCAATAGAAACGTTGAAACAGAATAAATGAATAGCATGTATGAAACATGACTGCATGATGGTTAAAATGAAATTATTAAAAAATTTATCAAATTATTAAAAACTTTGAAGCATTTAAGTTAATTTTTATTTAAAGTATTTATTTATATATATAAAAGAAATAAGTTAAGATTTCTATACGTAATTATCAGAAATTTCGTGATTAAAATAAAGCTAAGAAACAATGATAAATAAATATGTTGAGTTTTCGGCCTGAACATGAAAAAAAAATTATCTTTTTTATTACCTTGAGCCCTATATATATATATATATGTTTAAAAAAATAATATTCAGTAAGAACTTTCTATGCGCTTTTTTACAATCGAAATCACAGAAATATAAAGAATGTTAGCCTCGTAAGAAACCACCAAACGATTGGATCAAAAAGTATCAAATTATCTAGAATTCGAAAGCTGAAATAATGTAATGCAGTTAAGTATAAAATGTTTATACTAAAAAATACACTGAAAGTGTAATTTATGTATACTATAGTTGAAAAGTTTTACTGACTTAACTATCCTTTAAAATAGTTAAATTTATAAGCGAATTATGATTATTAGAATGATTTTAAATTCAAATCAAATAACAATACCATTCCTTTTTACGCAACAAATGTTAAGAAACGTACAAGTATATTCATTGTAAATATAGGGAATTATTTTTATCTAAATAAAAAAAAACATTATTGGGAAACTATTTTCGTGCAAACTGACAGTTTTGAAACTAGAGCAATTTAAAGACCTCTCATTTTGTATAATTAGAAATCCATTTTGAGCAGCATTGGTTCTGACAAGGATTACGAGTGCAAAGAAAAAATTATAGGAATTTAAACAGATGATAGTTTTTTTTAATGTGCTTGCACGACTTTTAAAAATCATCTTTTAGAACTGTCTTTTGATTTAGCAAAGAAGTTCTTTTGTGGCATTTACAATGGACAAACTGCTGCACTCTAAATTGGCTCATGGAACCTCAAAAGCACGTGTAAAAAGATATAGCAACAAATCAAGGAAAAATCTAAAATTTCAGATGTTTCAAAACGGAGGAGCCTTTAAACCGTTATTAATAACTTTACGCATTTTTGGTTTTTATCACAAGGTCGGATCTCAGAATAAATGTTTTGGAAATGCCTTAGAAATTATACCAATAATGATATTTTTGGGTTGTTTATGTTTCTAGCTATTGTTTGTATTTGCACCTTGCAGAAATTTGCACAACAATTCCACAGAATTCGGTCTTTTGAGTCCTTCTACAAAACTGGCAACAATATTTACAGAAGTAATTGGAATTGTTCAAGGTTTCTCTTTTTTCATGAAGAGGAAGAAAGTGGGAGAAATTACACGTATTGTGCAAGAAATATCTGAACCTTTTGTCACAGTGCAAAAGTTGTTGAAAATGAAAAGATATTTATTTGTTTCCTGTGTTTTATCGGTTATAATCCCTATAATATCGTCCGCTGGGTCTACTATAGAAATACTGGAAGATGAATTTCTTGCAGCTTTATTTCTGCATGAATATGTTTTTCAACTGGAAAATTCCAAACAATGTGATGGGACTCTTTTCGTATATTTTCTGGTATATCACAGACGTAAGTTATACTTGGATGAACTGTTTCGCAATATATTACTGCATGATATGTCACTTGTTAAAAGTAACATTTCAGGGATACGGCGAGTTCCTTAAAAAAAGTACCGATTATACAATGCTTTTAAATCTACACAATAAGATAACGAAAGCAGTGTCAACGCTTGATGACGCCTTTTCAGATCAAGTTTTTTTGTGCATGATGCAATGCATGTGTAAAATTTTCTTTCACATTTTCATTTTATTACCGAAAGGTTTTATTTCCATTCCGGATCTTATCTCCATATGTGGTTGCCATTTGGCAACGCTCTTGCACATAATTTTGCTCGCAAACATGGTTTCAGAAAGTGCTGAACATCTAAAAGAGGAAATACACTTTATTGTGCCTAACGTTCCACCTAATTTATGTCACCATTTGTGTTGAAAATTATATCAACTCCCGTCAGTTTAACAATCTGAAATTTGCGTCTGTGAGGAAATCAACTATATTTAGTTTTCTAGGACTTGTTCTTACTTACGGCATATATCTTTGGTCTGAGTAGTTTCTTACCAGAAATGCATGTCAATTTTTCCCCTTGTCTTTGCTTTGTATGTAAAAATACATTGCTTCTATTTAAAGTCATGTATTAAGTCAACTTCACAACAAGGACTTACGAAAAAGACTTATTTTTTTCTTAAAAGTGAATACTACTTTTCCTAAAAGAAAAAAAAAGGTGTTATCTTGAAGTAGAATGGATAATTACAGAAATAATATAGTATTAAATATTAGGAAAAAAGAAGAAAACCCCCATTATATCCTTTGGACACTTTCCAACAGCTTGGTACAATGTACTTTTGATAATGTTTACATAAATGTGTTGAACACTTCTGTAAAAATCCTCTCTTTATTAATTTGGAGCATTGGGTACTTACGTATTATACCGTTGACCAATTTCATAAAATCAAATGATATTTCCAAACGCCCTGATATGCAGCCAATAGTAATGAACACAATAGTAATGACGGCACCATTTGGCGACGCCCTTTGATTTGCTGAAATTGGTGGACATTTTAATACGTAAGTAGCAAACCTTTTTGATAGTAATCATTTGGATATCTTAAATATTTGGAATACCGTAATAACGAATTGCGGCTACTCATGACCAATACGATTCAAGAGGCACAAGTTAGGGTTTCTGATTTCCCAGCTTTTTCCATTCTCGGAAATACATCAAAGTTTTAAAAAACTAAAAAACAAGTTATTTTTAATTGCTCTCAGTAAGAAAATGATATAAAATAAGTGTACATTTAAATTCCAAAATTTATACTGATTTATATATTCAGCTAAAAGTACAAAAAATATGCAAAATGGGTTAATTATTCCTTTTTAAAGAGTGATTTGAAAAAAACATAAGTAGTCTATGATTTTATCACTAAACCTAGTTCTTGGCTTTATTTCCTGAATTAGCCTGTTGCAGAAAATGCCTTCAGCTTCAACTGTTGTCGTCTGAGGAATTGTTTTCAAAGCCCTGCCTAGTTTCCTGTTTGATGATCGTTTTTCAGTTACTTTTTAATCAATCTTGAATCAATTATTTTTATAATGTTGCAACTAAGAGGTAAATATTAATATATATATATATATATATATATATATATATATATATATATATATATATATATAAGTACTTGAAAATTTATTTGCTACTGGAGTATAACGATCACCTACTTTATAAACATTCATTCTTGTACTTAAGAGATTTTATTTGTGTTGCTGATTTCTTGTTTATGAAATTGCTGTATATTTTGTTACATGCTACACAATAAATGTTAGCGTAAGAGTCTCACACAAAAGTTTGGTTAAGAAAAAAAGTCATGAAATATTTTTTAAATAAACTTTCTTCCCCAAACAGTTTGGAAGTTCATTCCCTTCTTGAAACTTCTGATTCAGTCAAATAGTTGATAATAAAAACAAGCACGCACTCGAAAAAAAAAGTTTTAAATAGCAAAATTTAATAATTAACAGTTTTATGAGTGGTTTACGTTTATCAACGTAAATCAAGATATCAGAAATTTATCTGAATAGTCGTGGTGGTAACCTATACGAAAAATGATGTTCTTTTAAAAACTAAATATTTTAGCTTACTCTTTCCTACGACAAGCTGCTAAAGTTCTCCCCAGCCCTCTCTTTCTCTTATTACACTCTTACCCCATTGCGGGTGGACATTTCTGCTTTCAAAGACTTCGAGGTGAACGATTGCCAATCGCAGCCTTGCTGTCAGCTAAAATTTATATCGGAGGTCAAAATACGCAGTCCGCTTAAAACTATTCAACCCCGTGTCGTTCAAGGGAACAAAGTATATTTCCCGGTAAAACGGGAAAGAAATCCTAGCACCACCAGTGAATGTTCCAAGACGCATTTTACTAACATTTCAAGCATTCAAGCTGTTGTTACCATTGTTTTTACATCCTTACGAAGGGGGGAATTTCTTAGAATGTTATGAGATGTACATTGTATCTCACCGGAAGCCTTTTAAAGGGCAATAAAGTACATGTATAGTTTTCAAACATTTAATTTTGTAACAGTTTTGTGCTCATTTACACTACTAAATGGTCACTTTTGTATTTGGTATATTGTTTGTGTTAGTAATTGAACATTAAATATCTGACCTCATATAGTGTGATATTATTTGAAGAATATTTTTAGGATTTACTGCGTTTTAAAATTTCTAGAATCTTTCATTTAACGCCGTTTTGTTGTTAATGGAATATCACAACTTTTTTTTTCTGAAAAAAAAATATAATCATTTTTACTTACATGGGAAGTTTTGGAACTTACGCATTATACCATTGATCAGTTTAGTCAAATCAAAACACGAAACAAGAAAAATAGTTATGTAAAATTTAGAAACCGAAAGGAAACACGAACGAACGTGATTTTTAGTCAGTCTCAAAAGGAAAAATGAAATACTTGCGTCGAAACGACAAGGTCAGTATCCCCAGGAATCTGAGATTTCTGGAGAAACTAGAAAGAGCAATATCTCTCTGATAGCCCGCAAGGGATTAAATTTAAAGGCAAAATGAAGCTTTAGTAAGGTTTAGTTTTAAATTTGATTGCAACTATACGTATTTTATTATATTCCTTTTAAAAATGAATCAAAAACTTTATTGCCTCGACCAGGTAGTAATAAAATATTAAATTACTTTGGTTATTAAAATTTGAAGAATCACACGTATAACCAATGAGCAAATACACTTAAGATAAAATTCTCTCTCCTTCCACATAATATATTATTTTAACGCGCTTATAATCTCTCCTAAAAACTGTGTTACATAAAGACGGTAAAGAACTTTGGTTAATAGCTACTTTTAATCGAATCTTAAAAACAATTCTTTTACGCGCAACATAGATTTTAAGTACCTCTTTATCGCTCTTTTAAGACATTCACCTTTTTCGAAATTTTCTTCTTGAAAGCATAAAGTAAATGATGACGTAGTATTTTCTTCTTATCGAAATCCTATAATAATGAGAGGAAAACTATCCCACACAAAAACAACCTAAGGATAGAAAGTAAATTTAGGGACATGTCACACTTTACTCGGTATTTGCTCAAGTCATTGAGCTCGATCAATATTCCAACGTAAAAATCGACTTGAGTCACTGAGTTGAAAAGACTAGCCATTTTCTAAATCACACGGCTATTTTTTAAGTCTTTGTAGTCTTAGCGTTACATAAATTCAGAAACTTTCAGATAACGAGCGCATATTGAGTAATTCATTCCTGCATAAATTTTTAACCGGCCACACGTTAAAGACGGGATGGAAAAGTTAAATGGTTTAATTTTTTATTTTTCTGAAAATAAAAGAACCATCCCAACGAAGTTATATTGATATAATAGCTTAGCATTTTTTAAATATTACTTTCAAATTCGAAAAGAAAAGTGAACTGATTCAAATTATATATTGATTAATTTATAATGCAGTAATATCCTGAACTTACGTGTAACGTGGGACTGAGTGACCCACTCATGGTGAATTCCTGCAAGTCGGATAAATTATTTTTGATTTGGCGGAGAGACGAAAGAAAATAATACATGACTTTAGAAACAAAAAATGCTTAATAAAATCTTTGATGACATAAATACAAAATCGCAAACCAAAGTTATTTTGAAGTAGAAGGTTTCGTAAAATCTAACTAAGTAGTTTTCGATAAAAATTTTTTTTTCTTTCGAAAAAATATCCTCGTAGCATGCTAATTTTTTATTAAATTTTCTTTCGTTTTGATGAAAATACGATCATTGTCGATTATTTATTTCTTTTCAAAATTTGCAACCCTTTTGAATTAAACCGATGTCTTCGTTAAATCACCAACCGTTGTTCCATCCTCTGATTAAACTCGTCTACGGACTCAAGTTCTTAATGTCTGCTTTCATGCATTACGATGAACTGTAAATTTTCAGCCCTGATTGCAGAAACCAGCACTTCTTGAACGTCACAACTTCTAAATTTATTTGCTGGGAAAGATCGACAACTTAATCAATCACATTGTCAATTTTACCAGGCTCTAGCATTGATTCAGCCTAAGTTTAAGTAATGGGGGGGAAGAGACATGAGCCTTACAGTAGTTGTATATGATGAGTAACACCTGACATGTTATCTTAGTAAATACGCAATAGTAACTTATATCCTGAAAAAATGAATTGGGTATGATTGGAAATAATTTTCATCGAATAATTATATCTTTAATGAAAATTTTATTTAATTAACACAAGGAGTAATGTAATTTTTTTTATCAAAATAATTATTCTTGATCAATTTCGTAGAAGATCAGAGACAATAGACTTAGGATAACTAAAAATATGACATTTATATACTTGTGATTTCAAAGTAGCTAAAAACATTTGAAAAATCGTGTCAATAACATTACCACTGTTAGCTGTTAAAACATTTTGATTTGTGTTCATTCCAAAAAGCTATAAGCAGTTCAGATTTTGGCAAACTAAAGTTAAATTCTCCCCTCAAAATCATGGAGAGCGAGTGATAGTTTTTCTTTAAAAAGAACAGAGAACCACCTTCGGTATATGGAAAAAGTACAAAATGCAGGAAATCTTTAATTTTTAACCGTTTGATTCGAAGAAATGCTTACGACCGCCGAAATCACTGTTTGTTTTTTCAAATAAGCATTCTGTCACACATATGTCCCCCCAATATCGTTACTAACAATACCCAGTCCACTTATTTGACGATAAGTAATGTTTATATGATGAGTTACAACCTGTGACTTTTTTTTTCTGTTTACGATAGATCGCAACACCAGCAGCTTTGCGTCCCGGTTGTTTAAACTTTACGCAAGTATCGAAGCGATCCGAAACATCGTCTTCGTCATTATCTGACCACGTCTCTGACAACATGAGTAACGAACATTTTTATGAAAGAACGTCGTCGAAATCTGTTTGGTGAGCCCTCTGACAATAGAGCGTAAGGATCGCAAATTTATTCTGGGTGAAGTCTAAGACTTGCTGGTATGTGCGAATTGGATTTAGAGTATAATTGGGGTGGATGACCAGAGTATCTGGTTATCCGAGCTATAACCTCTTATCTTTTAAGTTTTGAAGGACTGTGACAAATTCACTCTTCCCCTTTGTTAATAAAACTACTTAAAATGTATAAAATACTTATATATGAGTAAAAAATTAAAATTTAAAACTACTAAAATGCTTGAAGTGTTAGAAAATATCTTCAAAAACGGTGCAAGCACTGAGAAGGAAAACAAATTTCGATCAGTGGGTGGGCGAGGCGAGGCCTGACCAATGGGAATGCAGCTTAGAACTCAGTCGTTGTAGAAATTAGAGAAACATTGTATGATTTGAAACAAGAAAAACTGCTTTTGAAAGCTAATAAAAATAAAATACATTTTGAAAAAACTAGGAAGGAATGTGTAAATTTAAATTTGATCTGGATAAATAATTTTCCAGGGGAAATATTAAAGTGATTTAAAGTAAATTTGAAAATAGCGAGTTCATGGAAATCGAACCCGGGGCGATTCATTTCAAGTCAGCTATTATATTTATTAGGCTACGACTCGGAAAGGGAGTCAAATTAAGCTTTTAAGTTGGGTGAGATATCAATTTTTTGAAAGAAGTTAGTTGCTAATTTTTTAATAAATTGTCTGATAGACATCATTTTGCTCGCTGATCTGAGGTCCTTTTTCCTCATGAACCATCGAACTTTTAATATTTGTCAGAGAATGATGAGTTGAGAAACTTTAATTTGATTAATATGAATTTTAGCTGTATGTGCCCAGATTGGTGTGGCATACTGGTTAAAACTGGTGTTAGGATTAGTGTGTAGATAAGCGATTTATTTTCCCTGTTCTAATATAGAGACTCTTGGTATTAAGGGGTAGATTTTACAGACCAAAAGTGAATTTAGAGTCATGTGCTCGAGTGCTTGATGGCTACTAGAGCTGTACCACGATACGCTGTACACCACCACACGCTCTTATTGGTCAAATCAAATACCGCATTCTTACGTCACTTGCTGTTACACGCATTCATCCCTTTTCACGAAATCACTCTAACAAATATCCAGCAAGCGAGAGTGAAACATGTTGGGCATCAAAATACGCTCAAACAGAAGACGAATGGAAGAGATCTCTTTGAAAATCGCTTAACTCTCGGTTTCGCAGTCGACGTATAACTGTATTTCGAAAGTATCGACGATTAAAAATCAGCTATGTTTAAATAAATTAAACCAAAAGGGCACATGCGTACCTTGGGATAGAATATGTAAAATGATTGATTTTTGGTAGTTTTTAGGAGTGACTAGCTAGGCTCTAGTGTATTGAAATAGAGCATCAAAATCTTGTTTAGATAAAGAACATCTCACGAATGTAGCTCCATCGATCAATGTATCAAGTGTTGTAAGACTAAATTCGTGAACGAGTATTGGCAGAGTCACCATTTGAAAATAGAATTTGTAACTTGAAAGGGTAGTCAAATCGCAAAATCATTCGATATTTGGGTCGGAGTGACGTTACCATTCAGTGATTTGGCATTACTGAATGAAACCTGGAATATACGGAGGTACAAGGTAATAACCGACTGAGATGTGCGAGTACTTCCTTGGCAGAATGCGAGGGACAGATTGGTGGTTTCAGACGGTACCTACGGACTCCTGTGATGCCTCCTTATCAACGATCTTTCATATAACTGGGAATATGGACTGAAGGGAAATGAAAAATGAGCATCAATAGGTGGTGCACTGAGCACTGCAGCACATCAATATGGGACTCAGCAAACAAGTGAGGTAATAAAGTAATTTGACTCTTTTAAATACCGAAATGTCTCTTCCCCGTGGTTTACAATGTCACACGTACTTGTTATAGGAATAATCAGTTGTTCTCGTGCAATGTTTTTAGTACTGTTTAAAGGGATATATTAGCAGCGACACATGTAAATCGATGTACTTCCGAGCCAATCAGAAGGTGCTTGTATATTTGCAATCATGTTTATATATTTGCATATTTACGCTTCCCATGCCAACTTTTTTTTTGCCAAATAATGCATTTTGGGGCTTTTGGTATATCACGCGTACAACTCTTCCCCAACATAAAATTTGCTGATACGTTTCATGAAATTCAGACACGTCCAAAGAATAAGCCATTCATTATGTCCAACGCTTCTTTATTCTGACTTATTTTCGTCTATCGAATTTCTTATCCTTTATTCTTGAGCATGTAGTTTTTAAAAGGGGGTAATGAAACCCTACGTGCTAACTTTGTAAGACTTTATATATATGTTATTGTATATTGGCCCATATATAATTTGTCGAAGTCAATGAGTCTCAACGTTCTGACTTTATCTAGTTAAGCCGACATCTTGTTTGTATCAAAATGAAGGAGTAGTAAGAAAAGCAATCGCATGACGGATCGCCAATGTATTGCGTTCAGCACTAAAACTATTTTTTGAAAGTGATGATAGTTTTGCAAAATATTTATGAAAATACTCTTTTGTCCATATTTTATTATAGCTGTGAAGTAAAGATATGTTTGATATAGATGAAAATGAATTCAGTATGTAGTTTTGTGTAAGTGAAATTAGTTTTTAAATAATTCATAAGAATTTCCATTAAAGACAAGTTTTTTTTAATATATATAGTTTCTAATATTTATTACATAATTAAGTATTGACTATTTTTGTTAATATTTTCTATAAATATTTATTGTACGAAATATTTATCAATATCAAGATGTGACATTTTGAAAATCTTCATGCGTTCATAAAAATTGTTTAAATTGCATGGAAAGCCTATATTAAAAGATAAAATAAAATACTGTAAATCACATATTTCAATTTAAATAATGAAAAATGTAAATGTATTATAAAAAATTAAATATTTTGAATATTTCTTCTATAATTTATTTTCAATGATTCAGATAATTGCTAAATTTTCAAACCTGCGAAACCCCCAAAAAGACACATTATAATGTATAATTTAGTAAAATAAACAAAGTTGTAAGGGCGTCCCCTTTGGATGCCCTCACCCCAAAATTATCACCGTGAGCCAGATGTAGAAATACATGAAGAACCAGAAATTGCCATGATCTTAATAAGTAATTTTTATTAAGATCTTAAACATTTAACAGATTAGATAATAATATGATATGCAGGAGAATCCATCTGGTGACTAAACACACAATATATAATACCGAAATAACGTAACTCGGACCAATATCAGTAACTCAACTCGCCTAAGCTTAATCTTCCTATGCGATCACAGATCCGAATATTTAAATAGTCAGTTCTACCTTATTGTCCAACGAAGTATCAATCTATTTAACTCTATTTGAAGTTTGCGGTTCACTGGCATGCAATGGTATGCACCTTGACCTGAGAGGTTCTCAGTCATGGGTAACTTCTAATGGCTGTATCTTAACTTCTCAAAACCTCTACACACTTGGAAAAACAGATGGGCTATCATAACATTTCCCAAATGCCATACGGCTTACTTCTAAACTCCTGTTATTTAAAGCCTCTAATTTGCATCTTTCTCACGGGCTTCACTTCTTGGTTTACAAAAAGAATTGACATAAGTCTGGCCCCAACGAACCCAAAAGGGATATGTTAATGAAAAGACAGATGTGGAAATGTCACAAGTAATGTTTAAATATAATTCATTTGCATATAGCTTGCTTTTATCATCTGGTTAATATTTTGAATTTTAAAAAAGGAAAAAATATTATTTTATATAAATTAAAGCTTCTGACATATAGCTAAACGAAAATCAATAAATTAAACTAATTTAATAAAAGGGGAAAAAAAATTAAACATTACCTGTCGATAAATTTTTAGAATTGCAGAATATTCTCTACAAACAAAAAGAAATAGTTTTTTATGCTCAAAATGTTCTGCAAGTTAAAACTAAATCTTGATGTTGAATTAGATGAATAGGTATTTAGATATCCTAATTATGTATCTGATGCGAAAACAAAATTACCGATATTTCATCGTCAAAGGATAATAATGTATCAGTAATGTGTGCTACTAACTTATTATTGAAAAATACATAATAAAAGTAAAAGGGACTTTAATTGATCTTTGTAATCAAAGTTAATTACCTTAAATTAGATATTGATAAACTAACTAGAAAGAAACCAAATATATATATATATATATATATATATATATATATATATATATATATATATATATAATAGGAGAATTTAAACCATTGCAGTAATATGTTTTTCATGAATTATTCATTAGGTTTTCTCTCCCCATTGAAAACAAAATTTATTATTGGAATATCGATTTTCAGATTTTGTTTCAGGCAGTAAAAGTCAACTATGCCTGATGTCGATTATAGTTTATCGTTATGTTTTAAAAATACTGGTTGATTCAAAAATAATGTGGTCAATTTCCCCCAGCATCATACATTCTTTTTGAATTAAGTTATTTATTCAAATTTTCAAATGTGATTTCATTTAGCATAGTGCACCTTTCATGAGTTTGAAAACATCATATGTGTATTGGATTTCTGACAAAGAAGTGAAAAGCCAGTATTCCTGTAGTTAGATTCAAGTGGTCACATTTTGAATTAGACAACATAGAATAATCGACTGAAGAATTCAAAACATCCCAACTCTAGATGGCTGGCATCTTTTGCAATTCAAACTGTAAC
>BMAU01001922.1:0-248931 GCA_019973935.1 Trichonephila clavipes | reverse complement strand
ATTGCCCTTTTTATTTTAAAGGTTTAAGAATTTAAAGGATATGATAAAAAGAAGTTAAAAAATTAAAGTTAAGAGTATAAAATGATTTCATAAATTTTTTAAGTTTAAAAATCTAGATAAATAGTTAATAAAATACTTTTGCTGAATTAGAAAATACATTAGGGTGAAATTCCTTCGGCCAATGGGGGCCTCAGGATGGCTGATTGCCTGACCAATGGGGAGGCAGCTTTTCATGTTTGCGTTGGGTGTGAGGCTTGAGTATGATTGCTCTCTCTCGCGCGTTGCGAGAGGGAGCTTCCGGATTGGTCGTGTTAATGTAGTGACTTCGGTCCCGGTGATGGTACCGTCGCCGTGTACGGGATCGGAGGCTTCCAGAGTCCGTACTGGTCAATGGGGCTCTCCGATTGGTAGTTGGGTGTTTGACTGTGAATTTTTGCGTTCATGAAGTATGTGAAAAATGAATGGTATTGAAGTTGGAGAATTTTTTAGAAAAGTGGTGTTTTTTAATAAATATGGGAATTTTGGGTGTTAATTAATTAGTATGTTTCTGGGTCTGTGTGTGAGTCTCGTTGGAGTGTATTTCTCGATCTTTTGGATCGAGATATTGTCTAATTGATCTATTTTTGTGAAGAACTTTTTTGCTATTTTTTCATGAAATTTTTAATTGTTTTAAAATTAATGGCTTTCCTGAGAGCAGAGTTTCATGTACCATTCGGCACGTAGAATCTGTCTCAGGGTTTTGTTTTGTAAAATTTCTAGTTTTTGTACGTGTGTTTTAGCTGCGAAACTCCACACTGGAGAGGCATAGGTTATGATTGGTCTTAAAAGTAGAGAATAAATAAGCAACTTATTTGATCTACTTAGTTTAGATCTTTTGCTAATTAGGTGGGATAACGTGTGAGCTTTCTTGATGAAGTTCTCACGTATGCGTGTAATATGTTGTTTAAAAGTGAGTTTATTATCTAACGTAACACCAAGATATTTGGTGTTCTGAGACCAAGGGATTTTTTCATTGTGTAAGAAAATGTCTGGGTAAATTAGACGTTTTTCTAGTGAAGAAGACTGCTTCCGTTTTTGCCACATTAAGGGCAATTTTCCATTTGGAGAACCAGTCCTCTAAAACTAGAAGGTGTCTGTTGATTGTTCTGGCCACGAGTTTGGGTTCGGTGTGGAATGCCAAAATGGCTGTGTCGTCTGCGAACATGCATAAAGTTGTGTTGTCGCGAGCCGGAATGTTCACGTAGATGTTAAATAAGAGAGGGGAAATCAATGTTCCCTGTGCCACGCCCGCTTCCGTGGGTCTGTGGCTTGAGTAGGTATCATTGATTCTGACAGAGAAATTTCTGTCAGCTAGATACGAAGATATTAGTTTGATTAGTGGGGATGGGAAATCATATTTAATTAATTTAAAAATGAGACCTTCTCGCCAGACGCGGTCGAAGGCTTTTTGAATATCGAGGAAAACCGCACCAGTCGATTTCTTATTTTTGAGTCCTGACTTTATCGTTTCCACAACTCTTAAGAGTTGGTGAACTCTTAAGAGTTGGTGGGTGGTCGATAAGTCAGGTCGGAATCCATGTTGTTCCGGGATTAAGATGTTATTTGTTTCCACATGGTGGTACAATCTATTTAGTATGATTTTCTTGGCTACTCTTGCCGAGAATGGAGAGGAGTGCGATCGGGCGGAAACTTTCCGCCTTCGTCGGGTTCTTTCCTGGTTTCAGAATTGGGATGACTGTTGCAGTTTTCCATGCGATCGGGAAGTAACTAATTTTAATTATGTTATGGATAATATTTGTTAGTTCAAAGATGGGGACTAACGGGAGATGCTTTAGCATGCGGTTAGTAATGCGGTCTATACCCGCTGCTTTATTAATCTTTACTTTATCGATATGATCGATAATTTCACCAAACAGTGGGGGTGGGGTGGGGGGTATATTAGTAAAGTTATTTTCGTTATTCAGATAGGTGTGAACGACATGTGTTATTGCCCTATCCGTGTCATTTGAGATATTATTTATTTTAAATTGGTCTTGGAGTGAGTCAGCTATGATCTCACTTTTGTCTGCGTCACTATATGCAATTTTGGCAGGGCCTTTAAGGGCCGGTATTGGTGGAAACTTTTTCGTGGAATTCCGGGCGGCTTTCCAAAGAGAGCCGTCCTCGGCTTCCAAGCAAGCAAGAGACTCGTCCCATTGTCTTTGTTCATATTTTGTGATGATTTTCTTAATTTGCTTTTGTAATCTATTTAATATATTCTTATCTGCAGGGCTTCTCGTGTAGTGCCAGGTTTTCCTGGCCCTATTTCTTTCCTTGAAGAGTAGGTTGAGATCCCTGCTGATGTAAAAAGTGTCATTTTGTTTCAGTGGTTTGGATGCATTTGTGTATGCGTGGTGAAGTCGATCAGTAAAGGCGGCGATCTGCTCGTCAATGTCTTCTGGCGTGTTTGCATCTGGAAGTGTAAAATTATCTGGAACATTTAAGTTTTGTGTGAATTTCCCCCAATTTGTTTTCATGTGCGTGTATCTTTTATTCGGGGGAGGAAAGAAATGTGTTGTTGTAGTGAACTCGAACGTGACTGGATTGTGATCGCAGCTTAGCTCCGATCTGGACGTGACAGTGCACGGCCAATCAACGTTCGTTGTGATGGCGAGGTCGAGAGTGGAGGCGGAGTTATGTCCGTACCTCGTAGGAGTGGGCGGGGCTAGGATGCGGTAGCCCGATCTTTGAATGTGAATATTTAATGTGATTCCGCTTCTCGTATCAACATCGCATCCCCAGGAGCTATGCTTAGCATTAAAATCTCCCATGATGATCGTAGAGGGAAAACCTTGATTCATTAGTATGTCTATGTTTTGGTTGAGGTTATTTATATTTAATTGTGGTGGGTTATATAAAGTGAAATTAATAGTGTTTGTTCACACCTCTTTCTGGGGCGAGAGCGACCATGGTTGCTTCTACCCCGTTCAGATTAGGTGTTGGAATGTGTGTATGTTTCATGGATTTTTTAATCATAATTGCAGTACCGCCGCCCGTCCTGGCCGTTTATGCATTGTGTGTTGTGTGATTTCTAACATTACGATAGATTTTGTAGTTTGCTAGAGTAATTGTGTGGCTTGGTCTCAGCCATGTTTCCTGTAGATAGATAACGTCCGGTGATGATTGTAGCTCCTGCTCCAGCATCGCCTTATCCTTGAATTGGACGTCATGGTTACATGGCGTCCGAATCGGGAATTGTTCGCGTCGGTGAGGTCGGCAACTTGTGTGTGGACGTCTTCCCCCGTGCGCGCGGTGATTGGATGAAAAGTGTAGTGGGCGGGACTTAGGAGTTCTCGAAAAGCCTCCCACTCCGTCGTTACGTTTCGCGAAACGAGTGTTTGTGTCATATGAAATGATTAATGGATTCAGAATTTAACTGCGATTGATTCCACTTGGCTAGGCCAGTGGATATTTCTCGTCAGAGCAAAGTCTATGATTAATGCGGAGCTGTAGCTAAAGCGTGTAGGTGTAGTTGGAGCAATAATTTGTGTATTTGTACTGTCAATTAAATTCTTAATAATGTTGCCTCGGGTGTCATTTCGCTGACAACTCCAGGAAGTATGGTGGGCGTTAAAATCTCCGCAGACGATGGAAGCATTGCCTGAGCTAAAAATCGCTTCCACATCGGTATGGGTGTGCTGATAGCTCACGCAGGGTGAGATATACAGAGAAGTAATTACTAGTGGGTCGCCTCCGGGCGGGGTGAGAGTGACCGAGGTCGCTTCCACCGTACCCATCGGCGGTGTCGGTGTGTGGTAGTGGGGGAGGGAAGACTTGAGTAAAATTACCGCGCCGTCTCTCGGTTTAATGTTTGCGGTGTATGGTCTATCGTTACGGTAGACCGTGTAATTTGGAATTTGAATGTTATCGCCCGGTCCCAGGTGGGATTCTTGAATTAAAAATGCATCGGGATGGTGCTTATCTATGAAATCACGCACCTCAATAATGCGTGACTTTATTCCGTTCGCATTCCAGGATGCTAATCTAAACCCGAAGCAACTTGGGTCCATTAAGCAAGGTTAATAAGATGACGGTAGAAAACATCTATCCTATCGTTTCCCTGAGCGTTTCTCAACTGTCTACCCAGCTCTAAAACAGATGGGTAGTCAGTGAAGAATTTTTTAAGCTCTATAATGGCGTCCATGAAACTAAAGTTTTCGGACTCGTTATTCTTTGGGTTTTTTCTATTTTCTTTGGAGGGGGTTGCTTCAGGTTTAGATTTGGCCGGCTCGGACTGGTCGAGTGGTGGCGCCATCTGTTTGTCATTTTTTACAACATTTCCATATTATACTTCTTTTTTGCACTGCAACAGAAGTATCACTAAAAATATTGCGGTTATTTTCATTGTTTTTACTGTTATTGCTATTATTAGAGTTATTTCTATTTTGGGAGGCTTCTCCCTTTTTCGGCTTTTGCTTGGGGAATTTTGGACAGCGGTGCGAGTTGGCCAGGTGTCCTTTCTGGTGGCAATTTATGTACATGGGGTTTTCAATTTTATTTTTAATGGGGCAGTCACCTGTTTTGTGTGGCTCACCACATTTTAAACATCGGGTATTGATGTTGCAATTACTCGAAGAGTGGTGGAACAGGTTACAGTTGTAACACTGTGTCGCACCAGGTCTTCGGTTAAAGGAGTTGATTTTGATAGATAACAACAAGTTTCCAACGTGAAGATGTCAGGGGAGTCCGGGAGCTTCTTGATCTCCACCATGAAGATGGGTAATTTAAATTTTGTTTTCGCCTTCGTGAGCTGGGCGACTTTAATGTCATAAAGCCCCGCTCAGTCAGGTCTTTGCGGATGTCATCGACATCCGTCGAAGTAGGAAGGCCTTTTATCACGACATTTTGGGGGCGGACCTCAATGGGGTCAATTGCAAAAAATTGCTCACCCTTTTCTTTGAAGAAAGCCGTAATTTCACGGTGCTCGTCCACGGTGGAGGCGAGAATTTTCAGGTATTCCCCTGACAGCTTCGATTTGGATTTGGGATATCTCCTCGTTACTTCCTGCATAATGAGGTTGTAATTTCGTTGGTATCTCAGATGTATAAAGGGGATCTTGGGGGCAACTGGCACCGCTGCGTTGCCCGAGTCCGGCATCGCGCTGCTTCCAGCTAAGGCTGTAAATTTATTTTGGACGTTAATGGGTGCATCCACACCTACTGAATAGTTTTGTAGTATTTTCTGTTTCTTCGCAACTTTAGTTGGCGAAGCGAAGCACTCTGCACGGTTGTTCTTATTTTTAATTTCATCATTATATACTCATATTATTAGCATTATTTACACTGTTTACATTAGTTTTTACATTTTCTTTTGATAAATTACTTGCTAAGATGTACTGAAGCTTTAAAGCTTCTTCTTCGTTACGTTTTACAATTTGGTTAGCGTTTAGATTAATGTGGTACTGGCAATCAGAAATAGGGCAAGAACCAAGTGAAATCAACTCACCCTTTAATTGCTGTATGCAGTTCCTTTGGTTTTCAATGTCCTTTGTCACTCGGTAAAAGTCCGCTTGCGGTTTCTTGCATTTACCGTTTCTCAGTCTCGTCAGGGTGAGTTCAAGGAAGTTCAGTCTGTCCAGTTGTAGTTGGGTTGATTCCTCTAGAATCAACATTCTTTCGCCCTTTTCTCTATCAGTGGGGGTGGGGGTGTCTGCTCAGTATCCATGGGGTTGGAATCGGGCGGTTTATACGTGGGTAGCGGCGGGAAATTATCGCTCGACATATTGATAAGCTTTCCTTCCTGCGTTCAAAAGCTTAACTAAAAATAAAAATTAATCCATAAGAACTTTTAAGTTAACTTTTCAGTTATTAAAAGGAGTTTATATACCTACATTATTCATTTTACACATGCAAACACAAACATACAGTCTTGCTGCTCTCCCCCCGTCCCTACTAGTTACAAAGACATTTTTTCTAAATTTTGCTGAAAATTTATTTTTAAACTCATTTTTTGTTTATTTATGACTGAAAACTAATAAAAAAATAGCAAAAAAAAAAAAAAAATTCTTTATAAATGAATTTTTTTTAATGTGGGTAATTTTATATTGAAATTAGGCGTTATTTGCACGTTACGTTAAACACAGTGAGGTAAATTCTAATGCATAATTTAAAAAAAAAACACATAATTTTACTCAGAAAACAGTTACTAATAAACTTTCTCTATTATCTTTGAGAAATTTTTAATTTATCCATAAATAATGGGTCAAAAGTGCACAAGATGAAATTTAAAATTTCACATTTATAACACGGTCAAAAAAAAATAATTTTTATTTCAATGGCCAGGGTTACAAAACACCACAAGGGGGTAGGAACAAAAACAGACAAGATAAACAAAGAAAAGTAGTATTACCGTGCTAGTGTCTGGATCACTTGTAACTGGCTAGCGCCAGTATGTGGCTGAAAAATTGTTCGCGAGTATGCGGGGAATGAAATGTTATTGGGTAAGGTGTGCTGTCTGGGTTGAAAGTGTGTGCTAGTTTCTGGATCAGTTGTATCTGCGCTAGTTTCTGGATCAGTTGTATCTGTGCTAGTTTCTGGATCCAGTTGTATCTGTGCTAGTGTTTGGATCACTTGTAACTGGCTAGTGCCAGTATGTGGCTAGTGCCAGTATGTGGCTGAAGAATTGTTCGCCAGTATGCAGGGAATGAAATGTTTTTGGGTAAGGTGTGTTGTCTGGGTTGAAAGTGTGTGAATTTCTGGATCAGTTGTAATTGTTAATAGAATGGTTTTCCAGCATGAGGGTAAAGAATTGTTTGCCAGTACGGTGGCGAAGATGCGTTGTCTCGGTTGAAAGTGTGCTTGTTTCTGGATCACTTGTAACTGTTTAAAGAATCGGTTGTTAGTATGATTGGTTTGTTATGGAGAGGGGATCTTACCTTTTTAACTCCGAGGATAAGTCTTGGCTTAGAATTTGTTAGCTGTGAATATGGACCCTGTATTGGATACTTCTACTGGTTGTTGTGAAAGTTTCTCCGATAAGTAGTTTTACATTATTTAGCATGTAAGATGTTCTCACGCCATAAACGAAAAGATAAATAAACGTATTATGTTGGGGAACATCCTGCAGGCCTTCACTCTTGAATACCTACAAAAGAAAATGAATTTCCGACAACCGCTCGAGCATTTGTTATCGAGTTCGGAAATGAAATTAAAAGAGTTTTTGCATATCAATCACATTTTAAAAATTAAATTTCTGACAACCGCTCGAGCATTTGTTCTCGAGTTCGGAAATATAATCAAAAGTTAGGTATATATCAGTCACATTTCAAAAAATTAAATTTCCGACAACCGCTCGCGCCTTTGTTCTCGAGTTCGGAAATATAATCAAAAGAATTAGCATTTCAATCAGTCAAAAATTTCAAGATCTTGAGATTCTGGAGCATTTGATCTCGAGTTTAGATCCTAGCTGATTCAACAGCCTGAAGAATCACTAGACATGTGATTCGAATATTGAAAACACGATACACAATGGCCAGGGACCTTCAGGGCACCGCAAGGTAGGCCCAATCTTTATTGAACAAAATCTAAATGTCACACTGAAAACATACTATACAAAGCAAACAATACAAGTATAAAATAAAAAAAAATGGAGTGTGTTAAACAAAGTATAGAATTGTATATGTAAGAAAAGAAATCGTTACAGAATATAAAAGACAGTAATGAATAGTTTGGAGCACGCACATGCTATTGCTCGTACAAAAATATGAAACTTGTTACAAATACGGCGTTGAGAAAAATAGCATTTAAAATTAATCAACCATGTTATTTATTGAAAAATGTCCATACGATAGAGAATGAATTCCATCATCTGCTAGATACTTTTTATCATAGTATGCTGACAAACCGATTTTATTTTGTATCACTGTATGCAGTTCGTGTTTTTTCGAAATGATAGAACATTGTGTTTTGTCTTGAAAAGGGATTCATCCTCAAATTTTCTATGACTATCTTGTGTAAAATTTCGTAAAGTAGCCTTTTTTATGCCTTTGGCGGTTTTTTTACTGCTCGAACCAAAAGAATACGCATTCGTTTTAGATTTTAACCTCACGATTCTCTTATTGGATCGATTGCTTCACTTTTCAAATAACCTAATTTTCCTTGATTTGAGTTATCGTGTAGGAAATGATGTGGGGGATAATTGCTAAAATGGAATATATCTGCAAAAATTGTTTTCATGTCTGAAAATATGTCCTCCGTTTGAATCGAAAGATACAACGAGTCTGTGTCCATGTAAAGAAGTTCGCTCCGATCTTGATATATTTTTTTAAAATTATGATAGTATAATTTGCACATATATATGCAATTTTGAAAGCTCTAGAATACAAAAACCTCCATAAATAGGTTTATCAAGAATTAAGTCGGGTTTCCGCATTTTAAAAATTGTTAAATTTTCATTAATGGGCTCGAAGTATTCCAGCAAAGGACTTGTGAGATTATTTTTACAATCTTTTTCAGTAGTCGAAGCTCGTACGGATATTTTTTTTCTTTGGTTAAGCATCAAACGACCGAAAAAAGAGTTGTTTAATTTTTTACAAAATGTGCGAGTAAACTCGTCTTTTGCCTCTTTTCTTTTTTCGTTATTAAAGTGTATGTTTTCCGCTAACCAGAGGCGTTGACACTGAATGCTAATATTCTATGATATTTTTCAACAATCATCCCTCATCGATGTAAAATTGTAGATTTAAATAGTGTGTGATATAATTTTTCTTTGGATAAAAATTAGGGGTTAGAGAGAGAGAGAGTTTTTTACTGGGAAAAGTGTGCCTAAGATTAAATTTATTGCAAAGTCTTTTTGAATAAGGAGATAGCATATCATATGTGATGTTTAAATGCTCTGGTGCGAGAGGTAAATCATTTGTTTTAAGTTGAAGGTGCTTTGGACATCTTAGATCTACTTCTTTAAGGAATCCTACTTTAGAATTTTGACCATAATTAAAGACATTAAAATCATGTATTTCTTCTGGAGTTAGCCACGAAAAATTACCGATTGGTAGAGGTTGGCTCATTACATAACCATATAAATTATTAGCGTTTTTCTCATTATAAGTTTCTACAACACAAGGATTATTTGCTTTATCATGTCGCTTACCTAAAAAGCAAATTCCACCTCGCATTTAGGATTCCAACCAAATATAATCGTTTACATTTGTTAAGAGTTGTAATTCTACTTTAGTGAATTTCAAACCTGCGTTCCAAGTTAGCTCCGCGCTGGTTACAAAATGTTTAGGATCGAGTTCGTAATAACGCATTGCTTATCTTCTAAATGATGTGAAAACCTCTGCTAGCATTATAGTATCAACGTTTTGATACAATTCTAAGTAATTTGCTAATTTTTTGCATTTAAAAGTTTTATATACTAATTGAGCATGTTCATAATCTTTATTGCTTATCGATGTGCCAGTTAAGATGTTATAGAAATCTCTTTGAGATGGAAGATGCGGCTCATTTGATGTTTCTAGCGAATCTAAATATGAGTATGGGAAAATACCTTTTTGCTTTAATAAAAATGTTTGTGTTTTTCACTTCCAAAAAATGTTTCGAAAATTTTGAACTCGTGATCGGATGTCTTTAAATTGTATACTAAAACATCAAGAGAAGAGTCTAAAAATTGAAAAGAGTCGACAAATTTTAGAGCATCTAAGGAAAACATTGTAAACTTTTCCATGTTAATTGGAATAATATTCACAATCTTAGTAAAATTTGGTGGTAAATTTTTCAATATGAGGTGTGTGTCATAATTTCGAGAGTTATGGATAACTACGGGTACAAAATAAGTCGAGCGATAATTTCGATTACATGATTGGTGAGCTAATCCAAGGATATATCCACTACCCCAATGGTAATGATCTCGTACGCGTATATCACCCCTTTTAAATTTTTGTTTACAAATGTGTTTTGATCGTAGCTGATCTCAGGATTTTCCACCATCGGCGTAATAGAACGCATCTTTTGCAGAATTTTTCCCGATAAGGTTTTGAGCGTATTTAAAAATTTTTGAATAACATTTTCACCTGCATAATATTGATGGAATATTATATTATCTTCCGCATCTATTGCTATAATTGTATGACTTAACTGCCTCTATCTTTCGATTATCGAATTATAACTTATGTGGGAAGAAGGTAATACAGTATATGAATTTTTTTCGTTAAAGATTCGAAATCTGCAAACACACAGAATGGGTGATAAAGCATTTTTGCTAAATTAGTGAATTTTAGTTTTGTGCTTTTAGGCATGGAGACCTATCAAAATTTTTGATGAGAAAGAAGTGTTGTGTTGAAAGTAAAGTAAATCGATGACTCGGCATCGCTTGTTCTGTTAGCTAACGTATAAAGGAAAAACTTCATTCTGCTCCCAACCATATATGTTAATGCTTAAATTATTTATTTTTTCAAATTTGCTCACTTTATTTATTGTCATCGGAAATTTTATATCATTCGTTTTAAGATTTTTTAAGTACTTTTGGTATTTAAAAGATCGTGTGGTGTTTATATGGGATGGATACAATTTTGCTAGAACACAATAAAGAAAACATTTGTTATCATTACATTTTATGTTGAGAATCGCTTTCTTATTTTTTAACTTAGCGGGTAGAGAAACATTTACCACATCCACCTCTGGGGTTACGATAGTTACCGATTTGTAAATCTATATGAGAAATAGTTTTTATTTGCTAACCGCTACCATTTCGAATAAAATTATCAATAGCATTGAAAATTTTTGGAAAAGCAGAATCGACTGCTGGTAATATTTGAATATGGGAAAGAATTCTTTCAGCATTGCTACAAAAATAGAAGGTACTTATGATTTCTTCGCCTTGTTCATTTGTTTTGGTAAATATTATACTTAGGCAAATGATTAAACGAATCCGTAGGGCTAATATGTCGGAATTTAAAATATTATAAATCGATCTCCTAGAATCACGAAAAAGTGTATGGGGGTCAGTGTAATTAATTACCGAACAATATGTTATTGTGAAACCCCGAAAAGAAGATCTATAGATTTGAAAATTAATCGTATTTCTGAACCTACATAAGAGAATGCGAGGGGTTTTAACAAATTCTTTTATTTTGTAATGCTAATTTTTCTCAACAATATTTTCATGACCTGTAAGAACAAAAAATCTCTTATCTAGAGAACACGTGTACACACACACACACTCACACGCATAAAATATTTGATGAAAGTAATATTCACAATGAATCACGTAAGAACATATATCGAAGGATTTAAAAGAGTTTCAAACAATGCAGACAAAAGTCTTCTAATCTAAAACACACGCACACAGCAATCGAAAATTAGAACAAATTGAAAAACTTCAAAAGTTTTTTTTTTGATAGTCTTTTACGTACGCCATCATGGCCTCGATCCCTTTATAAACAGTAACTAGCTGGATCAACGGTATATTAAACGGATTTTTCACCTCTCCGGCCTCTCCGACTTTAGATAGGCCAACATAATAGCTACCTCGAAAACATTTTACTTTTAACAAAAGGCCTTTCCCCAAGTTTATAACATAAGGAGGAATGTTTTTTTCCGCTCCGCCGTCGATCGTTGAAAGATCTAGATCGTATTTGGGTTTGTCACAGCCTCTTTTTTTGTTTTTTGGTTGCAATTAGGAAGTCATCCTCATCATTGTCAGTGAAGTCGAACATACGTTTTCTATCTAGATGTAAAGGTTTAAAATTTACAATCATCTCTAAGATTTGAAGACTCAAAAAAGTTCCTAACAAGAAGAAGAAAAAAATAACTTACCGTTATTCATGGTGTTGTGGTAAAAAAAGACTTGGTAGAAAATATCCAAAAGAGCGGAGAAAAAGGATCTTGTTTGTTGATGTGAGGATCGGGATAAGTACGACTTCTGCAAAAGAATATCCAAGAGAGCGGAGAAAAAAGATCTCGTTCGTTGGCTGGGATCGGAATGAATGCGACTTCTGCGGAAGAACTACACACACAGTCCAGTCACATTAATGTGACCATCTGTCAAAAGCCAGAATAACCACCTTCTGCTGCGAGACGTGCAGGAAGAGAGTCACATTTTGAATTGAATCCTCATAAACAAGTTTAGCAGCATTTAAAATTCGCTTACCGTAAGGAGAAAACCTTGTAGGTGGTTGCGGAAGATTCATTACGCCGCAGAACATTCTCCCTGCGTCTGCACCTTTTCCAATTGAACGCATAGCATACACAAACCTGGTATTTATTGTAGCAATTTGTGTTCCTTCATGAAAATTTGAAAAAGAGAACTCTACACGATATGGACAAGCAAAACATTTCAGGACAAACGTAATAGCCAGTCCAGACTTACCTTTTAAAACATGTCTAAACCACTGTTGCACATTTTACAGTGAACTTCATTCTTGAAAACAAAAGCAAGAATATTCAAATTCATGATTGCATTTAAAATACCTACGCTATCACCAAAAGAAGAAAAACTCTCATTTAAATTGGGAATTTTCTTTTCTTTTGCACATGACTGCTTTGAATAATGTGCATGTTCAGAGTTTGTTCATTTAATTTACTATCAGTGGTACTTACTTCACTATTAATAGTATTCTTACGTGGATAATACTTACCTTTGCGTTTCTTGAAAACTTTTTGCAATCTTGGCATTTCAAAATTTCAGAAATTTTAAGTATCGATAAACGACAAGTGCTCAATCAAAACGTGTTCGAAAGCGCTAAAAATAGGTAAACAACCCTGACAGTTACACTTGCAGTTATTCTACAGTTAATTTCGTGGGAATGAATAAAACAGATAATGGCTTTGCAAGAGCATCCCAGTTTTAAAAAAGGCCAATATGTTTACATTTCTATCTGTCAAAGTAGGCGTGGTAAATCAGTTGATTATTTTTAAAAACACACATTTAAAATAATTCTAATTCAAAAATTGACTAGTATGTTATATCATTGGAAAGGGCTTAATTTGGAGATTTGAGAAATATCAAAATCTGAAAATCGATTTCTGGAAGATAATTACCATACCGACTAACCTTAATATATGTGCAACATTTCAAAACTTTTAAATGAGTAGATTTTTCAAAGATGCTCCTTTTGTGTTGAAATTTACACTTTTGAGAAGTAGTAATTTAAAGTAAAAACATCATACCTTTAATTAATACATACCAGAACCATAACTTGGGGATTGCTCGGATCATCTGCAAGATCATCTTCTTGCCTACATTTTAACTGTCTGTTTTTGATTCTATCTTCTTTGGTTCTTCGTGAAATTGCCTTTTCCGCTTTCCTTATATACGTGCATGATCTTCTCGCAATGATCGACATTTATAAAATCCAGGTTGAATATTTATTAAATCTAAAACTCTGAATTTGGTAATTAAGCCTTGATTATATATAGATATATATTCATATACTCGATTTTTAAAGTTCCCAATTGTACAAAAAAAAAAACGTTTTGGAATTATGGACCATATAAGACTATTTAAGCTCTCATTACAATTTTGTGTCTTACCGTGCAAACATCTAGACAGAAGTTCAGGGCTTGAAAGATCTCTAAATACTTTTTTTATACAATACATAATTGCAATAGGTAAATTATGTTTATGTCTATATGTATCACCTTTCAGTTTGGACCTATTATATCCACACCACGAATCATCTCCCAAGGGGTATAAACCATGTTGTGGGTTCAAATCTGTTGAGATTTTATCAAAAAATATAGACCAAATAGCTTGTTTCATGGCTGACAAATTTCCCGAGTTGTTTCGACTAGGCAAACCATAGTATCTTTGCATTTTGTCTATTTCTGCATCAATCTATTACGGTCTCCTAGAGATTTTTTGTCTTTGAGCTTTTTGCCTTTTAATTTTTAATTTTAATGCCCTGAGTCGTGTACCCATCCTTTTCTCAACATGATCCACACATTTTAATTTTTCAGTGTTGACATCTTTATAAGGTTTAGATTCTAAAACTGCTTTGTATGCTTTAGAATCCCCATCAACCACATATTGTGTATATCGCAAATTGTGTAGTACCTCTGAGCGATTGAAGATACGAAGTTTACCTTCAACTTCCATTCCCCCACTATTTCCAAAGTAAATTGCCGAACACTCATCACTATGTAAGTTTCCGTTAAAATGACATGAGCATTTTCTCGATAATATTTCGGCATCAACAACTTTCCCAGTGTCCACACTAACTGCCGTAACAACACCATTGAGAGAAGTATGGCCCCTTTTTTGCCAGGTATCATCTATAGCCACAGGAACATGTGGGTTATACCATTATTAAATGATAGTGTTTCGGCAGCAGCTAATGCCATAGACACTTAAGCTACTTTTTCTGTCGCATTATTTAATGCATGCAAAGACTCGTAAAACCGCTTTGGTGGAGGTGGCAAATTCATAACTCCACAAAATACTTTCGCAGCTGCTTGTCCTTTTCCAACTGACCTCACAGCATAAGCAAGTCTAGTATTCACTTCATATATTTTTGTATCTTTTTTATTATCCACAGTGTTAGTAAACCTGGTATTGAGAAGTGGTTGAATAAGACCACAAAATTCATAACATATTAACAATTCTGCAGCCAAACTCTGAATTTGGCGACCAAACTTAATGTCAATACCTTGATTTTACATTTTACACATAATACATGTTGTTTCAAAACACTAAAAAACAGCGGAATGTCAAATATTTCACAAAAGTTTTCCGATGAATCTAAAAATGAAACATTTACCAAATTTTGAGTTTGATGATGAATTCTTAATATACATATTTGCAGGTTGTTCTTGTCCTTTATTGAAATCCTCATAAGCTGAAGAATCTTTATAATTTGCACCAAATTTTCTTCTTTTAAAAGTTTTGTTGCTAAACCGAGGCATATTAATCAGATATTGTGAATTTATATCTAATGAAAACTGAGAAAAAAAATTGTTACATTCAACGAAAAAAAGGCAGCACGTGAGTTACCCAGAAGTAAGCAAACAGCTACAATTATTCACTTCACTTCTTTCCTAGTTGATTTGCCGATCAAAATAAATACTTTTAATCAATTTAAGTTATTTGACAAGGCTGAAAAGTAACATGTTTCTTTTGTTTTGATTTGAAAGGGGCATGTATATCAGCTGTTTTGGGATTTGACAGACGTAAACAACTTTTTAAAAATGTATTAAAAATACTTCTAATTCAGCTAGAACAAAAATATAAACTGTATCAGAAAGAGAAAAGTGGAGTTTTATTTTTCAATCGAAATTGAAAAATCGTTTTTAGCATCGTAAGTGGGTCCTTGACGCAAGCTTCTTTAGCCAAGTTTCTTTCAAATTATTGATATAAAATACAATTTCTACTTCTCCGCCAGGTTTCAACAGGCGATACATATTTTTGAACGCAGTTCTTTGTTTTGCTTTTGCTCCAACACATTCATAGATACAATTTTATCGAGAGATTCTTCCTTCATATTCTCGAGAAGATTGGCTATCAAACGATTTTATAACACGATTTTTAAACGAATATATAGATTTCGAACATTTACAACCTGGAATCAGTTTACCAATATTAAATATATTAAGAGAATTTTGATAGCAAATAGTAGATATAAATACGCAGTAAAGCCTTATTTCGGATTGGATAAAATGGTTTAAAATTTTTTTATCTTGAAATAAAAGGTCTATTCAGAAGTTCCAGATGTAATGAAGTTCCAATCCTTTCCTAACTTCTGTGCTTTTCACATACGAAAGTACTTATAGATCTTAACATGTATATACAAATTTCTTTATATATACACTTTCAATATGATTTTAAGGTACATTCTTCTAAGTGTGGAATGGGATTTCAACGGCATTCGTAACCTTCTACCGTTTCCCTTTGCTCTTGCTTACCTTTCTGCACTTCGGACATTCAAAGCTGGCGGAAATTAAATTCGCTTTCGTGCACCATTCTAACGTTGCATTCTTACCCCTTTCACTCAGAAGCAGAAAGTGACCTATTGTAGCCTATTTCGCATTGATAGCAAAAATTCTTAAATTCCTCTTCAACTCGACTACCATTGCTTTCCGCCATGTTACTTCGACGACACTGAATATGTGACCGCAAATGCACTGATCAACGAACACAAACATCGAATTGTATCGTAGCTCGAAACCTCATTCCACAAACTACACAAATATGAGGATTAATGTGGTCCATATCCGATTTCTTTAGCTTGAATCCAAAAGCAAATTCTCTTCTGCATTTTACACACGTAAATTCATTTTTATTGGATAATAAAGCTATCAGGAATAACCGTGTTTTTTATATCTATTTCCCATTGATAGCAAAAATTCTTAAATTCCTCTTCAACTGGACTATCATTACTTTCCGCCATTTTACTCCGACGACACTGAATATGTGACTGCAACTGCACTGATCAACGAACACAAACATCGAATTTTATCGTAGCTCGAAACCTCATTCCACAAACTTCACAACAATGAGAATTAATGTGGTCGAAATCCGATTTCTTTAGCTTGAATCGAAAGGCAAATTCTCTTCTGCATTTTACACATAAATTGTGTTTTATGGGATGATACAGAAATGAAGGATAACCGTGTACTTTTAAATCCTATTTCGCATTGATAGCAAAAATTCTTTATTTCCTCTTTAAATGAACTATCGTTGCCTTCCGCCATTTTACTTCGACGACACTGAATATGTGACTGCAACTGCACTGATCAACGAACACAAACATCGTATTTTATCGTAGCTCGAAACCTCATTCTACGAACTTCACAACAATGAGGATTAATGTGGTGGAAATCCGATTTCTTTAGCTTGAATCGAAAAGCAAATTCTCTTCTGCATTTTACACACGTAAATTGTGTTTTATGGGATGATATAGCTATCAGGGATAACCGTGTTTTTTTATATTCTATTTCCCATTGATAGCAAAAATTCTTAAATTCCTCTTCAACTGGACTATCATTCCTTTCCGCCATTTTACTCCGACGACACTGAATATGTGACTGCAACTGCACTGATCAACGAACACAAACATCGTATTTTATCGTAGCTCGAAACCTCACAACAATGAGGATTAATGTGGTCGAAATCCGATTTCTTTAGCTTGAATCCAAAAGCAAATTCTCTTCTGCATTTTACACATGTAAATTCTGTTTTATGGGATGATATAGCTATCAGGGATAACCGTGTTTTTTATATCTTATTTCCCATTGATAGCAAAAATTCTTAAATTCCTCTTCAACTTGACTATTATTCCTTTCCGCCATTTTACTCCGACGACACTGAATATGTGACTGCAACTGCACTGATCAACGAACACAAACATCGAATTGTATCGTAGCTCGAAACCTCATTCCACAAACTTCACAACAATGAGGATTAATGTGGTCGAAATCCGATTTCTTTAGCTTGAATCCAAAAGCAAATTCTCTTCTGCATTTTACACACGTAAATTCTGTTTTATGGGATGATATAGCTATCAGGTATAACCGTGTTTTTTTATATTCTATTTCCCATTGATAGCAAAAATTCTTAAATTCCTCTTCAACTGGACTATCATTACTTTCCGCCATTTTACTCCGACGACACTGAATATGTGACTGCAACTGCACTGATCAACGAACACAAACATCGTATTTTATCGTAGCTCGAAACCTCACAACAATGAGGATTAATGTGGTCGAAATCCGATTTCTTTAGCTTGAATCCAAAAGCAAATTCTCTTCTGCATTTTACACACGTAAATTCTGTTTTATTGGATAATAAAGCTATCAGGAATAACCGTGTTTCTTTATATTCTATTTCCCATTGATAGCAAAAATTCTTTATTTCCTCTTTAAATGAACTATCGTTGCCTTCCGCCATTTTACTCCGACGACACTGAATATGTGACTGCAACTGCACTGATCAACGAACACAAACATCGTATTTTATCGTAGCTCGAAACCTCATTCTACGAACTTCACAACAATGAGGATTAATGTGGTGGAAATCCGATTTCTTTAGCTTGAATCGAAAAGCAAATTCTCTTCTGCATTTTACACACGTAAATTGTGTTTTATGGGATGATATAGCTATCAGGGATAACCGTGTTTTTTTATATTCTATTTCCCATTGATAGCAAAAATTCTTAAATTCTCTTCAACTGGACTATCATTACTTTCCGCCATTTTACTCCGACGACACTGAATATGTGACTGCAACTGCACTGATCAACGAACACAAACATCGTATTTTATCGTAGCTCGAAACCTCACAACAATGAGGATTAATGTGGTCGAAATCCGATTTCTTTAGCTTGAATCCAAAAGCAAATTCTCTTTTGCATTTTACACACGTAAATTCTGTTTTATTGGATAATAAAGCTATCAGGAATAACTGTGTTTTTTATATCCTATTTCCCATTGATAGCAAAAATTCTTAAATTCCTCTTCAACTGGACTATCATTGCTTTCCGCCATTTTACTCCGACGACACTGAATATGTGACTGCAACTGCACTGATCAACGAACACAAACATCGAATTTTATCGTAGCTCGAAACCTCATTCTACGAACTTCACAACAATGAGGATTAATGTGGTGGAAATCCGATTTCTTTAGCTTGAATCGAAAAGCAAATTCTCTTCTGCATTTTACACACGTAAATTGTGTTTTATGGGATGATATAGCTATCAGGGATAACCGTGTTTTTTTATATCTTATTTCCCATTGATAGCAAAAATTCTTAAATTCCTCTTCAACTGGACTATCATTACTTTCCGCCATTTTACTCCGACGTCTTTGAATATGTGACTGCAACTGCACTGATCAACGAACACAAACATCGTATTGTATCGTTGCTCAAAACCTCATTCTACGAACTTCACAACAATGAGGATTAATGTGGTCGAAATCCGATTTCTTTAGCTTGAATCCAAAAGCAAATTCTCTTCTGCATTTTACACACGTAAATTCTGTTTTATGGGATGATATAGCTATCAGGGATAACCGTGTTTTTTTGTATTCTATTTCGGTGATCCATGCATCGTAGTCTCCCCTTGTAAGTTTCTTTAGTACCGTATTTTCCTGTATATAATTCGCGGATTATGTGTTAAAAAGTTTAAATTTTCGTTGTGCGTATTATGCGCCGCCGCAGATTATCTGAGGTAAAACATTCTCCATTAGAAAAGCTAACAATAAAGTTTTGAAAAAAGGCCGTTTATGTTTTATAAAATAAATAATATATGACTCGGATGACGTATATGAGCCATTACTAGTTTTTGTCCAATTATATTCAAAAACGAATTCGATTCCTCGGAAGGAAAAAACAGTTACGAGTCTCGCTGGCGCCATTTCCAATTTTCTCTTGACTAGAGCTATTACGTCCTTTGAAAGTTTTCATGATGTTTAAGCGAAAGCGTTAAGTTACACTGCAAACTTTAAGTTAAAAGTTATGGAGAATGCTACCGAAGTTGGAAATCGGGAAGCTGCAAGGCTTTTCAACATTGACGAATTGAATATTCGTTTGTGGAGAAAAAGCCAGACCAACTTCGAAAATTGTGATCGACGTTAAAGAGCCGATAGTCATGGAAAAACCTCACTGGCCAGAATTAGAGGTATGCAAGATGATCCCTGGGTTTCATAGAACAAAATGCACGGATTTTCTGAATTTTGCATTTCAACTACGCACATGCCACTGACCCCATCATTTTCCTGTTTCTCAGAATTGGAAAACAGATTGAAATATTTTTGATATTATGTAGATCTTTTTTTTGTAAGTAAATGAACCTTCTCAAGCCCAGCATCTGATATTGAATTTCTAATTTCAGCTAAAATATTATCTAAAGGAATATTTGCAGCTATCTTTGAGGCAATAATTTTCCTTTGATATGCTGTTAAAAATAAATGACCTGTATCATTTGCCATCAGTATGTTGTGTTACTTTTAACGCAGCTTGGTGATATGCATTTATTTTATGCGCTACCAAGGATTTTCAAATGACGCAAACCTTTCCTGTCAGAAACAAAATTTCCTGTACGGTGGCTTCTGAAATAAGAGCAATTTACACCGTGTGTGTTATTATGTTTGCTACCATAAGAAACAAATTTTGACTTTGTACGATTTTCAATTTCTGCCTTCCATGTCAAGCAATCATTAAATTATTTTAATTCTAGCTCCATATGACTCATATCAAGAACATTTTTTAAAATAAAATTTTATTTCTTGCAATTTTCAAACTTACCATAACATATGGGACACATAATTACCTGTTTGATTAATCGTTGAAGTATGAATTTTATTCAGATAACGTCTAAGATTTTCTTGGCTACTAAATTTGAGATGGCAGTACTCGCAATTAAAGTTTAATAATGGATCATTTTTTTAAGGAGTCGATTAATGCAATAATATTAGTGTAATTTATTTGCATGGCATTTCAAATTATACTTATTCGTAAAAGTTTTTAAACAATCAGAGCAAACAAAATCTCAGTCTCAGCCACACTATAATCATTTGCACATTGAACCATATCATTCATCACAGAATCAGAATTACCAAAGATAACGAGTCTGTTTTGTCTGAAAACCAGTCTGTTGTTATCAGGCAAAACAACACTCATTACCACACAAAGCAACAGACTTATTATCACAGAAAACAGACTTATTATTACATGAAACAACACTCATAATCACACTAAAAAGATTGATTAGCATTCAAAACAGAGTCTTAAAGAGGATCACACACGATTACTCGTTCCACATTTTCATTAAATTTAAAATCAAAAAATCCTTGAAAGAATGAACTTGTTATAGCATCACCCCAAAAGGCAACTGACGTCATGCGAGGGAATGTACGCAGATGTTCAAGGAGGAAAGTTGCGCGAGAACATGCAGATATAACCAAGGAATGAAACTAGCTTTTGTGGGGCTAGACACTTGCGTGTTATTCACTGGTTTGGAAGTGTGCGTGAGCATTTGGTATCGTTGTGTTGAGGTCGGCAACTTGTGTTTCAACGTCTTCCCCGTGCACTCTGTTTGGGTAGTGTGGATGGGGCTTAGGAGCTCTCGAAAAGTTCCTATTTCTTAGCTGGATTTGGGTTGCAGAGAGAGCACTTTGCCCGTCAGGGCTTTTATCTCCTGTCTGGTGATTTCGATAACTTGAGATAAAACTTAAATAACTTGCCCATTTTAAATATTTAAAGAATAGTTGATTTATGAATCAATAAAAAGAATTTTACTTGAAGAGTGAGTTAAAATACTTGATACTAAAGAGGGACAGTTGTCGCCTCAACGTAATAAAGCTGAGGGATAGGGGTATTATAATGAGATAAATATTTTAATCAAAATGAAGAGTTCCACCGGATGCCTTCCCTTCAGTGTGAGTCCATGATTCCTATAACATTTAGTTACTGATGAAGTTGTGATTTGATTTTAGATTCGTTTCCTGAATTAAGATAATATCGGACTGTACTTCTCTACGAAGATTTTAAATTCTTTAATTTTAGTAAGGATGCTTTTGCATTCCGTAAAATCAAAGGGGTGTACGTTACACCACTGATTCGATCTGTCCCCCCCCACATATTTCTCAATATATATAAACGCAAAAATCCAGATAATAAAGCACAAACCTTCAAATGCTAAATTCTTTCGAAAAAAACTAAACATTTGCAGTTTGTAAAGTCATTAATATCTCTGATCAAATTTAAGAAACTTGGAACCGAGAACATATTAAAGACCAAAGTTCAGGAAAACATTTTTCAAAAAGAAAAAAAAGGCTTTAACCGCAATTGCATATAATAGGAGGGTTATGTTATGGAATTCAAATCGTAGGTAATCGTCGGGGATTGCAATATCAGTACAAGAATTTTTGTTGCACTTTGAACTTATAACTGAAGTCCATCAGCTTGGGTCCCTCCCTGCTGGCGCTCGGGGCTGCTTAACCCGCTTCTGCTCAAATATTCACAATTCAACCGAAATACAAATGCATACAAATATACAAAAGTTACGTATCACACATAATGCAAAACCTTCAGGTATAGCCTAACATACTAATATTAAAAAGCAATGGTTGCATACTAAGCCACCAAAACTGGAAATGTTAAATGTTCTACTTTTTCAACAGAGAAAAAAAAAGGTAGAAAGCAAAAAATAATCAGAGTTGCCATATTATAATGTTATCGCTCCCAATTAGCAAAACTTACTATTAATTTCTAAAACCATAGCTTTATGACCTAAAGGACTCCAAAAGTAGTTCGATAATTTATCCTTTACGTGTGGATTTTATGATTTATTAAAACCTATAATTCCAGTCTAAAACCCGAAGACAGGAGATAAGTCAAGAAGTCAGAATATATTTAAGAAATTACTGGAAACAAGTGAATAAAAACAAATGCCAGAATTGAAAAAAAAAATTCTATTTTTCTCATCTACATTTTACAGCTGATAATTAAGAATACAATAACAGGAATAGAATAACTAATCATTTGCAAGTCAATATAGCATAAAAGTTTACGGAAAACATAAAAGAAAATTATTGAAAATTTTAAAACTTTGATTGTTATTAAAATATATACAATAATCTTTGTTTTTCTTTAAAATGTTCATGTTCTTTGGTACCGTTTTTATGTCAGCGTTGAAAAAAATATTAGAAGTAATAATTAAAAATACAAGACTTGAATTAAGCATATCTAATGAAAATTCCAAAGCGTATGTATTTAAATGTCCAAATCACATAATGTTATTATTGTTGATATTTAGATGATCATTTTCACTTGACTTTGTTGAAACATCTTATTTTGGGGGTTAGTATGCTGCTGACAATCTTAAAAAAAAAAAAACACCTTAGTTTTGCTCCAGGTGCTGTTATAACAATTCTTTTATTCTACTGAAGGTTCACGTGCTTTGGTCACAAAAGAAATATTAGTTTCCATTGAAACTGTTATGGTCTCCAACAGCAGATTTTATCAATTGCCAACCTGAATTTAATCTAGTTGTCATTGAAACCGTTGCCAACTAAAAAGTTGCGTTTCCTTTGCAAATGATCATATTGTAATGTAACCAATTCTTGCTACTGAAGTCTTGCTGTCGAAGTTTTTCTGGTGGCTTACACAGTCACCACTTTTTTAGTTTTCTTTAGATGATTATACAACATTTGAAGCTTGTCTCTTTTTGCGGGTTGTATATGAGCTGTCTCTACTTCTGCACATAATGCGGTAGATTGTTCAATGGATAGTTCAGGTTTCACACCCAATCTCAGCCAAAACGTTCTTTCTGATCTAGTCGAAAGGTATGATTTAACAAAGTCTGAAATTTCTACCAAAGCAATAGAAGGGGCCAGTTGAGCACCATTTCTATAGACCAGGAGAGTAAGTTGGCATAATGTGATGCAATATTTCAGCATATCCTCAAACGTATCAACAAATTCAAAGGAATTGTGCCTAAATGATTCGACAAAAGCAGGGAATGTATCATTTCCAACATTCTGTTCTCCTTGCACTGTAGTGAAAATTCGATTAATTTTCATTTCTTCTCTGTCCAAAAATGCATGAACAAAATTTCGGATCTCCTGCGTGAATGGCAATGACTGCTCTTTGATGAGTGATTTTTCATATCGACGTTTCATGACTAAGTCAATTAAATCAAGTGCAAAAAGGTGCTCTAAAATGTGAAAAGGCATGTTTTTCCCTTTTAGCAATTGCTTTTGTCTTAAAAGTTTAACATTCAACCTTGAGTATAAATACATTTCAAGACTGATTTACTGTTGCCACAATTTTAAAAATTAACTTGTTTCTGAAATTAAAGAAGTTCAGTGACCACAGAAATCTAGTGTTTCAGTCGTAAGCCTTCAACTTTAGCTATATATGTACTAGTGGAATTCTAATTCAGTAAAGTGGCAGTAGTAGCCGAGTGGTTGTGGTCACAAAATCATGGCCAATATTGTCTAATAGTAAGTTTGATGCTATTATGCACCAGCCTTGTAAGGGAGCTACTGCATATTACATCATCGTGTTGGTATGATATGGAAGTGGGGAAAGTGAAATGTCAGCTCAGATGTCGTCATCATGACCCGCGGTTCAAAAGTGTGAAGTTAATCTCAAATTGCAAAGTACGGCGTAAATCTAATCTGATTTTTAAAAAAATCATTGAAAGTTACTAAAAGAGATCATTACGAAATCAAAATTCTGAATATCGCTTTACGAAATTGTTATTCGAACTATTTTATTTTAAATAAACATTGCCGTCTTCTGATTTAAGTGCTAAATTATAAGATCGCTTTGTAATAACCTTACTGTTGCGTTACATAAACCTTAATTTAACACAGCTAGTCAAATATCTATTTTGTCTTTATTTTTAAATAGTGCTCAAACACTAAGCAAGGATTCTTGGTACCAGTGGCGTAAAGTAGAATATTTGCCCCCTGCAGAGTCAGGTTTTATGTTCCCAATTTGCATTTTACTAAGGGTACGTACTTGGCAATAGTCACGCTTCGGATCTCCCAGGACCCAGCCACCCTCCTCCCCGCGATGCGGGGTGTACAATTCACCACTGCTTGGTACTGAGATTAGTAGTTATGAATCATTTTGAAGTCAGATGGCAATACATGATCTTGTACTTCATTGCCCTTCATTATACCGCTAAAGGAATTTGAGACCCAGTTCTTTTGTGTATTATGTAAATATATACGCTCACGCAACACTTTTGATATTACCGATTTGATTTGATTTTTTGATTATGTCTTTTCAGCTTCTTGAGGGTTCTCGGCAACAGACTTCCTAAATTTGTATTTCGTTCAAGTGCCCTGAATGACACCTGAACTGCGGCCTTGTTCTTCAAGATTCCACACCTCGATAACGTGAAAACGTTGAATCACGACGGATTTAATGTGACTCAGTGCCTTTACGTGGTGGATTTTCACTGGTACCAGGACTCGAACCCATGGCTCGACAGAAACAAAGCTAGCTATTGAAAACTTTGTTTTTATGGTCCTTAAGCAGTAAGCAACGAGCGATGATGTGACGAATTAGAGGCTGTCGTGCCATCAAGCAGAGTCCATTTTATATATTAAGCACTGTACACTTACTCCCTTAATGTGAATGTATTTTTAGTTCTCATAATTTGTAGCTACAAATATACAATGAATTTCCCAATTTTGAATTATTTAATTTTCATTTTGGGAAATAAATTTCGAAATGTGTGCTGAGTTGCCGCGTAGCTTAGTGGTCACGGTCTAGAACTTCTGACCAGCATTTTTGCCATGAGTTTGAGCCTATATATATATATATATATATATATATATATATAATCCAATATAAAAGAATTTTTTCAATATATAATCATATACATATACATACACATATATATAAATTTATACACATATATACATATACATAAACAAAAATATAAAAATAATCATATAGTTATATACCTAAGATAACTAAAAGTAGGAAGGAGGCATATAGTATAAAGACAAATTCCTGGCCTTAGGAACCAGGGTTGCAGATTTAAACAAGTTTTGCGGCGCCAACCTTCACCTGTAATTTGTCATACTATGTACCAAGAGCAAAGGAAAGAGTTATATATGTGTAGAATTTAAATATTAAATCATTAAACTAAAGAACATAGGAACATAAATATAACCTACTAAAACGGATTTATAACGATGGCCAAGAGTGCAATATATACATATATATACAATCCAAAATATATAAATACACAGATAGGTATATAACCTAAGATAACTATACTAGATAGGAAATAATAGGTACAGTAGTATATTAATTATCTCCTGGCCTTAGGAACCAAGATTGCAGGTTTAAACAAGTTTTATGGCTAGCCAACCTTCACCTGTAGTTTGTCTGTACTACGTCCAAGAGGAGAGGAAATAATAACATTAGGGGAAAAATTTAAATATTATAAATAAAAAAATCACTATACTAATAAAATATAATTACAAAATTATAGCCTACTAGTATTTACAGTATAGAATTAAATTCGATGCAAAATGTAGATAGTAAGACTTACTTCGGAAGTGTAACAACTGGTTATGTTTCTCGCCAAATACGGCCGCGGTAGCCGAGTGGTATAGGTATCGGACCGTGGCTTGCCTTGTCACGAGATCGAGCCCACTACCTCTAAAGACCCTCCGTGTAGGGCAGCGATGCACGTTAAATCTGTGGAGAGCTGAAACGTCCTCGTGTGGTGTGGTAGTTAGAAGAGGGGGTGCCAGCTCAGGTGTCGTCCACGTCACTTGACCGGGTTCAAAATTACGTGGTCCGTCGCCAAAAGTTCTCGTGTAGCTGAACAGTGCGACGTTAATATTCAATCAATCAATCAATTCCCGCCAAATACACAGAGGGATAACAGTGCCGCATAAAGTTAAAAAATTATGATAGAATACGATTGAAGAGTGCTTCTAGGCAGGCAAGTGACTCGTCGCATTGTCTTTGGTCGTAATTGTAGATGTTTTTCTTTTGCAAATTATTTAATGTGTTTTTGACAGCAGGACTTCACGTGAAATGCCAGGTTTTCCCTCCACGATTGCTATCCTTGAAAAGTTGTTTGAGGTCTCTGCTAATTTAAACGGTGTCATTCTTTTTGAGTGGTTTGTATGCTTGTGTTGTAATTTGTGAAGGTGGCGACGTGCGTGTCGATGTCTTTCTAACGTGTGTATATTTGGTAGTGTGTAATCAGTTATTTTTAGATTATGTGTGAATTTCTCCCAAATTGTTTTTGTTCATTTATCTTTTATTTGGCAGAGAAAAAAATTGTGTGCGAGTAATGAAAATCGAACATGATTGGGCTGTAATTAACGATCAATCATTTTATCTCTTACGAATCTCATAATGCTTTGTCTAATCTCTTAAAATTTTCCCCGTGGAGGTAAATATAGTTTAGTGAGTTGTGCTGCGTTCTTTCTATGTGCATGTCTGTATTGATGCCACTGTGAAGTCTATAACAGTATACCCAGCTCGATGTATTTTGTAAATACATCTAGTAATATTGTAATTTTGAAGTAATTAAAAAATTCAATAGTGTCAGGATCTTTGAAGAATTTTATTCCTGCTTCTGTCAGTGTTTGAAAAGTATGAATATCCCGTTCTTGTAAGAGTGATGTAATGCTCTCTTGCGCTAGTGTTGCGGAGCTGCCATCTGTTGAGATGTCACGGGGTGATTTGTTTTCGCAATTTGAGCGAAGGTAATGTTAGGCTTTACGATGCTGTTAACCGTAGTAGTGTAATTTGTTTGTGTTATTGTGTCCTTACGTTGTTTCGGATAGAGAGGGCATTTAGAATAGTTAGCCAAATGGCCGTATGTCTCACAGTTTATACAGAAAAGGGAATCGACTTTAACGATCTGGCATTCTCGAGTCTGGTGTTCTTTACCGCATTTTAGGCATCTAGGAGCGAGGTGGCAGTTTTCTGCCGTATGGTTGAATAAATTACATTTGAAACATTGCGAAGCTCCTTTACGGTTGAATCCGTCCACTGTGATTGACAGGTAACTTCAAGTTTTTAAATCGAATTTTTTAGCATTGGTGAGATTCCTGGGTAGAGTAATTAAGAAAATTGGCAAGAGTTGCTTAGAGAAGTTTCCTTTCAGTTGGGTAACCCGATCTATATATATATACCGAGAATCCCAGATCGGTCAGGTCGTTAGAGATGTCGGAGGAATTAGTGTCGCGAGGTAGCCCTTTTATGACTACTTTTATCGGCCTTTGCGTTTTCGGTGTGATTGTGTAGTGAGGGAATTTTACATTATCTAGGAAAGTTAAATGCGTCGCGTTGTTCAAAAGTGTCCGTGTAGAGTTTTATGTATTGCCGGCCTTTTTGTTTCTTAGATATGGCATTTTGGTTGTTAAAATTTTCATTTGGTTTCGAAGATCGTCCGTGATCTTAAGCATAGTACGGGGTGGTAAATTTACGGTGTTGGGAGTCGGCTTTACTGTGTTTGTGGTGGTCACGATGTTGGGGTGGTGTGGAAGGATTAGTTGTGTATGCTATCGGCTGAGATTGAATATTTAAATTATCTAAGGAGGTAAATTTATTTGCGAGTTCGATATTCAAGTTAAGTTCCGAGGTGGAGTTTGATCTAGAGGTTTTGGTTATTTTCCTTAGCGAGGGTTGGTGAAACCGTCTAAATTTTCTTTACGTTTTGTCTGCTTTGGAGTGGGAAGCGGGGGAAATTCCTGTGAAATTAGTTTAACTGGAGATTTGGGATGTGTTGCACAGATAGGGATGTCACATGGGGGAAGAGAGGATAACTCACTCACCAATTGTTGTCTTTCCTTTTCGAAATGTTCCTTTATCTTGAGTTGGTCTTGTATCAGGAAACTGGAGGCGTCGTGTCCATTCTCCTTGTAGTTGTTGATGATGTTTCTGATATCGTCTATTCCTGATTCCATAGTTGAGTCTCGACGTGAGTAGTACTCGTTTACTGCAGACTTTTTCCTGTAGCGTTAATGTTAGTTCGAATGAAGGAGGTAGATACAAATCCTTCGATCGTCATCCTGGTAATTCCATGGATCAGCGGTGATATGGAGCGGGAGCTTTCCGTCGAAGTGCTGGGTGGCCTTTCAGGGTTAAGAATTCGCCCTGGCGTTCCTTGGCCTTTCCGTTGAATAGATTTGCATTTCTTGCGGGCCATTGTCAGTCCTACTAAATGTAGTAGTATGCAGTGCCGGACTGAAATATAAACTTCAGTCGGCCAAAGTTTAAACACGTGGTCCTGACTACAAATTCGTACTCGGAGCGTTTATCATGCACGTCCTCACGCTAGCTAGTCCCGGACCGTCTTTCTTCCGAACCGCCTCTTCTTGCAACTTTCGGTCTATAACGAAACATTAGTGCGTTTCCTTACACCTTCGTATGTACACTCAACACAATGTCGGTGAACTTTTTTCAAGTCTATTGTTGCTAAAAATTTGTTCTGGACTGGTAAAAACTGTTAGATTATTTTCATTTTGTAAAAGCTGATTGATTTAATTTAATCGGAATATTTTATGGCTTATGCTTTTGCCCGTTTTAATTTTGAACAATACAAAGGCATTTAATGCTGTCAAATCTAGTAAATGAAAAAAAAGTTTTTTGGTCCATTTTAGTGTTTTACGACTAAATGTATAGTTTGCCATACGATCACTCTTACAAAACCCATATTTGACTTATAGTATGTTATTAAAGCGGGCTTTTCACATCTATCGTTGCACAAAGTTGTTTTACTCATTTCTGGATCGTACATGTTGCTTATCATGAAAACTTCCCTCTTATCCTTCCAACGCATGGCTGTCATGCCGCTGCCAAATTTTTTAGACAAATCACCTTTTTTTATTTTTTGAAAAGCTAATTTTTTTGGATAATTCCTATTGGAACGCATGGTGCCACAGGAATTCATTTTGTATTTTTTATGAGATTGCTGGAACAATTCTGGGGGTTAAAAAATATTGTCCATGAACAATTTGTGCCTTTTATTTTTTATACTTTCGGCCAATTCCAAACCTATTTGTTGCATGCGTTGATTTTAATTTTATACCACTTTTCATTCTATCTCTATCTGCTCCCAAATATACTTTCATATTGAAAGTATCCCTTTTTTATCCACAATTTTGCATACTTTAATAGCAAATCTTTTCCTTTTTTCGGAATATATTGTTTAAATATTATCCGTCCGTTAAAAGAGACAAATACTTCATCGATTGCTAACTTTTCAGTTGGATCATATATTTCTTGGAAAGCATTATTTAAAGAGTTAAACACATTCTTTAGTTTCCAAAGTCTATCGTAATCCGAAGTTGTTTTATCCGGAGCATTGTCAGTATTTTAGAGGAAGATTTAAAAGCCTTTCCCTTGCCATAATTTTTCTAAAAAGGGGTGTTTCCAGCATTGGATCCGTTGACCAATATTCCTTTATATTATCCTTATCCACATGACCCATCAAAAGTATTAAGGAAAGAAATTTTACAATATTTTCTTCGTTCGTTTCATTCCATCCAGGATTGTTTCCGAAAACGTGATGGTGTTGCAGATTGTAAAACGCGAGTTGCATACTTTTGACTTTTCTGTAATTTTCTTTACTATAGAGTTTTTAAATATGCAATTAAAAAAAATTACTTTCTGTGACACACGGTACGGCGTCTCCTTTTATCACATTATTTCCTGGAAAAAGGTAAAATTGTCGCTTTATGAGTTAGTTGTGGGTCGTCCCAGAGTATTTTATTTTGTTCTTCGGGGACAACCTCATCTTAAAACCCTAGACTAAAATTTAAAGATTGATCTAAATCATCCACGATTTATAACTCACAATCAGAATCATCAAAAATCTCGTCTTCTAAATCAGCTAAAACTTTGTGAATATCTTCAGTGGTAAGTCCTCTTTTATGTTCATCATTTTTTAAAAAAAGGAATCAAATTAATTTAAAATTAAATGATTAAGTAATCGAGATGACAAAATCGCTTACAATAATAAGTATGCACTCTCCGCTAGTGCATACTTATTAAGCATAAGGGAAAAAAGAGATTTCTATATAAAGGTGAAAGAGGGAACTCTATCCCCCTATCCTCTGAATACAAAAGAAACCGGTCAAGCAAATGATGTTCCGGAGCTGTAAAAGTCCTCATGCTGTTTAGAGGGGAAAGCAGTGCGTGGTCGCTACACCGACCAGGGCCGGCTTTTAAGGGTCTGTGCCTTATGGCCTTTAGATCGGCCAGCCATTCTCAAAAGGTTAAGTTAACACCAGCGATAATATACAACACACATTTATTCTCGAGACGGCAAGACTCTCGTGGTTCTCCTAGACTCGAAGTAACTGCTTGAAACTAAACCAGTGGGGTTACCAGATATAAAATAAATTATATATAGAATGAAATTATACAGAGCCAGTCACAACAGTACCCCCCCTCTTTCAGTGTCGAAAACTGTTACGGGGGGTTTTGCAACAATCAGGTTGGCCCGTATATTTTTGGAAAATACACTCGGCGACTGGAGCATTGGGTAGCAAGAACTTCTTGTGATTTAGGAATAAAAGATGGTTTGTTAGAGTATTGTTTCAGAATATGAATGTTGGTTTGACTCTATGGATAGAAACACGTTTTTTTTTTTCCTTATCGCTGCAGGGCCATGAGTTAGATCTTTTAACTACAACAAAAGGTCCATGACAGGGAGTTTGTAATGGTTTTCTGAGAGCATCATGTAAAAATACATGAGTATTTTTGGAGAGTTCTGGTTGAACAAAAACAATTTTACATGCGTGCGAAAATGTAAGAACGGGATTGAGAAAATGCATTAGTTTGTTGTAGCTGTTGCGCAAACTCAGAAACGTTGTTTGTACCCGTATCTCGGAAAAAATCGCTGGGTAGACGAATGATTGTACCGTATACCTGTTCATCTGCAGTAGCGTTAATGTCCTCTTTAATGACAGAACGTTTGCCAAGGAGTTAAAAAAGAAAGACTTATGTCCAACTTGGAGGAGCGTGAACCACGAGTGCGGCTTTCATGGATCGGCGTGAACGCTCCACGAGTCCATTGGATGAAGGGTGATACGGTGTGGTTCTTGTCTTGCGAATTCCTAAGCGCGCGCATAATTCACGACTGAGCTGAGACTCAAACTGACGGCCCTCGTCTGTTGTAATCATTTCAGGAACCTTAAATCGAGGCATCCACTCACGAATTACTGTTACTGCCACTGTCATATCAGAAATAGGGCATGCCTCTGGACAACGAGAAAAACGATCAGTGGCCGTAAGGCAGTAAGAAAATCATTGGGATGGAGGAAAGGTTCCAATAATATCTAAATGGAGGTGCTGAAATCGAGCATCGGGAACCTTAAAATGAACCAGTTCGCTATTTCTCTGCTGTTGAATTTTAACTCATTGACAGATAATACAGCTACAGGTCCAACTGCGGCTATCTTTGCTCATGGAAGTCCATACGAACCTTTTAGAGATAAGCTTTGTAGTGGCACAAATTCCATAATACGAGAGGTTGTGCAGTGGAAGAAAAACGTTTCGTCGGTGAGTATGAAGCACATAAGGGCGTACTTTATCCGTGGTAGTATCACATTATATTTCGGTAGTCGATCCCGGCATTCGTAATTGTTTAAGGTATCCGTACACCTTCGAAGAAAATTTTTTTAAAAACTGTAATATTTGCTATTAAAATATTTTTTACTGATGAAATATAACTTAAAACTATGAAAAATACATTTAATATGTTACTTGTAGTACATAAAAAATTTTAGGGAGTAACGCATAGTGTAAATAGTAATTAAATTCATTATTAGAATAACGCACATAACTCAAATGTAAACAAAAATATCCCTTTTCTGTAAATTTGATGATGATCATTATAACATTTTTTAGGGCTGGTACTATTTTCCTGATGATAATCAATTTATTACAATTTTTATCAAGTTTCGAGTAAAAGAACATTGAAAAATCCTTAAAAAATTATTACGAGCATGATATATACCTTAGTTACTAAAAACATATCAACTATATAATTATGAAAGTAGTAGGGGTTCTTTAAATCTATAAAACAAATATATTTATAAAATTTGAACTAATTTGGTTCACAACTTTTTCTGATATTTACGTTGTCAGATGTCAATACGTTAAACAAATTCATTTTGAGATAAATCAGAAATAAACTTTGAACTGCAAATTTTAATATTAAACACAATTTGATATACTTAAAATGCTCCTGATTTATAAATAACACCTTCTTTACTCTCTAGAACATTGATTTTTTTTCCCTTGTAGCTCTTAAAAATTTTCTACGCTGCTTTACATTTGGTGTTGAATGTCGTTCTGCGTCGTTAATTCTATTGATGTCAAGATGTTTGTATGCTTTTAAAGTAAAATAACCAGGAGTTATATTAAGTTTTTTAAAAATTTCAACACAACCCTTGTATCCATCATTAAATTGGATCACAGCATCCAATGCACCAGATTTTAAAATTTTGAGGCACACGAAAACTTCCTTGGGTACTCTCTGCCATATAACGCCATTTAAATACTCGTTTGAATTCTGTGTTTTGCCATGCAGGCATTTAGTAAGCAGTTCTTTGGTACACAACTCTAAATATGTAGGCTTAATCGTGTTTAGTACTTCATTTGATAAGCCTTTATATTTTTCGTTTGGCTTTTTGTCACAAGACAGTGCTCGCTGATAGTAGCACCAACTATCTTTTCCGATGGGACACTGCCCATGCATCGGTATCTCGACACTTGATGAGCAATGAAACAAAGCCGCAATAACATTTTGCTGAAGACCAGATAGGTTTCCAACATTGCTACGAACAGCAATCCCATAATAGTTTTGCAATCGGTCAATAAATGAGTCGGTGAGTTTGCCTTTACCAGACAGATTTTTATTTTTAGACTTTAGTTTGCGCAATCTCGCACCTACTCTCTTTTGAACATGAACGATGCATTCATATTTTGTGACGCTATCCTTCCCATAAGTATCTTTGACACTGATAAAACCCTTAGAGTCCCCGTCACCATAATAATGTGCATATTTAAGGCCTCGTTTGACAATAGAACGTTGGAAGATTCTCGTAGTACCAACAGCTTCCATTTTTAACGCAGAACCTTGAAAATTGCTATGGCACACATGATCTGCTGCAAAAGTTTCCGACTCAATACTTCTAGGCATTTTAGAAATCTTTCTGCAGGTGGGACAATATGACGACATTATTTCAATGTCTACTACTTTACCAGTGTCAACTGACAAAGCTGCGACACACCCATTCATGGAAGAGTTACCTCTACGCTGCCACGTTCCATCAACTGAAATGCCACATTCAACAATTTTATTTTTAGTAGGATGTAGCACTAACAGTTCAGAAGCTGCTTTTGCATTGATAGTTCACTAACTTCTGAAATCACGGACATCAGTTTATTCTCATGATTAGTGTACGCAGTTTTACTGAGCCTGGGTAAATTTAACGTACCACATAATTTAAACCCAGCAGAAAAACCTTTCCCAATTTGTCTCATACCATACACAAATCTTGTATTTACTTCAGGACAGTTTAAAGTTTTCTTTGAACTAGAAAACCCTGAGTAAAAGTCACAATGTTTACACCTGATAACAAAATTTGAGCACAAACCATATGTGGAATCCTCAGAAAGCAGGATACCTTCTTCGAAACATCTTGGGCAGCAAAGTTGTAAAATCAAATTTAAAAGGACTTCCATATCAATTATTCTGTTACCAGTAAGTGGTTTACGTTGATATTCTGCTATTTCTTCATCAAAGGCAGGAGGTATTTTAATTTTTGAAGAACTGGCGTTGGTAGATGTTGCGCTGCTATTTTTTGAATGTTTAATGGTAGATCCATTACCTCTAAATTGGCGTTTTCTCTTTGCACTAACTCTACGTTTAGCATTACCCATTTTAAATGACAAAAATTAAAATTTTCTGCTATAAAAAAGGATTAAACAAAAGCTTATAAAGAGCTACGCAATCATAAGCAAATGTAAACAAACAGTAAAGCACTATTTTCTTGCCAGATTCTAGATAAAAATATAAATAAAAGCCTGTTGTCAATTATATTCTTGATAATTCTGAAAACTCAAATTCATATTTTAAAAAGTTTAAATTTCTTACTATTGCATATTTAAACGATACTTTGAAAAATAAAAATTTTAACAAACATTTTTTCTACTTCGCAATGCAGACTTGTACTTCCGGGTTCAAAAAGGTGCTATCGAATGAAACTCAAATCCCCATAACTTAAGTTCTAAATAAGATAGAAACAAAATTTAAACACCATTTTAAAGAAAAACGTTCATATTTTCAAATAACATTTAAATTAAAAAATTTGACGAAAATGACGTTTTGAAGGTGTACGGATACCTTAAGCTGAAGAGTTTGGTTCGTAGCAGAAAGTAGTGTTTTTAATTCATCATCACCCTGTTGCATTTGTGCAATTTTCTCGTACTCTGATACCGCGGGTAACTATTGCTGATATCAGAAACTGCGTCTGCTAGCTCATTATCAATGATTGGGACGTATCTAATATCGATGGTCAATTGCGAAATGAAATCTAACGGTCGTATTCTCAATCGCGGGTTATCCTCGAGTTATCCCTGAACCGGAGGTAACTCGCAGATTGGCGAAACATGGTTATTCTCAACTGCGGATCGCGCCAAATCCACGGATTATTCATCCAAAAGTAATCACTGATTCTACTCGCCGATTTCGGAGGGTAACTCACGGATTTCGATCTCGCGAAACTGTTTGTAAACAAAGATGGACGACCACTTCGATTCTTTTCTGCTTGAGGATTTAGAAACTTTGGAAAGTATTGAAAGAAGGTCAGTTTTCATTCCTGAGCATCGGAACAACGATTTAGATGAACTGGATGAAGATGATTTCCGTCGTAGATACAGATTTTATAAAGGCACCATCGAGACGCTTGTAAAATTACTGCGTACGAAGTTAGATCCTGCGACTGGCCGAAATCATTCTTTGACTGCAGCTGAGAAAGTTCTGGCGGCTGTTCGTTTTTTTGCGTTCGGTAATCGTCAAATTAATGTGGGTGACTTACACAGCATAAGTCAGCCATCCACGAGCAGAGCGATTACCGATGTTGCAAGGGCTCCTGCAGAGCTACGACCGCAATATATCTATTTGCCACAAACTGAAGATGAGAGAATGCAGGTGAGTTTTATGAATGTTCAGTGAATGTATAATTTGTTTCGTGACAAAAATGTCTATATGTGCATTTATAATGCAAAAGGTTTTTTTGTAAATAAATATATATATATATATTTATCTGAATCACTTGAAAAACAAAAAAAAAACATTAATTCATAGCAACATATTCGTAAAAGAATAAATATGCAAAACTTTTGGTTGTTGTCATTTCCCTAATTTCATAAAACTTGAACAGCATGTAGAAAAAAATTTACATTGCATACACATGGAACGACATAAAATATATAAGCACAGAGAGAATATTACTCAGCAGAAAATCATACATGTAATGAGAGTGCCCCGTCGCATTCATAAGAAGGTCCAAGAAATCCAGAAATATATTCTTGCTCCAGCTGTTATCGTTGAAAAATTACGCGTTAGAGTAATCAGTTTTGTAACGTGTTAACAAGGCTTTATTACTGCATGGGCGAACCGGGCATCAGCCCGAAAACTATTAAGAATGTGTATTAACTTAAGCATATTTATATTTTAAAATGAATTCCTTGCTTTTTTAAAAATGAAACTGAAGTCAAATATTCTGAATTACCAGTAAAATAATCCCTGCTTCTAAATTTTGATTCATTTTTTGAGCTATTTGATCATTCAATTTTGTTTCCATTATTAATAGGGTAAAATAAAAAGCATGACAGAAGCAATGCTTGCACTTTGGCGGGTGGAGAGCATTGCTGGCTTGCACACTTATCACCATATATGGCGATTTCATGTTAATATGCAATAAAAATATTTTCAATTCTAATAACAATGGCACAAAAAATTTGCTGATAGATTTTGCACCAATTATTAGAAGTCGTTATGATAAATTTATACTGGTAGATTAGTTTCCGATTAATTGTCATGCAGGATTTGGAAAATTTACCATGGGTGTTGGGTTTGTTTTCCCGTGCTCATCACATCAGTTCCTGATGCACTTCACAAAGGGCTATCCCTATTGCATCGAAATACTGTAATGTTTACATAACAAGAAAGATAGTTGTGTGTAGTTCTTACTGTTTGTGTCATGAAGTTTAGTCACATCTATATGCATTACTTCTCAGATCCGTCAAAAACTCTACAGAGAATTTGAATTTCCTGGCATTTATGGTGCTCTGGATTGCTCGCTAATCAAAATCCTAAACCCTGGAGGAAGCTTAGCAGAGACATTTAGGTGCCGTAAAGGATTTTTTGCATTAAATGTGCAAACTGTGAGTGATCCCAACCTTTCCATACGTAACATAGTTGTGCGGTGGCCAGGAAGTACACATGACTACAGTGTTTGACCACTCTTACCTCACGGCACATTTAGAAACGGAGGTACTGAGTAGTTACCACCTATTTGGAGATAGTGGCTATCCTCTGCGATCTTACCTGAGAACAACTTTTCTTAATCCAGTTGGAGCAGGTCAAGTGAGGTACTTATGTTTTTTTATATACCTCTATTGTTATTTTTTTGTCTTATTTTCGTATGTAATATGATTATACATCTAAAATCTTAAAAATAATTCACAATCTCCAGATATGAAGATAGAAAATATAATAAAATACACATTAAAAATTTATAAAGGGAATGCTGAGCCCGGGGGCCAAAAATGACATTTATGTGTCTCACAAGGTGGTAGAATTCAAAAAATTATTTTTTAAAGAAATATCTATTTTGTGGTACTTAAGTCAAAATTCTTGTTTTTTAAGAAGTGTTATTTATGTAAATCTATATGCATTTCATAGGTATAATGCAGCTCACGCACGAGCAAGAAATGTCAAAAAGATTTTCTTGCATTGACACACCATTCCGATGTTCGCTGGAGACTGCACAAACAGTTATTGTTGCAACAGCTGAAACAGTTATTGTTGCGACAGCTGTGCTACACAACCTTGCTCTCAGTTTAGGTGATTATGAGGATGAGAGAGGATTCCCGTCCACTGCAGCAAGATGATACTATGGTAAACCATAGCCAAGAGGAATGCAATTGTTGCAAATTTTTTCAATTGATGTATTTACGAGGAAATGTTTTGTAAATAATTTTGTTAATGAAAACATTTTTTAAAATAAATACCTACTCTTCAGAGAGCCTTTGTTCAAAGAATCTCCAAGTCATTAAATTAAATTACAGATACAGCATTTATGTTCATTTATTAGGGAAAAAAATTATATTACAAACTTATAAAAGAAAATTAACAAAAAATAAATAATATTACAAAAAAAGAAAAATGATGTAGATCAATTTTCTTTCTCTAAATCTAATTTTATTTTTTTGTTTAACATGTTATAATGCTCCAATTTTGCCTTTAAGACCTTCATCTTTAAAATGTGTTCTTTTTTTATAGGTCATTGTAGCTCTATGCTCTTCTTCCCTAAATTGTGCAATCTGTTGATAATCCTTTTCCATTGCAACTTTTCTGGCATTGGCTGCTTCTGCAAGTGCTTCTGCTGTTTTAACAGAAGCATTAGGCTTGCGCTTTGATTTTCCGATTTTAGGTGCTTTTGTAAGCAGGGTAGAGTATAGAGTTTCCCTGGCTTTCTGTGGAATTCCTTCACCTTGCTCCTCTGCTACAGTTACCTACAACCAAAATACAAATATTGATTAAGTCTGTCTTAGTTTAAAACAGAAAGACATCAACAAAGAATCAAAATTTATACCACAATTTCAGTTTCACTTCCTGTAAAATACATTGCTTTATGCTAGAGTATGATTAATGTTTACAATTCATTTGATACATTACTAGCCCTATTCAAAATGTTTACACTCAAATTATGTACATTTAAAATAAGCAATCTGTATTTATATATTGAATGCTAGTGTATGTTATGTTATGTTACTTCATATACCAAAAAAGTAAATTTAATAATTGCTTTTCATTGTGTACTAAAAAGGTGATGTGCTATTTGCTATATGACATGATATATGGATACTTACATCAAGGGGATGATCATCAAGAGTAAACATATTTTCATCCACTTGTGCTACTATAGACTCATCACCTGAAAAACATGTATTTACTATAAGTACTACAACTAATAAATATGATGTTATTGTTATTCATTCATAGCATAATAATTTTTTTTCTTATGTAAGCTAGAGTTTTATTTAACAAATTAAAGTTATGAGAGTTGAGTATATTTTTGCCACAAACAACAACTGAGGTACATATTTACATGATGAAGCATTCATATATTGTGTGGAATTTGAACTCGGGCCCTTAGACAACATCATCAGAGATAAGCGGGCTACCATTTTTTTACCAACTACGCTGCTCGGTTGGAGCTAAAACTCGTTCTGAAAAATTGTAAATATTTTGTATATGTATAATTTGTTTTCTGTTCTATATTGTAAAATATTGGTAAATGTGTGAGTATATAATATGTTTTATGACAAATAAAATCAGATTAATACCAATAGTATAATTATTTTTATTAGATGGAATTGGAAATGATTCAGTAACATGTTCTGTTTTAGATAAATGTGACTTAATATGGGGCCTAAGATTCAATTAACAAATTTATTCTTCACAAAAAAACTGGTTTTTTCATTCTAAGATTTTATAGAAATCAAAAACTGAGAATAATAATTAGAGATTAGAAATTATTTAAATTAATGATTATATACATAATAAACATTCTATTTTAACCTACCCAGGGGTTACGGGAAAATTTTTATTCAAAAAGAAAAATAGATTAGGATTTATATACTTGTATACAATCAAAATATAAATTGAAATTTTAAAATAATAAGGAGTTTTGAATTCTCATTGTATAACATTTAACATTTCCTAATAATATTACCAACTTTATTCGTACCATGCCCCACTTTTTAATAAGCCCTCAAATTATTGATAGCCATATTTTCAGGCAGCATCACATCAGAACATTTAAAATGTAGAGCACAATGTAACAACAAATAATTCATAATGTCAAAGCTGAAAATAGACATTTGATTTTTAGAAGTATCTATTCATTAATTTTAATTGGCTATTTATTCAATTTGTCAGCTGGGAAAGGTGCTCAGACTGTTATATGGATCGATATTTCTTATCATCGATTCTTTTACTCAACATTTCATAATGTGATCATTTTGATTTGTATTAAGAGTTCTTTTATATAATAAAACTTACACAAATCACTGTCAGAAAAGTCTATTCAGAATGAAACAGAAAATTTAAATTAAAGGCTAAATAATAAAAAATCCATTTACACTTACCCTGAGTCCTGAAGATACAGCAGTCTCATATTCGTAATCGCAATCGAATCTGCATGGCAATGGTTCGATTAGTGCAGCCAGTCGTTCATCTAACGATGTACACAGTAAATTAGGGGTTCCTCCACCAGTTTTAAAAATTTCAACTTTATCGGAGCTTCTTTTTTTTTTTGCGACTCCTTTTTAATGTTTTTAAATTTGTTATGAAGCTGCGGTCGACTTCGTTTACATAGGCTGACTGCATTGAAATCGACCGTCAAACTATCCCATGCTTCTCCTTTCTTGTTAAAAACTGCACTCGTAATTTTGCAGTTTATGATGTATTTATGTCTCTGCAAGATTTAACAGTAATTCCATCTCCTGAACTGAAAAGTTGCTTTTCGACATAGCAAAACAAGAGAAAGAAATGCAAGTCAAACTTAAAAAAACGTGTTAAAAACAGCTGACCGAATTACGCGCCAAGATACAACATAAAATGTAAGCAATATGTCACGTGATTATCATTGTCCAATCACAACGACTGTAACATCTTGCCCACGCATAACTCACGGATTCGGTAATCGTCAGTTCGAGAATAAGAAATGGGAATTATCCGCGAGTTATCGGCAACCGGGGGTTACCCAATCCGCGAGTCTTCTTTTCAATAACTCGCGATTGAGAATATCTCCGTAAGTGGTGCAGTTTGCGTGGGCTAGCCTTATCTAGTTTTTGATTAAAGGCCAAACATTAAAAGTTTGTATAATATTAGTACGCGACCTTCGATTAAATGTCGGAAATACTTGATAACGGAAAAGACGGCCATAAGCTCACAGTCAAAAGTACTGTACTTAGTTTGAGCTGGTGTTAATTTTTTAGAGAAAAATTTTAAAGGTTTGAAACCATAGTTGGTGATCTCATTTAAGGAGGCACCAAGACCATAGTCACTAACATCAGTCATCAATACGAGATCAACATCCTGTGAAAAATGAGCTAACATTAGCTAGTTGATTTTTACATTGTTTAAATGCATTGATAGCTTTCGCATTCCATTGCATTGCCCGGTTATCACTTTTTTAGAATTTTTGAGAGTCATGTAAAGGAGCTTGTATGTGTGCGGCCTTAGGTAAGAATTTTCGATAAAAGTGTTCAAAATACCCCAAAATTTCCTGCGATCACGAACTGTGGCAGGTTGTTCATAATTAGAGATGAGTTCTACATTTTCAGGAAGGGTTAATATACCATCTTTATTTACATGGTAACCTACAAACGGGACTTCGGAGCATCCTAACATGCATTTATTGGCGTTGATGGTCAAACCAAATCATCAATCCTTTGTGTGAAACTTCTCTCACATGTTTATGGGTTTTGGCGTCTGTGTAGATGCAATTAATACGTCGTCCAAGTAGACGAAACAATAGTCTATAAACACTTTAACACCTCGTGTATAAATTGCACCCGCGTTTAAGCGGTGTTACATAATTCAAATGACATAAATAAAAATTCGAAAGTTCCGAAGTTTGTAATTATTTCCATTTTATGCCTATCGTCAGGATGAATAGGAATATGATTGTAAGATCTTTGAATATCCACTTTTGTGAAAAATGTTTTAAGATTTTCATTAAAACTTGTTAAATTTAGAATAGAATATCGGTCAGGTATACTTTGTCTGTTTAGAGCACGATAATCTCCGCAAGGAGGCCACGAGTTCGCGTCTTTTTTGGAAACCATGTGTAATTGAGAACACCAGTTTATTATCCTAAGAATAATAATGCCCTGATTAAGCATGTATTGAAATACTTGTTTTGCAGCTTCGGATTGTTGTGAATTTAATTTTTGCGCTCGAGCATGTACTGGAGGGCCAATTGTTTTAATATGATTAAAAGTATTGTTCTTAATTTTTTCATTAAATGGTCGGGTTCTAGTAAAATCTGGAAAATCTCGTACGAAGGAGGCATATTCCGAATGAAGTGATGAGGCTAAGGTCTTAATTTGAGGTTCAGAACCAGTAAAACCTTCTCCTTTTGTGAATAATTTTGTCAAAGGAGACGCTTGTTTTTATATCGATTATTAATTAATATTTATTTAAAAAATTGGAGTCAATAAGCGCTGTGTTAATATCTTCTATTATGGAATTCCACGGAAATGATCGCAGTAAATTTGTCTAGTTTAAGTAATTTTGAGCCGTAAGTTTTGACTTTTGAGTCATTGGCTGCAAAGAGTTCAAACTTATTTGGTTTCATGTTTTTGTTTGGTCTCGAAATAATGCTGATATCTGCGCCTCAATCAACTAAATAACGTTGATTGGTATGTTTATCAAATACAAATGGACGACATTTTTTATTGTGCGCATTTACACGACTAAGATGCTGCTGTAGTCTTGTTTCGTAGTGAGAGCTTGGTCTATCGCGGGATTGGCTTTGTAAAAAGTCGTAAGGCAAACTCGCATCAACGAGCGTTCTCACGAAAACGTTTATGATAAAAACAAATAGCTGTACAGTTTGGTGTTGGTCCTAGATCGAGAGCGTGACGACTTATACGAAAGAATTGTTTATTTCGGGGCCATGACATATGAGCTATTTGAAGTTTTAATTCTGAAATTTGACGGGATAATTCTTGAATTTCAGTGGATGTGTTGGGGTCAGGTGCAAACGTGGCGGAATAAACCGCGGAAGGCAAAGCAACGTCTGTTACCTTGTCTGCGAATTTTCCTAATTTATCTTAAGTTTCCGGGGAAACTGAAAGAACAGCCTGGGTTCCAATGGGAGACGCTATAACCATAGATTTTTTTAGAAATTCATCTCGCAATTGACCACCGGACAGTTCCCTCATCCTTCGTAGCAAGTGGCTTGGTTTATCATCGCCTAGTTGTAATTCGGTCAAAAGTTTATTTTTTTGGTGTTCCGAATCCGCAAATTCGTTATTTAAGCGATCGACAGTGTTTTGTATTTATTTGCTGCCGGCGGTGAAAGGATAATATCGGATAAGGATAACATTCACTTTTTTTATGAATATTTTTTATTTTGTAATTGAAGCGGATACAGTTTGTACAAGCCACTGCATTCTTATTTGGACAATCTTGCCCTTAGTGTTCAAGGGAACAAAAACAGGTTACTGTATTCTTGCATTCGTCAGTGCGATGATTGTATCCAAAGCAGTTAAAACATCTATTGATAATAAGAAAATCATTTACGTTACATGCACTTCAAATGATTTTCAATCTTGTTTTATGAAGGATGGATTTACGAAAGGTGGGATGAGTTTCGATAACATCATGCCTTGTATGTTGAAAGGCTTTCAAAGTAAAACGAACTCTGCATTGGCTTATATTTTCGTCATGTACAACAATTTCAGGATTTTGTTGAGAAATCACTTTTAGAAAATCTTCATTGTTTACTTCATTTGGCACATTTTTAACAATTATGGCTGGATTTCTCCTTTTGGGAAGTGAAGCCTTTAATTCTGGAGATTTTTCCTGAATTTCTGTTAAAAGCCGGTCACGATTATTTTCAGAGAAACATTTAACTAACAATTTGTTTCCTCTGATGTTTTTCAAGTCACAAACTCCTAATTTAGATTCCGTTGGATTTATTCCGTTTTAATAATTTTCTTAACATCCCCAGAAGAGCAATTATTCGAGTCAACAACTACACAATCGAAAGACTTTTCTTTATTTTTCGTAACACCAGATGGCGCCACGACACTGGCATAACTTTGCTTTGGCGTAACTTCGCTTGTAATGTCTTTCTTTAGACTTTGTTTACATGCTTCTAGAAAATTAGCAGCCTTAACTCTTTCGAAATTCTTATAAATAGAAACTTTCAACTCACCCAAAGCTTGCCTGGCATCTTCACGCATCTGATTGTTCATATTTCATTTCGACATAAGCGCGGATTCAATAATGCAGTGTTTTAGAAGAGCATCATAAAACACGTCATTTTCCATTACCGCCATATTGAATCTCCTACCTCTATATATTGAACATATTTTTCATATTTTAAACTTATTGAACATATTTTTTTATGCAGTAGAACCTGTTTTTGTGCAGTCCTTTTTATGCGGTATATGCATTTCAACACCTTTGCGGCCACTGTAATGTTTTTGATCAATTCACATAAGAGTATCTACACATCAAGACGCATTGTTCATTTTTTATGAACTTTCTCCTGATATTTCACGTTCAATTGCTTTCTCTCAATGCACTAGAAACGTATGCTTGATTGAAGATGAAACTTTCAATAATTTGATATATTATGAAGACGGCCAAGAAGTACAAGATTCTTTGAGGACAGATAAATATATGCAGTAATCCAGCTTTCAAACAAACCGGAAAAGTATTTTAAAATTGATACCAATTTTAAAAAGAGCTTCGATCATGCATATCTGATAATCGTGAAGTTTGCAAAAACTTATCACTTAAAGGTGTCGAAAAATAAATCAATTGATATTGCATCTTCAAGTGATGAAAGTAATTTTTAACTAATTACTGTATTGCACATACTTTACATATATTTTATATATTGTTATTTTGTTATATCAATAAATGAAATCAAAGAATTTTGATTATTTGTTGCATTAGTTCATTGAAATTAAAGAATTAGAAAAACCATATTATATTATTTCTAAGTAATTTCAAGGATTAATTTTCTTAACATTATATTTCTCAAAAGTAAATATTTGAAAAAGTTTAAAAGAATGTAAGCTTCCCAAAACTTATAGTCAAATTCCACATGTAACACATTATACTAATACCAATAATGTTTGAGTGTTGAATTGATTAAAAATTTAATTGACTTCAGCAACTACCGCAGACACGATTTTATATAAAAAAATTTCAAAATTCGTCAGATAGTCCGCACCACCGGATAGTCCGCGGACTATACGTCCGAAATTACGTTATTTTAATACGGCAATGTTAATGTATTTAGAAACAAAGAACTAATTATAAATAGAAAAAAAAGTACTTCCTTACTAATATACCTTCAAAAATAAAACGCTAAATACAAATAGAAAACAGTGCTTACTACACTTAATCATATATTAATTAATCACACATTCTACTACAGTAACGAAAACCTTGAAAGTCCAATTCATCGCGGTATCAGAATTAAACAGTTCTAATATAATTTCGGGAAGAGTGTCCGAAAGTTCATTTTCAGCATCACTATCTTCATTGTCAGTGATTTCCTCGCTTTCACTAACAATCCCGGCTTTTATAAATGCCGATCGGATGGTGGACACTTTAACACTTTTCCAGGATTTATCTACACATTCGGCAACTTCAGTGTAAGAAGTGCCTCTCATATATCCTCCTTTTGTACAAGTATGTAAACCTTCCGACATCCAGTTCTCCCAGCAAGCACGTACGTGGGACTTGAAACTTCTGTTCACGCTAATATCCAGAGGTTTCAGGATTTTTGTTAAACCTCCTGGAATAACGCTATGTTCAGCACCGACGTTTTTTTTTTAGCTTCCGCCTTTACACTGTCTTTTATGTGTGCCCTCATGGAATCCATAATTAGTACTATGGGAAAATGACTACAACCTAAGGATGATAAATGATTTATTTAACAAGATGAAATATCTAGATTATACTGAACAGCAAAGGAGAACGTCTTTCTCCTACGTCTAAAGCTTAGCGTCCCTAACGTCCGTCTACATATTTTCCCGTGTGTCCTTTTAGTCGGATATTCCTGACGGAGTGTGACGTCAGTGTGGACTGCTCCACCCTAAGTACAGGGGGAAAGGTTGTCCATTGCACACATATCCAACCCTACATCGGCCATCATGACCGGGAAGGCGACCTCGCCTGATTACATACAATGATAAAATGCACAGATACATAGTAATGAAATATTAAAAATGTACACAGTTACACAGTAGATGAAAGAATTATACACAACACAAATTATCATCAAAGAAAAAGTACAAAAATACTGAAAAATAAACAAATTTAAAGTAATATTTCATAAATAGAAAAAATTTCATACATTACCACTGGGGTAAAACAAATTATGTTAACGATACAAATAAGATCAAGGCTAAAATAAGAATCTGGAATAATGAACAGGAACATATTGAAGCAAGATGCTCCTACTTCTAAACACTTAAATTTGTACTAAAATGAAATAAGAAAATGTTAGAGTCATTCAATAAAAATGGAATCAAAAATAAATAAATAGATAAAAAAAAAGTCTGTTGTTGATGTCCATAACGAAAGTCTTTCACAGGAAGAAAAATTGTGAACTGTTTTTAATGGAGAAATCAAGTAGAGTTAGTTTGGTTTGGCCAGAGTTTCATGAATTCTGCACAAGTAGACATTTTTGATGGTCCGTCGACAAAATCACACTTTTCTACGTCATAAGTGTCATTGTGCTTGACTTTTGTAACTTTGTATAGTCCGAGGTATTTTTGCTTAAGTTTCAAGCCTGGACCAAACTGAGTGCGTTTAATTGCTACTAGGTCATGTAGTTGATATTTATGAGCTTGTCTGCGCCGGAGATTGTACGTGCGGCGATTCTCATCTTGAACTTTGTAGATTTGCTTTTTGGCATCTTGACGGAGAACATCACGTTGTTCTTGGAATTGAGCTGTAATCACATCGTTAAGAAGTTCGACAATCTCAATGTCCTGGCAAGACTTCATCTTGGTGCCGAAAAGGAGCTCAAATGGAGTCATCTTGATGCTTCTTTGAAAAGTTGAGTTCAGGATTTTTCTTGCAGGTGTGGTACGTGAGAGTACCATTTCTCAGGATCGTCGACAGAAAGTTTTGACAGCACAGCAATGATGGTGAAATTTTGTTTTTCAATTTGGCCATTAGATCTTGAGAGACCAGTTGTAATGGAGATATGAAGGATGTTTTGCTTTTTACAGTAATCTTCAAATGCGGATCCTTTATCAGTGATAATCCTAGCGGGGTTTCCGAAGACATGTCTTTGGTTTTCTAATCGATTTATGACTTCTGCAGCGTCCGTAGATCTAGTGGGATACAGCCATGTAAATTTACTGAATGCGTCAATCACTGCCAAAGCATGCTTATATTTCTTAGAAGTTGTCGCTAGGGGACCCAAATGATCTAGATGAAATGTATGGAGAGGTAAATCGTTTTTTTCTATCGGGTTAAGCGTACCATCTTGTTTACCACGTTTCCGGTTTGTGAGAATGCATGTAACACAGTTTTGAATGCATTTTTCAACTTTGTCTTTAAGTCGTGGGATGTAAAAGTCTTTGCTAACTAAATCTTGTGTGCGTAGAACAGCAAAATGGCCACGTTGATGTGCAGTTTTAATGATGTTAGCCTGCATTTCGTCAAGTACCACTAGTAAATCGGTGCCATTGACTGTTTTGTAAAGAAGTTTGTTTTTTACGATATAGTTGTCATGCGGCGTTGTTTCTAGAAGCGTCTTTATTGTTGTTATTTTGTCATCAGCCTGTTGTGCTTTGAGAAATTGAAGATGAACACTATTTTGGATTAGCATACAATGTGGAGGTCGACTGAGAGCATCCACATGAGCCATCTTTGAGCCTGTACGGTGTTCTATTGTATAATTAAATTCTTGGAGATAAAGTGCCCATCTGGCTATCCTGGGGTTAAGCTCTTTTTTACTTAGTGTTTTGACGAGGGCGTCACAGTCAGTAATAATTTTGAATGATGTTCCTAGTACATAGATGCGAAACTTTTTAAGTGCTTCGACCACTGCAAGGACTTCTAGTTCAAAACTAGTGTACTTTCGTTCATGGTCTGATGTCTTTTTTGACATGTAGAATACAGGGTGAAACTGGTTGTCATGTATGGATTTTTGGAGTAGGACTGCATCCAAACCATCGATTGACGCGTCAGTGTGAATCTCAGTGGGAGAATTTTGGTTAAAAATACTTAAAACGGGTTGTTGGGAAAGTAAGTATTTTAATTTTTGAAATGCTGTCTGTTGTTCAGCATAAAATTGGAAAGGGGAGTCTTTACGAAGGAGGTTACTCAAAGGTTTTGCTATGGTCGAATATGAGGGTAAAAACTTTCTAAAATAGCCAGTAAGACCTAGAAATCTGCGAACGTCTTTAATATTTTTAAGATCAGGATAATTAATAACAGCTTTAGTTTTTGAAGGGGAAGGAAACAATCTACCGTTTTCTATAACATGGCCAAGAAAAACTCAATTTTATTATGTAAAAGTTGACATTTTTTAAAATTTATTTCAAGTCCGTAATCACAAGCTACCTGTAGAACAATTATTGGATATTCAAGGGCTTGGGACTCATTAGCAGCGGGAATAACGACATCATCCATGTATGGGAGAACAATACTTTTCGAAATCAGATGTCGGAAAATGGCATTTATGTACCGCATAAAGGTGGAAGGACAAGTACTCAGTCCAAAAGGCATTCGTCTAAAATGATACTGACCATTGTGAATAACAAAACTAGTAAATTTACGGCTCCTTTCATTTACCGCGACATGGAAAAATCCATTTTTTTAGATCTAGAGTAGTAAATATTTTAGCATTTTGGAGACAATCTAAAATATCGTCAATTAAAGGAAGATGATAGTTATCTTTAATAAGTTTGCGATTTAAGCGTCTATAATCAATGCAAACTCTTGATTTCCCGTCTTTTTTCTTTACTACCACAACTTGACTAGCGTAAGGGGATAAACACGGCTCAACAATTCCATTTTTAACCCATTCATCAACTTGAGCGTCCACTATATCTCGTTCAGCAAATGGCAAACGTCGGGGCTTATGAAATATCGGTTCGTCGTCGGTGAGAGCGATATCAAGCTCAATGTTTACAGTTTTTGCTTTTTTAGGCGTATATGTCGATAGCAGTTGTTCGACTTCAGCTTGATTATGTTGAGAAACATTTGGACCGATATCAAATGTGGGTGAACCGTCAGAAATCGTCATAATAAAATTTTCATTTTCATTATCAGAGGGCCTTAAAATTTGTGTAAATTTTACGCCTGTAGGCGATATATTTAGATGTTCTTGTTTAATTACGTCACAACCGATTATAAGGTCATAATTTGTACAAGAATTTGGTACAACAGAAATAGTAACAGGAAAAATTTGATCATCGATAGTAATTTCAGAATCAAAAGTTCCTATCACATTAATTCGCGAAAAACCAAAACCTGTTTATAATGTGTTGGTTGGTTTCAGTGGCGGTTTATCTATATTTATGTAAGTAGAATTTCTTAATAGTGTTAAATTGCTGCCTGTGTCTACTAACCCGTTAAGTTTACGCCCAAAAATTGTTACGTCTTTACACATATTAATAGGAGAAGGCAATTCATGCTCAGCATTTACACCAGAAGGTGGTGTAGAAGTGTTATTTAAATTAGCTCGTCGGCATTCAAATGATTTGGGACCATAAAGATTACATGAGAGGCATCTGAGGCCACGTGAATGATTAGGACAAGATTTTGATAGATGACCTATATCATTACAATTAAAACAACGTTGGGGATTTCTAGCTGCGTCGGAAGCGTTAAATTTTGTGGGTTTTCTTTGGAAGCTTTGTTGTTTAAAATCGCGTCCTCGGCTTTCATATGAATGACGAAAATTCGGTGAATTAGAGTTATGTATTCCCATGTTTTTAATGACAGTTTCATAGGTACGTAATTTCTGCTTAAATTCGGAAAATGAGGTTGCACCATATAGGATTATTTTATCTGAATGAGGCCCATCAATTCCATTAATTACGTACTGGATAATTGATGCTTCGTCAATTTTTGAATCACATCTATTTGCTAATTCACGCATGGAATTAAAATATTGCATTAAAGTCTCGATTTTATACATTTTCCTTTTTTCTAATTCACGGTGAATTTCTATTGAAGTGACTGAATCCGAAAATTCTTCAATTAAAGCTTTTTTGAATGACTCGTATGTAATTAAATTTCTTTGTGAAAAAAAGAAATGATTTAGCAGTTCCACATACTAGACGTTTCGCTAAAATTAATTTTTGAGAAGAACTGATAGCTGGGAATAATTCAAAATTTTCTTCAACATCGCGAAAGAAACTATTTACAGAATAAAAATCTTCCCCGGTAAATTTTCTACTAGTCGCCGAAATATCCCGCAATAAAGTCCAAAACTGGGTATTCATCTCTGTAAGGGAAGCTTCGTTTGAATAGGGAGGAAAAGTATTTTGTGTACAAAGAGATGAAACGTTTTGATGTGCCGGCATGAAAGAATAAGCTTGAACGCTGGGCAGGGGAGAATTACTGACCGGATATTACTGAATCGGGGAGTGCTGGTCTGTCCCTTCCGATGTAAAATTCCTGTCTAACGTGATTCGTTTTTGAAACGTGGTTTTTGAAACTACGTTTTCGCCTTCAGAAAAGGATGCCTCCGAATTATTTAATGTTAGTTGGAATTCATCTAAGTTCGTCAAAGCTTTAAATATACTATTGCATAAATTTTGCTCATTTTTTTTCTACGTCTAAATGCAATAAATTAGCGACTGAGATAAAATCAGGCAATGAGAATTCGGTTAAAATTTTTTCTTTGTGTTCTTCAACTCTAAACTCTTTAGGGAATGTAGAAAAATTTCTTATTTTATTTCGCGAAGAACGGTCAAATTTGGTGAATCCTAATATAGAATTTAATGTTTTTACAGCACGAGTTGTACCACATTTCAACGAATTAGCAATATAGGAATATCGCCTAATTTAATTATTTTACAGGACATCTTAATATACAAAATTAATCACTTTGAAAATTTAGACGGTGCAAGGTTGTAATCAAAATTTCCCTATCACACTCTGAGTTAAAACTACTAAATACAGTTATTTTAAAGCCAAAATAAAAAAAAAATACGTTTAATTAAATTTTGCCTACCTGGGGTTGGGGAGCAGTCCGTACAATAAATCCAAATCCAGTTGAGGCACTAAATGAATCCAAGAAAAAGAAATTCCAACAGCAACACGTTTTTACGCTTTTTGCAATGTAGCGTCCACTGAAGAAAAATATTAACGCGTCTTAAAAATTTTCTCTGGTCTAGAGGAGATTTTCCTTAATATGCAAGAGAAAGGTCGAGCCCCCAAAATATGGGAAAATGACTACAACCTAAGGATGATAAATGATTTATTTAACAAGATGAAATATCTAGATTATATACTGAACAGCAAAGGAGAACGTCTTTCTCCTACGTCTAAAACTTAGCGTCCCTAACGTCCGTCTACATATTTTCCCGTGTGTCCATTTAGTCGGACATTCCTGACGGGGTGTGACATCAGTGTGGACTGCTCCACCCTAAGTATAGGGGGAGGGGTTGTCCATTGCACATATCCAACCCTACAGTACTCCTTTGGAATTGAAAAAGGCACCTTTCTTCTTCCAAACTTTTTGAAACCAATCGAGCATAATGTCCTCGCTGCACCAACCCCTTTCACTACACCGTATTACGACGCTTCGAGCAAAATTTTCCTTGGGAATTGTTTTTCTCTTAAAGATAAAGAGTGGCTTCAACTTTGTGCCGTCAGCACAGCAGGCGAGCATCACTGTGAAATGGGTCTTTTCTTGACCAGTTGTTGTTATCGATACTGTTTTCACTCCACAAGTATCGACGGTGCGATTCGGTGGGCAATCAAATGTTAATGGAACTTCGTCCATATTTATAATATTTTTTAGGAAATACTTCCCTTCTGCAATAACTTTCCTTGTAAACTGAAGGAAAGAATCTTATTTTTTTCATCTGCGTCGTCCGGAACAGCCTGACACATTGTCGTTCTAATGCGAGCTCTCAAGTTTTTACGACGCATGAAGCGGTAAACCCAATATATTCTTCCCTGGAAATCCGTTATCTGCATCTCGTCTGCCATGGACTTCGCTCGGAGATGCTGTTGAATTGGAGCGTCCGACAATTCTTTGATCGAAAAACCATCTCAGTAAATTTTTCTTTAAAGCTAGCCATTTTACTTTTCCGTGCCGATTGGATCGATTTCTTCCCATGCTTTTTAACACGTCCTTTTGTTTGCGCCAATTTCTCACCGCTTTCTCGTCCACTTAAAAATAACGGCCCTTTTCTCTATTTCCCTCTTTTTCAGCTTTCTCAACTACCTTGAGTTTAAACTCAGCAGTGGGGGGGGGGCTGCGGTAGCCCAGTGGTTAGGGTATCGGACCATGGCAGGTATGTCATGAGTTCGAGCCCTGTACCACTAAAGACCCGCCTTGTAGGGCAGCGATGCACGTTAAATCAGTCGAGAGCTGAAACGTCCTCCAGTTAGTTTGGTGTGGTAGTTAGGAGAGGGGGTGCCAGCTCAGGTGTCGTCCACGTCACTTGACCATGGTTCAAAATTACGTGGTCCGTCGCCAAAAACCCTCGTTTAGCTGAACAGTGCGACGTTAATATTCAATCAGTTAAACTCAGCAGTAAAACTGGCGATGTTTCATCAACGTTATCGAAGATGAAAGACAAAATATGAAAACAAAATACTGTGCAACGTGCTATCCTCGTGATAAGTGGTGATGAAATGTGACCTTCGACCCCACTCACTCGGTGTTGCCAAACCACGCTACAAGTAAATGAATCACGCTTTTTTTTCGTACTCCAGGTACTTGCTACTAAGGCGCCTAAAAATCGAACTGACGCATCAACTACTTTCCCCCCTCCCGGCAGTTGCGGCTTAACCGTGAACAACCAGCGTATTATCCGCACTGGTGGATTATCCGCGGACTATACGCTCGAAATTATGGTACTTTTATAATACAGAAAAAGACAATATGCTCCAAAGAAGTGCTACATGTAAAGAAAATACAAGTAATCATAACATGATTTCATACTTTTATTCATATATTTCTTTTTTCCACAGTTTAAATTTTTACAGATTAAGAAAATTAATTTAAACACTGAAAAAAATGCATATGAAAAATATAAAATTTTGATAAGTGAATTATAAGTAAGGTATAAGTTACTGCCATTATTTACATTAAAATAAGAGAATCTAATTTTTTTAAATTTTAGTCTATTATTTAAAAAAGTAAAACTTATACAAAAAATATTTCAGAAATATTGGCTTCGCTTGAAAGCTTCATTCCTTGGGGTTGATCAGGCTGGTGATGCATCCGATTCTATCCTTCTTAGTTCAGCATTACTAATCAAATTGTGAATTCGCAGTTGAGCCTGTTCTTCTTTACGTGGAAATCTTTTATAAATCTTCACCATAGATCCAAAATAAGATCAGCCTTGTCTGGTTCATTCTGAGGAGCGACTTTTCGCTCAGCTATCTGTTTCAACAGCTTTAATCGCTCTTCAGAATGTGTGAGTTTTTCTTTTTTGGGCGGTATACTTTCAAATTTATCTTTCTCCATTTTCCCAAACTCATCATTGGAGTCATGCTCAATGATTTCTGGCGTGAAAATTCCTGGTCCTGTGCCCCTCAGGAAGCTCACCTTCTTTAGGTGAGTACGGGTTTCACGCTCCCGAGGTGCCCTAGAGATCTTTTTTCCCCTTCTCTTTTCCCTCTTTTTTCTTTACGACATTTGTTTGCTTTGGGGATAGTTTTCATTTATGGTTTTTTTGTGATAAAATATCACTGCTTACTTTGAATAACCCACAATTATTGTTTTTCCTTTTTAGTTATAACTTTGTTTCCCAAAAATAAAAATCCCCCAATATTTTAAGATAGATTTTTTAAAAAATACAGAAAAAAAGGCTTTTTTTCCGTTTGTAACACAATAATAGGTCGGCGGAGTATCAATGCCAATCTGCTGCATGCCTAGCCTTTAGTTCTAGGGGTCTCAGTTCCACCCTTTTAGCCTCTCCTGCGAGGGATACTAATTGGGCAGTGGAAAGGACCCTTGCGGGGTATAGTATGCAGCGGAAGAGTTGCGTGCGTCGTCGGTGACGGCTTTAAGGAACGCTCTGCCGAAAGCGGTTCCAGAGGACGAGGAACTTGGTTGCGGATGGCTAGGCGGCGGGGACTCGCTCATATCAAGAAATCCTCCTAGGCTTTGGCCTTGGATCGTGCCCGCAGCACGTTATGGGTTTTCCCCCGTTATCTAGCTTTGAAGAATCCTCCGGCGGTTACACTGGGCACGTTAGGAAAGTGTGGGCATTCGTGGCCTGGCGAGGGCCGCGAATGAACTGGAAGGAATCCGTGTAGCCACAAAAATGGCGACAACTAGAGAGAACAACGTTTTGCCGCCTCCTATGGAGTCAAAAAACGAATCCTCTCTAGCGCCATCAAAAACTCTTTCCTGGGCTGACCGGGTCGAACACTCGACCCCGTCATTGAGTCCAGAGTATTCTTTGTGCACGGACGGAGGCCAGAGTCCGTCAATTTCTCCCCTCGGGGAGCATCATTTGAACTTATATGAATCGGCACGATATTTCATAATGAAAACAAAGGAAACCTTCTCTAATGTATCTCCCTTTTTAATCGAAAAAGCTATAAGTGGCACTGTAGGTACCGTTAAAACCATTCAAAAGATGCTTTCCGGGGACTTGTTTCTTCGAAGTTTCATCTTCGACCCTTGCTAATTTAAAAAAACTTGCTCACCTTGACGTAAACGTTGTTGCACATAGCGGCCTCAATTCTTTGCGGGGGTTGATATCCAGCGGATTTTTTGAATGTATCCAATGAGGAGATATTGGGGAATATGCGAGGCCAAAAGGTATGTGCAGTCCGGCGTATTACTATATGGAAGGATGGACAGGCGCTGAATACAAAGCACCTCATCCTGACGTTTTCAACACCTGACCTGCCACAGTTTGTAAAAATGGCATATCTCCGTTGTCCAGTTCAAGAATACATTCCCAATCCGCTACGTTGCTTCGAATGCCAACGATACGGTCATTCAAAGAAAGTTTGTCGGGGCCAGCCAACCTGCCCTCGTTGCGGGGAAATGGGTCACGACAATAATGACTGCAGCAATAGAGAACGTTGCGTAAACTGCAAAGGTGAGCAACCCGCTTATTCTCGTGCATGTCCTACCTCGAAACAAGAAAAAGAAATAACCACAGTTAAAATTAAAAACAAAATTTCTTACCCAGAGGCTCGGCGTGTTGTCTCACCACGCACACCAGTCCCTGGTGTAAGCTATGCAAGTGTCGCAAAGAAACAACCCAAGCCAACTTTACCCAACATTGTGCCGAGCATTTCAAAGAATTGGAGGAAAAGAACTCATCTCCACTTACAGAGAACTCTCCACCATCTACAAAGAAATCCTCTCCATCTACAATGAATTCACCTCCACCTGCAAAGAAAAAAATAATTTCTAGGCCCCTTAGCACTTCACCTAAAAGTCGAAGGTCTCGCCAAAGGGAAATGAGCCTGAGTAAACAACCAAGAAAATTATCTAATTTTTCAAAAAAATCCTATCTGATGGATGAAGATATGCTAGATTTTTATCCAGATGACGATGAGGATCTTATGGGACATGCTGCCAGATTCTTCGAAACCTAGCTCCGAAAGAGGAGCGAGTGCGACTCAATAATGACCTCCTTTGTCTCCTGGAATTGCCGTGGTCTCAGAACTCGACTCGATGATCTAAAATCCATCATACCCACGTACCAACCTGCATTCGTTGCTCTCCAGGAGACTTTTCTGAAGAGTACTATGACAATGCGAGTGCGTGGTTATAATTGTGTACGACGGGATGTAGACGGCGATGCAACTCCAATTGGAGGAGTTTGCCTCTTTACGTCCCATCTGTATCCCAGTACTGCCGTCACACTGCACACATCGTTACAGGCTGTGGCTGTACGGATTCACATGCATTCTTTAGTCACAGTCTGCTGTGTTTATTTACCACCCAACAATGTGCCACAAGTAGATTTGAATCGATTAGTCGCTCAATTGCCAGCTCCATTTATTTTTCTCTGTGACTTTAATGGACACAGTCCTCTGTGGGGGCATGATGATACAAATTCTCGCGGGCGACAGATCGAACAGTTGATCTCTGATCTCTGTCTGCTAAACAACAACGAGAAAACGTATTTCCATGCACCCACGGGGACATTTCACTCCCTCAATTTAGCCATATGTTCGCCAACTCTGCTACCGATGTTGAATTTTGAGGTTGATAAAGATCGGTACAAAAGTGGTCACTTCCCTCTCCTAGTCTCGCATGTTAATAGAGCGGGGCACAAGTTCGTCCTCCCACTTATCATTTCGTCGCACAGACTGGGAAAAATTCACTCGGTTAGCGGTTATCACCGGTACAATGGTTCAGAACAGGGCAGTTGATGATGCCATTTTAAACGTCACTGAAGCTATTCGGGATGCTGTCGATGCAGCAATTCCCCAAAACATCAAATTCTTCTCGGAAGTTGTGCAAACCATGGTGGAATTCTTCCTGCCAACAAGCCAAAAAGGAACAAAGGAGGGCGTGGGGTATTTTCAGAAGATACCCCACCACTGAAAATCTCATAGCGTTCAAACGTGCAAAAGCGTTAGCTCTCAGAATACGTCGTTAATTTTATAGAGAATCTTGGATCAAGTATGTGTGTTCAATCACATCGTCAACTTTCAGCCAACAGTTATGGAAAAAGATCAAACCAGCGAATGGCCTCTTTATCGGGAATTTAACATTCCGATATTGGGAACTTCTACTGCTTTGTATTCGTCATCTTTTGCTGTGGCCAACTTGTTTGGTCATACATTTGCTAGTGTGTCCAGCTCCGATTCATATAGCCCTGCATTCAAGACGACTAAGAATCATTTAGAGCGGACACCTACCAACTTCAGGTGCCGACAACATTTACTATATAACTGTGACTTTGACATGTTTGAATTGAAGAGAGCCTTGTCATCAGCCCACAATACTAGTCCAGGTCCTGATGGAATATCCTATGAATTGCTTCACCATTTGAACGAGGATTCACTAGTAAGTCTCCTTTACCTATTCAACAGAATATGGAGGGAGCAGGTGTATCCTACTCAATGGCAAGACGCCATAGGGATCCCCATTCTAAAACCTGGAAAAGATCCAAAGAACCCTCTCAGCTATCGACCGATAGCACTCACGAGCTGCCTTTGTAAGACACTGGAACGTATGGTCAACGCTCGTTTCGTTTATCAACTAGAAAAGAATAGATGCATTCCTCTGTTTCAGAGTGACTTCTGTAAGAGAAGGTCCACTCTCGACAATATCATCATACTGGAAGGCAAAATCAGAAACACGCTTTTGTGTGGAGGAATAATTTGGTTTCTATATTTTTTGATATCGAGAAGGCTTTACTATGAGGAATTTAATATTTTCAATAATTTCTCCTATTTTCAATTGTAAAGTAATTGCCTCACTCACCTCAATTTCTCCATTGATGGTGGCAATTTTTGTTTTGATATACTCTACATTGTGGTATCCCTTGATTTGTGATATTATATTTTTTGGAATAATATTGACACTCTCTCTCTCTCTCTCGATCCTGTATCCAAGAGGACATCAACTTGTTTGAAGTTGATTCTTCCCTGGATGATCATAAGTTCTCATGTTTGATGAGGTTGGAATACCGTATTGTTGTTTTGTGTTCTTTGACGGGGGTAGAAAGTTGGAGCATTGGGTCGCAAAACTCGGTCGTTGTGGAAATCGTTGGTTTCTCGGATATAGGGTCGGCCGCTGAAGTGAAAAGGAAGGGTGATGATAAGGTGATGGAAACTGAGGAGAGTATACCTTATATCTTGTATTGGTTATGGTATCCGGATGTTGAGATTGGTCATTTCTCCAATTCCATTCTCCATATTGTTGTCTATGGGCAAATTGATTCGTATGATAAGGTATTCTTGTTATTGGATACTTTGGGTATATAACTTCATTCTTACTTGATTTTGATTTTTCTTGGATATCTAAGAGTTTCATTTTTTCCTTCAGTTCCTCTATGTTGCTGCAGCTTTGTAACTGTATTTCTATGGCTCTATTTCTTTTAATCCTCTTATGATGTAATATTTTTCAGCTTCTTCCATGTTTATCCGGGATGCGATTTCTTTTACTCTGTAGAAATATTCTATGTGGGTTCTCTTTTGAGGTTTTTTCTGTTTTAGATAATTGAAGATGAATCTCAGCTGGATTGACTTGTGTTCCGAATTCACGTATTAAATTATTTTTCAGTTCGTAAAAGCTTTTAGGGATAGATTGTGATTAGATGTAAGTCTTCACAGCTCCATCTACTAACTTGATTATAAATAGGATTTTCTGTTTCTCTGGTATATTGAAGGAATCGCACGTACATTCAAAATTTCTAATGAATGTTTGGATGGGTATTTCCAGGTTATATTTTTGGAAAAAAGTGTGTAGATCTTCAAATCGTATATCATTTTTAATAATGGTTATAGGTTGTTGTAATTTTTCTTCATCAGCATCTAAATTCTCTTCTCGCTTAATTTTAATTTCATTCATTGTTTCCATTTTTGAAGTATGACTTTCTGAAATCTTGTTTGGAGAAGAGGATGATTCTATTTCTTTGGCGGAAAGGGCGATGTTCTTTCGGGGATTACTAGCTCGTTTCCGTACCATAGATTAATTCTGGTAACCCAACGTCCTCAGCTAACAAATGTAGAGTGCCGTCAGTCTTCCATAAAATTCTTCATATCAGTTATTACTACAGTTGGCTTTCGTTTTTATATTAAAATATTTTATAAAAAAGATTAGTTTTTTACATTAAGATCGCAGACAAAGATCCTGCCGGCTTTAATTCTGTCATGATTTTTAAGACAGAATCAGATTAAAGTTTAAAAAAGGAGATCTTTATTCAATCGTTTGTACATCTGTTCTGACACCGAGCAGGGAGGAAAAAGCACGCCATGGGGGTGGTTTCAAGTGGATAACACTTGAAAAACATATGGTAAGTATCGCTGCTTTGAAGAGGTTGCTTGCAAGTTAATGCTGACATATGTTGACTATTAAATCTAACGATCTGGAATTAGACATGTTTATTAGCTAGGCCATATGTTCGGAAGAAATAAATGGGTGATTAGTTTGATACTTGAATATGGGAACTGAGAAAGATGAGTCAAGTGCTAGATAGGGAATTTAATTTTTAATCTAATTATATGGGAACTGAGAAAGATGAGTCAAGTGCTAGATAGGGAATTTAATTTTTAATCTAATTATCCTTACATATATATATAAATATATATATTCATATGAATTTTTAGCATTGTTTTAATAAACAAACGTGTGGCGCAGTATAGCCAAATTTGGCTCTTGCGCCATGAAACGAAACACTCACTCACTAGTATATTTTGCGTTTAAGTTAATACCAGCGGATAATATAAAACACACACATTTATTCTTCTCGAGACGGCAAGACCGACTCGTGGTTCTTTGCCTCGAAGTAACTGCTGGAAACTGAACCAGTGATTTTGCCAAATACAATGTAAAATATATACACTGAAATTATTTAGAGCCAGTGGCCTCAAGTATACAGAAAACATAAATTTCAAAGCAAAATTTTATGCACCTTATAATAAAAATAATGACATAGAAGGATCAGATGCAATATACAATTTGTTAGCGTTATGAAAAATAAATAGCGTAGTTCATTTATTTACTAATATTGGATTTATATAATTTAACATTTGAATATTTCGTTGGATAAAGTCCTTGATTAGCTGCTCAAATTCAATAGGGAAAACAGCTAATTCACCGTAAAGTTGTATACGGGTTTTATAGGCCATTGTATTATACATTCATGTCCAAGTTGACTAGCGTATTATTGAACACAGCTTTAGCATTCGAACACATCTGCGATGGAGTTTCTCAGATAATCACTCAAAAGTTAAAACAATGTAGTTGTCAGCACCAATTCGACTTCTGAAACGTCCGTATTCACTACAGCACTTGGTGTAATTTTTGAGTTTTCACTCACAGCAACAAATCGTGAAGCATACGGTCAAATGCTAACCGCAAGACTTTTTTTTGGGGGATTCAAACTAGCTCAAATCAGCTACTTTCACTTATAATGCCGCAATATAACGGGATCCATTGGAAAACGACCTCTCTTCCGGTGCAAAGAAATGAGTTAATAAATTGTTAGCACTCGAACTCAAGTTTTTTTTATGGGAATAGATTGTGGTCAGATACGCGGTATTTATGAGGTTGATTTATGTGACGTCATGATCACGTGATGAGAGGAGAGCACGTGAATATGTTTTGGTTTGTTTCCCGCTTAACTCTAACCTAACACTTCTTTTGTGAACTATTTTGCTCTTGCTCTTTTACATTATAACTCGATTACAGTAAAAGATCAGATAATTGTATAGGAAAAAAAAAAATCTGTTTTTAATATCCCGGTAAAAAAATTCGAGTGTTTAGTTAACGTGATGAAGCGTAAGGATTTTAAACCATCTCCTCACTTATGCTCTGACCACTTTGAATAATCTTGTTTTCAATAACAAACATTTTTAGAAATCGTCGCCAGCTCCATTCCTGTACTATTTTTGTGTTCACAAAAGAAACTTCTGCTGAAAGGAATTTGGATAGATATCTACAGGAATGTAAATATTTTTGTTTATTTTAAATTAAATTATATAGAGAACATACATAAAAAGAAAAAATATATTTAGTTAACTTAAATTTTAATTATTTTATTCATCTTCAGAGTAGTTAATAGATATTTCTGTATTAAATTATCTAAAATAAAAACACAAGAATCTGATATGTAACCTTAAATGTCATATATTAAAACAAGTTTTTGTCCCTCTCTCTATATATAATGTATTATGTAGAGAGAGACAAATATGTATATATATAATGTATTATATATATATGTAGACAAATATGTATTACTATATAATTTTATTCTTTTGGGAAACAAATTTCGAAAAGCATTCACTATAGAAATGAAAAAATATCTTAATTTACTACAGGTTCATTATTGTTTATACTTGAAGATAAATTAAAAACCATTTTCAAACATTAGAAATGCAAATTACCATTTACCTTTTGTAAAGTTATAAATAAAAAAAATTATGCAACCTTTTTAAAGCCTTTATTCGCAGCACCATTTTAGTAAAAAGATATTATTTATCGAGAATTTCATTTTGAATGTGGTAAAAAAATTAAGACATTAAAATTTTTTAATTAAATTGTGTATATTATGGAAGATAAATTTGTGTGTGTATATATTGAATATAAAAGTCCTGTTCTCTCCTGCATGGTCAAAATAATGTCATTTTTGAATTCATAATTCTTTTACACAAAAAAAATAAAATTATAAAATATTTGTGTGGTGTATCTATTTATTATGTAGTATTAGAATTTCTTAACACAACATCTGTTTCTCAGAATTTGACTGATATAAATTTATCACACAGATGTGCAATTTTTTTACTATGGATAACATTTATTGGTATTTGCACAAGGGTTATCAAAATGTAAAATTCATTAATTTTAATGATAAGTTTCACATATAGACTATACACGTATTATTGAAGTATAACACAGTTTATTGAAGAAATCTATGCAACCCCAGCTGAAATGTATTAAGCATAAGAATACTCTGGATTTTAATTTTTACCTAAGTATTAAAGTCTAAAAGGTTCATCTGTATTCATACTATCCACTTATAAATTTAAGTCTTAAATAAATTTGTTGTATTGAGTTATTTACAAATATTGACCCAAGAAGTGTTCTTAGATCAGTTCTATGATATTTATCAGTAATTAAGATCATGAAGCCAAATATGATTTTACTAATAGACATTTGATTCTGTACGATATTTACTTTCTAAAAGCAATAGAAATATTCGAAATTTTAATATAACCTTTGTCATTTCTTTATTTACCCTTAAAGGAATAACTTGACAAATTGCTGTTCGCAATAATCTACATTAATGCAAAATTCAGGGGAAAAAAGTTAATTTCAGAAAAATTTCAAAATTATTTTTAATGGGTGAATTGTCCAAAATCACTGATATTTTTGTGTGACGTGAATTGAGAGGACAAATTTGGAGCACTTTTTTATTACAATATAGATTCTCTAATTTCTTAAAATCATAAAACCGCCAAATGCTACGATATACAATCAATAGTGGAAACTTTTTATGATCATGTTTGAACACAGTAATTATAGTGATATAATTTTTTTTAAAAAATTCAGATGTCTTTTTGATTGGGGAAATTAGTTGGCAGTTTAATATATATTTTCCAAATTTTGGAATGGTATGAGTACTGATTTAGCATTTCTTAGACAAACTTTGAAGTAATTAATTTTATATTTGAAGTTAATATATTTTCAAACATGAAATTTCGGAGCAAGAATTCTGAATCTATTTTCTTAATGTTGTTTCATTTTCATTTTTTTAATATAAATATAATTATGTTTAAAATGATACTTTAGATGCGTAATCAGTGATAACAAAATAACGTGTCAATACATTAATCCAAATAAGTTTAAGTTTGGATAAACTGAAATATATTTAACACTATACATACAATAACTGGTAGAAATAGGTATGCATTAAGTGTTGGTATGTTCAGTGTACAAAAATCAAATATTCCCATTAAAACAGAAGATAATGCTTCGTATATTTTAAAGGAACAGATTGTAGGAATTTTGTAATTAGTGTGAAATTAAAAGAAAAAAAGAAAATCATTTGTCAATTTATTTTGATGTAGTATATGCAATGTAAAGATTTATTAATAATAAAAAAATTAATGTAAGGAAAATTAGGGTGGTTTAAAAATAAATATAATAAGCTTTAGTATTTAATATGTAATTTTATAGGTAGGATAAACAAATGTTATACAAAGGTTTATTGTACTTGAAATTGTATTGGACATGAAATAAATTGTATCGAGATATTTTACAAAAAATAGTTACATTGGCATTTTATATGTGTATTTGTTTTTTTTATTCGAAACTTCTTTCTATAAGTTGCACGATTTAAGTATTCTAATTTGTTTTATGTAAATTCAGAAAGTTGATTGTATAGATTTAAGATCTGAAATTTTAAAATTCTTAGGATATTTCATTTAATCTGGTTAGTTAGTCAGTTAGTTCCTCTATTTGTTATCTATTTGTCCTTATATTATAGTGTTACATTCATAGAGTCTGCTTTATTTACTTATAGTGTATTCATGTAATGTTAAAATTAAGTGTCAATAAATAATGTATATTAAAATGAGTGTGATTATTGAATAAAACTGTCCGACAAGAATTTTCTGCTTCATTATATAAGAAATTTTCATGAAAACAATTTAATTTGTTCTACTTTAAAATAATCTTATTAAAAAGCCCATTTCTTTAAGCATGTTTCTTAATTTATTTTTAAAAAGTCAAGTTCATTTCTTTCTGAATGTTGGAGACAGGCATTTCTAAAAAAATTCAAACCTTTTGAAGGGTAATAATTACAAAGAAAGTCAAACTATAAAACATATCAAATGTTTGTTTTTAATGAGATTATTTCAGGTATCCCAAACCTTTAAATGATGTTAAAAACAATTTCATTTCCATCGCAGAAGAATTCCTAATTATTAATCAAAAACTTCCATTATTAAACAACTATTATTTTATATACTCTGCTCTCAAAAAGTATAAATCTCTTGCTAAACATTAGAAATAGGTATGAAATTTTTTTAATAAACAAAAATATATCCATGTCATTGACAAATTTATTATAAATTCATTTCCAAAATTATGTTTACTTGCATTTCCTGTTTCTGAATGTTCCATACTCTTCTATGAGAAATTATAGAGATAATATTTCTAAAAACATTAAATATTTGTAGCTGGTATTTACTAAGGCAATCAGAGAATGAAAGGTATAAACATTAACATTTCAAAATGGGACCATTTCATATCTTCATGCTTCTTATAAATTACACTATTTTATGAATTTATGTCGAGTGATACACTATATGTACCAATAAATAATTGTACACATATGAGAAGTTTTTCCAAATTCAATGCTCTCAGTTCTATACTGTAAATCATTTTCGTGCGTAAATAAACATAATAATCTACATGTAAACAAAGGACTTATTATTAGGATGTTAAAAAATAATCTAGAACTATTAATAAATATATAAACAAACACTGCAAGAAGCTACCGGCTACGCACACTAACACCTAATGACAAATATACTAAACTAAAACAAAAATTATGTTAAAAAATTACGACAAAAATATTTCATACCTAATTATTAAACAAGGATAATGCAAAAATAAAATTTCAGAAATAAGCTTCACACACAAGAAGTAAACATATCAAGCATACGGAATTTACACGCTAATTTAAAACGTTGGGAAATGTTGCTATCCTCGTCACGTGATTTCGACCGTGCGTCTCAATGTCTGTGAATCAACTTCATTGCGACATGAGAATCTATGAATACTACAATATTTTGGCTAACAGTAGCTCTAAAAGCTATAAATATTGCAAAATTCTCCCCGTCAAAATTTACTGACAAGGCACTAAGAGGTTTTTTTAAGATTAAAAGATGTGAAGAAAGCACCAGAGCTTCAGCCCTACCAAAGGAAGCTGTGGCAGAGCCATCAGTAAGTACATGCAACTAGTAGTGAATACATGCAACTAGTCTTGATCTCGATATCATTCATGGATAGTAGCAAGAGCTGCAGACCTTAAATCAGCCAGGAGGGTATTATGCTTGCGAACAGGCAGAACCAAATCCAGATTTCCAGAAGCATATCTCAAATGACCCGGGTTGGTAGTCGGTTTAAAGATGGGAAGTCTGTTATCGGAAACACCTAATACATTTCCAAGTCTTTAGAGCTCAAACAAGGAAGTATGTTGAATTTTAAGTCTTGTTTGGAAAGGTATATATTCAGGCCAGAAATGCTCTTTTTTCATTAGTCGCTCACCAGGAGAAAGATTAGAATATTGACGGCTTTCGGATGGACCAGAAATTTCAATCTGCAGTTGCATAGCGGCGATAGGGTCGAGGTGGCTCCTCCATTAATAAATCTAAATGCTTTATTTTGAACAATGTCTTACTTTGATAATGCATTGTCAGAAGCATTAACAAGAAGCTCTGAGCCGTAATCAGTAACAGGTCTAATGCAAGATGTGCCTAAATGATTCGACAAAAGCAGGGAATGTATCATTTCCAACATTCTGTTCTCCTTGCACTGTAGTGAAAATTCGATTAATTTTCATTTCCTCTCTGTCCGAGAATGAGTAACAAAATTTCGGATCTCCTGCGTGAAGGGCAAAGACTGCTCTTTCAGCGAAAAATATTGGAGTTTGAGGTACATTGGGGATTATCCAAGGCAGATGACGAGTAATGGAACCTAAAAATTTATAAAGTGCGTTTTTCTGACTTTCAGAAATTTCCAGCTTTCGTTACATTTTTTTTTCCACGCTGCATGCTTATGCTCTGAAAAGTTTAAAAATTCTGTAATTGTTTTTCGGAAACTAAGCGTGTGAGATCACATATGGGGCTGAAAATTTTTTACCAAATATTCTACAAGCACCTTAGATTAATATTATAAAACGAACGCGAAAATTAAATGGCGACAGGAATTTGCAAACTTCGGTTATGTCTGGAATATTAAAATTTATATAATAATCTTCGTTTTTTTTTCTTTAAATGCGCTTTGGTGTCGTTTTTATGTCAGCGTGGATGAATTTAAACTATATGATTACGAAATCCAGAATTAAAAGAAATATTAGAAATACTAATTAAAAATACAAGACTTGAATTAAGCAGATCTAATGAAAATTCCAAAGCGTATGTATTTAAATGTCCAAATCACATACACTTAATGTTATTACTGTTGATAGATGATCACTTTGACTTCACTTAGATGAAACATTTTATTTTGGGAGGTTAGTTCGCTGCTGACAATCTTAAAAGACCTTAGTTTTGGCCCAGTTGTTATTATGGCATTTTTTTATTCTACCGAAGGTTTACGTGCTTTGGTCACAAAAGAAATATTCGTTTCCATTGAAACTTTTACGGTCTCCAACAGCAGATTTTAACAATTGCGAATCTGAATTTAATCAAATTGTCATTGAAGCCGTTGCCAATTAAAGAGTTGCGTTTTCTTTGCCTTTGCAAATGATCATTTTGTAATGTAACCAATTCTTGCTACTGAAGTTGTTAATGCTGTCGAAGTTTTTCTAGTGGCTTACACAGTCACCTTTCTTTTAGTATTCTTCTTTAGATGATTATACAGCCTTTGAAGTTGGTCTCTTTTTGCGGGTTGTATGTCAGCTGTCTCTACTTCTGCACATAATGCGGTAGATTGTTCAATGGATAGTTCAGGTTTCACACCCAATCTCAGCCAAAACGTTCTTTCTGATCTAGTCGAAACGTATGATTTAACAAAGTCTGAAATTTCTACCAAAGCAATAGAAGGGCCCAGTTGAGCATCATTTCTATAGACCAGGAGAGTAAGTTGGCATAACATAATGCAGTATTTCAACATATCCTCAAACGTATCAACAAATTCAAAGGAATTGTTCCTAAATGATTCGACAAAAACTGGGAATGTATCATTTCCAACATTCTGTTCTCCTTGCACTGTAGTGAAAATTCGATTAATTTTCATTTCTTCTCTGTCCGAGAATGAGTAACAAAATTTCGGATCTCCTGCGTGAAGGGCAATGACTGCTCTTTCAGCGAAAAATATTGGAGTTCGAGGTACATTGGGGATTATCCAAGGCAGATGACGAGTAATGGAACCTAAAAATTTATAAAGTGCGTTTTTCTGACTTTCAGAAATTTCCAGCTTTCGTTACATTTTTTTTCCACGCTGCATGCTTATGCCCTGAAAAGTTTGAAAATTCTGTACTTGTTTTTCGGAAACTAAGCGTGTGAGATCACATATGCGATTGAAAATTTTTTACCAAATATTCTACAAGCACCTTAGATTAATATTATAAAACGAACGCGAAAATTAAATGGCGACAGGAATTTGCAAACTTCGGTAATGTCTGGAATATTAAAACACAGTATAACTCTGTTAAGACGCTCTTCAGGGGACCGACGTTAAAGAGCGTCTTAAACGGGAAAGCGTCTTATCGGGGAAAAGTAAAAAACAAAATCATAATGCAAAATCCGTACGTAAAATATATTTTAATTCTTAATACTCGTACAGGAATGTTATGAATAGCAGATTTTAACAATTGCGAATCTGAATTTAATCAAATTGTCATTGAAACCGTTGCTAATTAAAGAGTTGCGTTTCCTTTGCCTTTGCAAATGATCATTTTGTAATGTAACCAATTCTTGCTACTGAAGTTGTTAATGCTGTCGAAGTTTTTCTAGTGGCTTACACAGTCACCTTTCTTTTAGTTTTCTTCTTTAGATGATTATACAACCTTTGAAGTTGGTCTCTTTTTGCGGGTTGTATGTCAGCTGTCTCTACTTCTGCACATAATGCGGTAGATTGTTCAATGGATAGTTCAGGTTTCACACCCAATCTCAGCCAAAACGTTCTTTCTGATCTAGTCGAAACGTATGATTTAACAAAGTCTGAAATTTCTACCAAAGCAATAGAAGGGCCCAGTTGAGCACCATTTCTATAGACCAGGAGAGTAAGTTGGCATAACATAATGCAATATTTCAACATATCCTCAAACGTATCAACAAATTCAAAGGAATTGTGCCTAAATGATTCGACAAAAGCAGGGAATGTATCATTTCCAACATTCTGTTCTCCTTGCACTGTAGTGAAAATTCGATTAATTTTCATTTCTTCTCTGTCCGAGAATGAGTAACAAAATTTCGGATCTCCTGCGTGAAGGGCAATGACTGCTCTTTCAGCGAAAAATATTGGAGTTCGAGGTACATTGGGGATTATCCAAGGCAGATGACGAGTAATGGAACCTAAAAATTTATAAAGTGCGTTTTTCTGACTTTCAGAAATTTCCAGCTTTCGTTACATTTTTTTTCCACGCTGCATGCTTATGCTCTGAAAAGTTTGAAAATTCTGTAATTGTTTTTCGGAAACTAAGCGTGTGAGATCACATATGGGACTGAAATATTTTTACCAAATATTCTACAAGCACCTTGAATTAATATTATAAAACGAACGCGAAAATTAAATGGCGACAGGAATTTGCAAACTTCGGTAATGTCTGGAATATTAAAATTTATATAATAATCTTCGTTTTTTTTCTTTAAATGTGCTTTGGTGTCGTTTTTTGGCGACAGGAATTTGCAAACTTCGGTAATGTCTGCAATATTAAAATATATATAATATTCTTCGTTTTTTTTTCTTTAAATGCGCTTTGGTGTCGTTTTTATGTCAGCGTGGATGAATTTAAACTATATGATTACGAAATCCAGAATTAAAAGAAATATTAGAAATACTAATTAAAAATACAAGACTTGAATTAAGCAGATCTAATGAAAATTCCAAAGCGTATGTATTTAAATGTCCAAATCACATACACTTAATGTTATTACTGTTGATAGTTAGATGATCACTTTGACTTCACTTAGATGAAACATTTTATTTTGGGAGGTTAGTTCGCTGCTGACAATCTTAAAAGACCTTAGTTTTGGCCCAGTTGTTATTATGGCATTTTTTTATTCTACCGAAGGTTTACGTGCTTTGGTCACAAAAGAAATATTCGTTTCCATTGAAACTTTTACGGTCTCCAACAGCAGATTTTAACAATTGCGAATCTGAATTTAATCAAATTGTCATTGAAGCCGTTGCCAATTAAAGAGTTGCGTTTCCTTTGCCTTTGCAAATGATCATTTTGTAATGTAACCAATTCTTGCTACTGAAGTTGTTAATGCTGTCGAAGTTTTTCTAGTGGCTTACACAGTCACCTTTCATTTAGTTTTCTTCTTTAGATGATTATACAACCTTTGAAGTTGGTCTCTTTTTGCGGGTTGTATGTCAGCTGTCTCTACTTCTGCACATAATGCGGTAGATTGTTCAATGGATAGTTCAGGTTTCTCACCCAATCTCAGCCAAAACGTTCTTTCTGATCTAGTCGAAAGGTATGATTTAACAAAGTCTGAAATTTCTACCAAAGCAATAGAAGGGCCCAGTTGAGCATCATTTCTATAGACCAGGAGAGTAAGTTGGCATAACATAATGCAGTATTTCAACATATCCTCAAACGTATCAACAAATTCAAAGGAATTGTTCCTAAATGATTCGACAAAAACTGGGAATGTATCATTTCCAACATTCTGTTCTCCTTGCACTGTAGTGAAAATTCGATTAACTTTCATTTCTTCTCTGTCCGAGAATGAGTAACCAAATTTCGGATCTCATGCGTGAATGGCAATGACTGCTCTTTCAGCGATATATCGACGTTTCATGACTAAGTCAATTAAATCAAGTGCAAAAAGGTGCTCTAATGTGCTAAAATGTGAAAAGGAATGTTTTCTCCTTTTAGCAATTGCATTTGTCTTTCAAAGTTGGTTGTATAAACTTCAACCGTGAGTATAAATACATTTCAAGATTGATTTACTGCTGCCACTGAACAGCAATGAAACAAAAATAAGATTAAAACTAACACGCATCAACAATCAACATTAATCATGAAAGCCAAGATCAAACGCGAATTAATGTTAAAAGCTAATATCAAACGTGAAGTAACTGGTACAGCGATGAAATCAAAAACATTAGAACAAACATCTAAATAAATAAACTGTTTTCCTATCTTAAGTTTTCTACACTTCTAACATTAAGGTATCCGACTACGTTCGGAGAACTTTTTTTGAAAAACTGCAAAATGTAAAAATCTTGTTGCATTATAAGATTCATTTTTCTTAATAACATACAAAATTTCAGTTAAAATTAAATACCGGAACACACTTTTTAATAAATTTAAAAATTTTATAGAAATTTTAATAAAATTTTAATATTTTTTCAAACACTCCTACTTCGTAAAAAATCTACATATTTCAAAGTTTTTCATTGCAATTTACTTGTTGACCATCTAACTAGAGAATGACCTATTATATTTAAGTTTGTTAACTTGAGTCAAAAGTTATCATGAATCGAACTTACTAATATCACTTTTCGACAAATTTTTTCTGTTTCTTAATAAAAACATGAGCAATAATAATACTAATTATTATTATTTTACTAAGTCCATAGGTCATTCTCTTGAATATGCATTCAAAAACCCTTGTACAAAGTTTCACTTATGTACCTTTATTTGATTTTAAGATATCATGTTTGAAGTTATGGCATTTTATGAAAAAAACAGTTTTGAGAAAAACACATTTAAAGAATTTTAAAAGACAACTATTACAAAAATATATAATATTACCTAAAATGCTCCAGATTTTTATGTTACACCTTCATGTTTTTCAGTATTAACAACTTATCTCTTTTTAATAGCTCGAATTTTTTTTCTTTTAACTTTTGCACTGGGCAAAGAGTGTCGTTTTGAGTCCTCGATACGAGTTTAATCAATCGCTGCATAACCTCGTAAAGTGTAGGACCCAATTTTTATATCTAGGGCTTCTAATACAGACAATAGCCCTGAAAAACCTTTGTTAAAGTTTATAACAGCTATATAAGATCCCAGAGAAAATGTTTGAAGTTCTACAAATATTTCTTTTGGAACTACGTTTCACATACATCCGTTGAATGCCTCATTTGCATTCTGAGTCTTCCCGTGAAGGCATTTCCTCAAAAGATTTTGATCACATAGCTGAAGATATGTCGGCTTAATTTTGTTAATAATACTCTTGGGAAGACCAGCATTTTTGTCGTAAAACACTTTGCCAGCAGATTGTGCTCGCTGGTAGGCACACCAGCTCTCGGAGCCCAATGGACACTGACCATGCATGGTATTGCTTTTACCGGAACAACAATGATAAAAGGCTGCAATCACAGCCCTTTGCATTTCTTCCAAATTACCAATCTTGCTCCTAATAGCAATACCATAATAATTCTGAATTTTGTCTATAAATGAGTCAGAAAGTTTGCCCTTACCTCCAAGTCCTTTTTCCTTTGTTTTTAAAATTCTCAGTTTGCTGCCCACTCTCTTTTGAATTTGCCCTATACACTCATATTTTCTTACGCTATCTATTCCATAAATATCCTTAACAGCTAAATGACTTTTTGAGTCGCCATCACCATAAAATGCTACGTATTCAAGTTTCCTGGTTTCACGGGAACGCTCAAATAGTCTATATGCTCCGACAGGTTCCATGCTTCCAGCTGATCCCTGATGATTGCGCGAGCATTGGTGTTTTTTTACATGTTTACTTTTTTCTGAACTCTTTGATGTGTTACAGTTTCTGCACCATTTCGACATCACTTCTAAATCCACGACTTTGCCTGTGTCAATTGAAAGAACAGCGACACAACCATTTAACGATGAATGTCCCCGTCTTTGCCATGTACCATCGACTGAAACTCCACATTCCGCAACATCTGAAGTGTTTTTCAGTTTCCTAACTTCATCAGCCGCTTCAATCATAGCATTCTTTGATACGACAGAAGCAACATTCAATAATTTTTTTTTCACAAGACCTGTATGCAGCTTTTGACACTGAAGGAATGTTCAAACTGGCACACAGTTTCTTCGAAGATGAACGGCCTTTTCCAATTATTCTCATTCCCCACACAAACTGCAAATTTATGTCGTTCATTTTATTTGCTTTTCTTGTACTTTGAAAAACATACACAAACATACATTTTTTGCACTTCAAAGTCATACCTGAAGATAATTCAAAGATTCAATCTTCTGTCAACTGAAGATTCACTGACAAACAGGAGGGACAACACAAACAACTGAATACACTGTGTAGAATTTCCACATCAAAGATTCGATTCCCTGACATTTTATCATCTTTACATGGAATATTTTCAAAAGAGACAGATGTGGTCTTCCAACTTCTGCTCACTTACTGTTGGTACATCCAATGGCTTGGTACGTTCTGTGTAACGATTCCCAATAAATTTTCGCTTTTGCGAACGAGATTTATTCTTGCGATTTCCCATATCAAATAATAACGAGATTATTTAACGTAGTATTAAAATACTTTGAATGTTAAATTACGTGAGAAAAATAGAAAGAATTTTAGCAAAATGATTCGAGAAAAGCCACGGCAAAAACGTAAACAAACAATACTTTCAAACGAAATCAGAATGATCGTTGCCACTTCTTCAAAACAAAATTCAATACTAAAACAATGGGGCTAAAAGATAAATCATTCTGCAAGTAAAATTATTCAATTTCAGATGAAAAGCTACACAAAATACGACTTCCGGTTTCGAAACCGCAGCTTCCGGTTGTTTTTGATGAATACGACTTGTTTTAAAAATGCTGTAACTTTTTTTCTAATTATCGTTCTAACAAAGCAAGAACAGTTTTAGAAAGCAAATCGTTTGAATTTTAATATTTAGCCAAAAAATTAAAAAACGAATTTTTCGCTAAAATTGATGTTTTCAACGTAGTCGGATACCTTAAAGTGTGAAAACTAACTAACTAGTAGAGCTATGAACAGTGGATCCTCAAATTAAATAACGGATGTGGAGGACTTTTTTGATGAAAGACGAGGATTTCTTAAACAACATGTTTATTGAAGACGATGCAAAAAGATGAAGTTTACAGTGACATTTTAAAAATGAAAAACAGTTGAATACACTCCAACTGAGCACCTTACTCAAAAACATTTGAGTACAGCATGGAATCAGCTACTTGCTAAGAAACACCCAACTGCTACTGACTACACAACAGTAGCGATCAGTATTTATACAATAATACAATTAGCTTATTGTGTATTACTTCTACAGCAAGAGATACAAACTATTAAGAAACTCTCGAGTGCCCAGATGGAACCGTGACGTCACAAACGGTGACCAGATCTTTAATGCACAGCTGCCATCAGCAAAAGCTGTTCCTCAACTCCACTTGCTTTTCAGGTTTGTTTACATTTCGTAAATGACGGCACATTTTGAAACGCCCACATCGCTTGCCGTTCACACACACACAAGTAATTGTATATTCTTAAATTACTGACAACATTAGGATGTCAAGTAAGTTTTTTTTTTTTGAGACTCTAGATAGACTCCTTGTTTGCCGACAAGTATATCACAAGACTTACAAACGTAAGTCAATACACAAGAAAATGGAGATTACATGTAGAAGTATATAGGCACAAAAAGGGAACCAAAAGGGGGGATACAGAAACAAATACATAATTAAATACAAAATGCTCACATGCAGACGGAGAAAATCAATAAAAAAATTATACAATGAGGAAGATAAGAAAACATGAAAACAGAAAAAAATGTTCAAAAAACAATACACACATGTATATTCACGTACAGAAAATGTTAACAAACACACAAAATTTAGAATCTAATTAATACTGGAAAAAATGCTATTAATGAATGCACAAAAAAATGTAAAAGATGAATTTCCATCAACAAAAGCAGATAAAGGAGGAAGTCACACTATATTGTTCTTTTGTAGGCAATTCATGAGTGTACATCTTTCCGAAGAGAAATTAGTACAAGCAAGAATCAGATGCTTGGCATTTTTGATTGTGTCACTGGAGCAAGAACACTGATCAGTAGGCGACAAATTGAAGCGCTTTAAATATGCTTTAAAGTTTCCATGCCCAGTTAGAAACTGGGTAAGTTCTGAATAGAAGGAAAAATTCCTTGGTGAGATGCGCATTATTTGAAATTTGATACAAGTTATTCCACTCGGAAATAATCTTTTCTTTAAAAACTTACTTATGATATGATTTTGGAATGCTCATAGGAACCAGATCGCTTAATTTTGTCGCTTCTTTTGCAAGCCAGTCAGCACGTTCACATTGCCATAGATTCCCGTATGACCTCGAACAAAAGAAAACTTGTACTCCTCTGCTTCGAAGAAAATCGAGATTAATATGCGTTTTAACTATTAGTTTATTTTGGGAATAAATGTTATTTAAAGCACACAAAGATGATAGGGAATCTCTGCAAATTAAGAAATTCGATGAGAGGATTTCGTTATTGCAGATCCAAGAGACTTCTTGAGCTATGCAAAGTAATTCAGCTTGAAACACACTACACTCATCTCTTATTCTAAAAATTGGCGAGTTCCAATTTCAATAAAATCTTGGAAGATAACAAATGCAAGGCCAACCTTAGTGTTGATTTTGCTGCCATCTGTAAAGCAGACAACTGGAAAGTTGTTTTCAATATTTTTACGGTAATTAACCAAGTTAAACGGAAATCGTTCAGAAGGATGAGGGAGCTCAGAAACTCTCAGGGAACCATCTATACACTTATTGGTACAGTTCTTCGTTGCAATCTTGAATTCATTATTTCTGATAATAAAGATGTCAATAGGTGGAAAGCCCGAAATAGCAAACACAGCTTCGTAGGATATCGTTCGATACCCAGAAATAACTCGGAGAATTCTTCGTTGATTTTTTCGTAAAAGACGACAATATACTTTCTTCTTCAAGGCGGATCCCCAGATTTGTGAGCCGTAACAAATAAATGAACAATGCCTTGTTTATAAATGAGGGATGATACACTAGACTTGATCCCAAAGCTATTTCTGGCAACTTTATTAAGCCCTAGCAGAATTTTTTCACATTTATTTGAAAGATGCAAAACATGTTGTTTCCAACAGAATTTACTGTCAAGGACAACACCAAGATATTTTAGTTCTTTGACACAGTCAAGAGAAAACCCATTAAGGGTGAGGTTGCCAGTGAGAGCGTTCTTTTCTCTCTTCTCCAAGAACATAACTTTTGACTTGACAGCATTAAACTCTAACTTAAAATTCTTTGTCCAGGTTGAAGCAAAGTCAAGAGTAAGCTGCGCTTGTCTGCATATGTCATGAAAAGACTTTCCCTGGAAACAAAGAAGTAAGTCATCGGCAAAAGCAATCGTTTCACAGGAAGAAAAAGCCAAGATTTTATCCAAAAAATCATTTATAATGACGTTCCAGAGGAAAGGTCCAGAAACGGATCCCTGAGGACATCCCTTGTTCAAAAATTTCTCTTTTGAGAAATGACCTAAAGATAAAGTCACAGATCTATCCTTCAAGAACCTGAAAATGACGGCAAATAAGTTGCCAGGGATGCTTGATCTTTTTAATAGACTCAGAATACCAGGCCACCAAGCATTATCAAAAGCACTCTTAATATCCAAGAAAACCAGGACTGTATGAAGGTTTCTCTTTTTTTCCTTTTAAAACAATTTCATTAAGTTTCACCAAGGCGTCTTCCGTACATTTATGAGGCATAAAACCAAATTGGTTTTTATTGAAGTAATTATCTTTGTATAAACGCCAGGCTACTCTGTTGATAATGAGTCTTTCAAAACGTTTACCCAAAGTTGACAGCAAACTGTTACATCTTAGGTTGTCTAACTTAGGGACACGGACATCATTGACTTTGGGAATTTGGATAATCCTAGCTTCTTTCCAACAGCGAGGAAAAGTCTTGAGACGAAGACATGAGTTAAAAACTGTTAGGAAGAGATCAGGGTACATTTCATGCAATTTCTTGACAACTTCGTTAGGAATAGAGTCAAGGTCAGGTGCTTTTTTCAACTTCAATTTATTTATAACAGCATTAATTTCATGGATGGTAAAAGGCGGGTCATCCGTTACGCTGGTGTCACTCCGTATTTCTTTGTGACAATCATCATCCTCATTCTCACAATCATCAGGAAAAGAATGGAAGAGAACCTCATTAATTGTCTCTTCAAAAGAATTAGTCATGGCTCCACTTGGAAGAGCAATTCCACTGAGTTCAATTCTTTTCTGAAACTGCTGTTTGACTCCAAAAGTATAAATTTTTTTCCACACATTATTTACATTAATTTCATACAAAAATTTCTTCCATGAGCTTATTTTGGCGTCCAAAAGTTTAAGATTATAATTAGTTCTTAACTCCTGATATTTACTCTTATAAATTTCTTTTAAAGTGACATTTTTACATCTCTGGAATCTCCGTCTTGCAGCATTAACGTGTTTTCTCATGCAACCAATTTCTGTTGTCCACCAAGGAACTCTGTGCATTCCCCGCTTTTTAATCGGAATGGACATTTTGGAAGAATTAAGAATAATAGAAATTAGTTCCTTTGCGAGATCATGTAGAGATTCTGGATTTTGGCTGGAGACAATGAGATCACTAATACTGGACAGTAAATATTTAGATGAGTCATAAAAGAGTTTCCAGTTCGCTTTTTTCAGATTAAAGATATAACTGTCACCATCATTTGTTGGAGAATTGAAATCTAGAGCAATATCAAATTCAATTGCTTTGTGGTCGGAGAGAGAATCATAATCAGGCAAATGTCAACAAGAAACGTCTTCCAGTAAATCCGTTCCAACTGCAGTTACATCAATGTAACTAGATCCTCGAGAGCCGCAAAATGTAGGACTGCAATCTTCATTTATGACAAAGAGGTTATGGGCACTAATGAATTCAATGAGCTTGGTGCCTCTAGAGTCGGAAAAGGGACTGAACCACGTTTCAGATTTACTATTGGCGTCCATAGACCAAACCAGTCTGTTAATGGACATGCTGGAAAAAATTTAATTAATTTTTTGTAAATCAAAATCAATATTCTTGGAGGGTTCGAAATAATAAGATACAAACAAATAGGATACTCTACTAATGTTCAAACGCACTGTCACCAGATTGTAATCAAGGTAATTTTGATCCAGAAAGGTTGAAATATTTCTATTTCTGACAATAATGGCTGCTTTAATCATGTCAAAAGAATGACTGAAGAAAACTCTGTAAGACGATGGAAAACCAGGAAGAGATCCCTTGTATGAATGAGGTTCTTGTACCATCGCGACATCAATATTTCTGGCTTCCATATTCAAAATATGCTGCGTAGCACTTTTCGATTTATGCAGATTAAGTTGCAAAATACGTAAATGCGGTTGAGAGAAAAAACTATTCATAAGTTGTCTGGGATGAAATAAGTTTCTCCATAAATTGATGGCATTTGCAGCAGCTAGAATAAGGTTTGTGATTTACATTAACCTTTTTATTAGGATCTCTTGTTTTCTTATTAAACCTGATACAGTTTACGCAAACCTGAGTACAGAGATTGCATTCACTACTCTTGTGTTCTCCAGCACACTTGAAACAGCACAAGCCATTTTGACAGTCAGCAGCCTTATGGGGATAACCAAGGCACTTAAAACAGCGGTTAATGGCTATGAAGTCTTGGATTTTACAAACGTTCCAGTTTGCTCTCAGGAACTTAAAATTCAGGCACAAATTTCGACAGTTTGGATTCATTTCTAAAACCAAATGCCGGGAGTTTTCGAATTTTTTAAGAGTGAAACGAAATTTTGTTTCCTCCCATAACTGTACTTTCTCTTCCAATTCCGAATTTTGATCTTTCAAAAGTTGGAGAACATCATGGTCACTAATTTCATTTGGAAGATTTTTCAAAAGCACATTTGGGTTTCTCTTCTTCGGAGAAGACACTTTAAGAGTATTTGTCTTTTCTTTTATTGCTGTTAAAAATCTGTCTTTATCCTCCTTAGAGACACATTGTACCAGCACACGGTTATTATTAATAGTCCTCATCTTTTTTACCCCTACTTGAATTTTTCTCGGATTTAACTCCGTTCTGATAATTTGCCGCACCTCCTCAGATGTAAAGTTACTTTCATTGGCACAGACAATAACGTTATTCAAAGAATGACTCGCATTCTCAAAGATAGATGGCGCCACGATATTAGCATAGGATGGTTTTGCAAACGACGCCTAGGCAACATCACTATTTTTTAAATCAGCAGATCCATTCACAGATTTTGAAATATACGATTTTAACTTACCCAAAGCAGTTCTTGCATCTTCACGCAACTTTTTGCTTGGATTTCCAGCACAGTTTAACATTTTTTCCAAGTTTTCGAAGCAATCCTCAAGCGATCAAAATGACGCGTCAACATCAATGGCCGCCATGTTGGCTCCTTTCCCATGTCAAGTAAGTTATCCACAACTTATCAAACTATGCTTAGAATTTAGCCATGACATACAACAAGCGGCCCCCTTGTCAGCATTCCAGTATATCACACTTAACAAAATATAGAGATAAATTACATAATATAAACATGAACAACACTGTGCATCAATGAAAAATATATTTCTAGAGTCCAATATACTTGAGAAAAGAATTAAATGAATTTATGAGTATTTTTTAAGATTTTAAATTAAGTAGACATTTCATGCAAAGTACATTCTAAAATATGTGCACAATTTGTAAATGTAAGCATTAAACATGTTAAAAGTTGCGATTATGTAAATTTACATACACTGAAAGCTTAAGACTAGACAAATAAATAAATTACAAAATATTCTTACCCAGGCGTATACATAAGTTGTGAAGAACACAACAAGCAACATCTTTAGCTGGTACTCTATCTATGTTTCAATTCAAGCCGATTGATAAGCATGGAAATCTTTTTAAGATTCCATACTTACGCTCAGTCGTGTTCCTTGTTAATACCTGTGATTTATTGTACCTGAAACAAAGTAAAACTTGATGAAATGTCACTAACATGTAGTTTGTGTTTTTGTCCAACTATATTAGCAAGTTATATGTTGAAGTGAAAACAAAAATGAGAACATATGCTGTCTACATTTTATGCAGATATTATCATCAAAACCTAAGCATTTAAAGTTGTTTTTTAAAAAAAGTATTAGCTATGCAAAAGTTTTGTACTGTCATTGAAAGAGATGTGAATTGTGTAATTTAGCTAGAGAGTTCTTCAGATTATAAACTAATTTTTCAGTGAAAAATTAATTTTTCTGTGACCATTCTTATAATTCATGGTGAAAACAGCTTCAAATTCCTTCAGTTATTTCTGTATTTATCATGAATACTTTTCTAAATATCTTTTTACATATATTTATTGTTCACACAATCCAAGGAAAGGATTACTTTTTTTCGTATATGACAATTAAGGAAAATTTTGCTTTTAAAATATTTTCTGGTTGCTTAGTACCATGATGTTTGGTAATTCTATTTATGGAATAAGGCTTTAGAAACATCTATTAATTAACCAAAATAGCTAGAGATCAGCTTCAGCTAGAGTTCTTGGATTCCCAAAAGGAGTCAATAAATATTTTTCACATGCATAGGCTGTATCTCCTAGCAGATGAAAATCTTTATATAATTCATTTGTTTTTAATGAAAGACATGCACTGTTTCCTGAAAACAGTGCCGTCATGAGCACTTGCTGGCCATCTTGCAACAACGTTCGTGATCACAAGATTAGAATCCACAATTGTTTGGACATTCAATGCAAAGTAGTTTTTCCGACAGCGGAACACCTTTCGGCATCTTCACCACTTGGAGACATGATACGTACAAAGGTGCCATCCAAAGCTCCAATAACTTTTGGAAATCCAGCGATACTGAAGAATTTCCTTGACACCTGAATAAAAAAAATTTGGCAATTTGAATGGCCTACTAGTTTTGATTTTTATGATTTTAAACGAGTAAAAAATTACAGAACATATAATACATAGAATGAAGTAACTGCTTACGCTTTTAACAAATAAAAATCAGAACATCCAATGTAGAATATAAGCATTAAATAAATACCAAATGTGGAACATGTATCATCAAATCATTATTTGTATAAGTAATCAGGTATTACTTCAGATAATGCTTGCCTTATAATTATTAATTATGAGAAATCTAGAAAGCAAACTTAGCATCATATGTACATCAAGGAAATGTCTCTAGATAGAGCTACAAAAAAAAAACAACAACATACAAGCACACTTATCTGGGTCACTTAATTAAAATTAGGAAATGTAAAAGAAAAATCATCCTACACATTTAAATCTCGTTCAATGTATTCTTGCTATTGGAATGTCAGCTACTAACAAATTCAAAATCTCGTTTTGTTACAAGCTTATTTTATTGAACAGCCAAAATAAAGATAAGTATGTATTCTTTTATGAATAACAATTCATAACTTCAAAACAAATTTCTACTAATTTGAAACAATTAATGACAGGAAAAATAAATAATTATGAGATTTACATACCGTTTTGCACTCTTCTTTGTTGACTGGTAGGTAAATGAAATGAGGCAAGAGGGATGCTATGGCTTCACTGACTCGGTGCATTACTCGACATACAGTCGGCTGGTTGACATCGAACAAGTCAGCAATTGCTAACTGCATACATGCAACAGCGTAAAAACGCAGAACAATCAGAACTTGCTCCACTGGATTTAGGCCATTATTACATGGGGTTTTGCTCTCTAATTTATCTTCAATTAGAAGAGTCAATTCTGCGACACTTTCTTTTGGCAGTCGGAATCTTCTCTGAAACTCATAATCGTCCAATTCCTCGAACTAATTACTTCTTACAACTAATTTTCTGACTTTTCTGGTTTCCAGTTTTTCTAAAAAATCTAATAGAGTAACAGTGGAAACTTTCTGAATGGTATTCATGAGGAGCAACAGGAATGTTCTTACTGACCAAGAAACGGTTCACTGAGAAAGTTTTTTCGGAACCATTTTGGCGCAGATCTTTCTCATCTTCAATTAATTGGTCAAAATCCGATGAACGGTGGTGTGATTCAAATTTAACTACTTCAAAACTTGCACAAAGACGTAAACACTCGAAAAATCGCTTACTGCGCATGGGCGGTTAACACTAACCCGGCTGTGACCCTGGGTTAGGATTTTTTAACTTGAACCGGAGTTAAGTTATTAACTTGCGATGGTGAATAGCGTTTTCGGCGAAACCAAGGTTTCGTTCCTCTAACCGGCGGTCAGTTTAGCGGGGAATATGGACGTAAGCAGCCGAACCTTTTTAGAGGGGAAACTCAAGAGTCTCTTTCCACCATATAACTCAAATGGGGTTTTCTAACATCCTTTACGGCAAACCCTGTTCCAGGTGTAAGAAAAACAGAGAAAAGCCTCTGAATATAAAATCTAGTTGTTCGAAAAAAAGCAATTTCTAAAAACCTTTGTATTCGAAAAGAAATCCTAATTCGATTTCAGCGAAGAACTTCTTGATGAATAATGTTAACCATCTTACCATTAGGAGTAAAGATATACAAAAATTCTGCACTGCCGACTCGTGTACAACCCTCCTAAAGCTGCCCATGGGGGAAAAAAGCTGAAATAAAAAAGGTTAGGAATTTAAAGCTGTATTATTCTGCCTAAAACTTTCAAAATGTTTCAGTACTGAATTCGAAATCCATATTCCGCTGTTTAATTCTTACTGGGTGTAGAATATCTTCAGAAAGCCTTTCCCGGTGGGTTATCCATAGCTGATTGGGATTAGATATAGCACATACTTGCAGAATGACGCCAAACAAATCACGAAGCATTCGTGGTGAATGCACAAAAGTAGCTTCTTCTAAAGTTGCATTCCAGTGTTTATCATTCTCTAGAAGACCTCTAACTTGGCAAGCTTCTTTGTAATTGCTACAAATCTTTCCTTCAATTGTTTTTATATACTGAAAAGACGTAGGACCTGGTACTTCATTAAGTAATAACCGCAAATGAAAGCATTCACTGTTGCTGGGATGAACTGTATAAACTCGACCAATTGCATCAGTGACTTGATTCTAGGATGATCAGATAAAGATTGACCAATTTTTCGTCGACTCCACTTGTTCTTACTATCCCAAGTGTAATACCTCGGAACTTGATGATAAAGAAGAATGCGGGCAAACTTATCTTCATTACAGAAATTGTTTCTGGTGCAAATCGAGCTTGTTCAGCAGCATTACCTTCTGTGAAGTAGACTCTTGCCGTTTTTTCAGGTGGACACTTAAATGAATAACTGTAGGATAGCGTTCATGAATGGGAAAGTTCAGAATCCTCCAAGCAGCTTCATTACTATTGATGTATCTCCCCATTTCATACTGGTAAACTTCATTGCAGGTATTACCATCAGAATTGGTTACATCAAACACGGCCGTATCATGTTCTTCGTTGATATACTTGCAAACATAATTGACTTGATGGAATTGCAGTATTCAGCATTAATATGGGCACAAAATATTCTTGAGAGTAGAGGGCAGTATGGGACAATCCACCTGTTATCAACTACAACTTCTGAATGTCGAACTTTGATAATTGTTGAAAATCCTCCATCTTCTGGTTTTTTGCGGCGATAAAGTGGATATCCATCCTTGCCAGCTTGGGTTTCTTTTAAAAAATCCCGAGGATATCTTTTAGTGCATCTTCCACCCTTCATGTAAGGAGAAAAAGGGTTGATAACTCTGCAAGGACCATGCATTATTTGTGTTGTAATGCAGCTGAAAAGCTGTGGGTCTTCTTCAGGATTCGGTATTTCAGCATTGATGAAGTCATCTACTTTGTGCACTTGTAAGGTTTCTTGAAGCCATACCAGAATATTTGCATGGGGTAGTCCTCGCTTCTGCCATTCTATGGTATACATATAACATTGTACAATTCCAAAAATCTTTCCCTTGGTGATGAGTTTCATAAGAATTTTAAGCTTTCCATGGAAAACTCTTGCTAATAAATCATGACAATTGTTTGGTTTTTGACCTAAAAATAATTCACTTGCAATCTCAGGCCATGCAGGATTACAAGTAAACGTAATGAAAAGGTCAGGCCGGCCATAGTTTCAAACATAAGTCATTGCATCTTGTGAGTACGCTCATACATATATCTGGGACTTCCCGTAAAACTGGAAGGTAAGATGATGCACTGGCCAACATCAAAAACATTACCTTTACTAACAACAGCATCCCTAAGATGAATATATTCCTCACCTCTTAAGTTTCTTTTGATTGCACTGAATGTGTCTCAGGCGTTCAGACTCTATCTTTGCAAACATATCAACAATGTACTGTTGGAAAAGGTTATTAGAACGCAATATGATGTTGAAACTGAAAGAACGATACATATTTCTGTATGCATAAAAATCCATAGCAGTTACCTTTCTCTCTGTAAATGCACCTGTAGTTGAAAGTGAAAGTAACAAGTTATCGTTAGGTTTTGTTGTTGCAGACAGTTTCTAAGTTTTAAGCTTCAAAAATTTCTCTAAATTGGACAAATGATTTCTAAAACAGCCAAAATAAAACTTTTTATGTTTTTAAACGTGAAATTTATGTATTTTTAAGTATGTAACAAGCTTCTCGCAAAGACAACGAACATCACATTTGATGTATCATCTCATACCTTTATCTCAGAAACTTATAAAGAAAAACATATAAAGTCAAGACTTTTACTATATGTATTAATTATACATTTATATTTATACTGAAGTGAAAATTTTTAAATATATTAATTAGTTTTTTCAAAAACAAAATTTTAGCTGAGCATGCAAATATGATTATTATGAATTTATTGAAAATTGTCATTTTTTGTTATATCTGCTTAAGGCACCCGACTAGGTTCGAAGACCAATTTTTTCAAAATTGATTATCAGAAGAATTTTATTATTTTAAAGAACATAAATAGGCCTAAAGAGTTATAATTATGAAATAAATACCATGCATCACCTCTGTTTCTGAAAAAAAAATTATTTTAATAAAATTTTTAAAAAAATTTCAATTTCAGGAAAAACGGCGTAAAAAATATATATATTGGACATAATGTAATTTTAATTACATTGATATATTTATTTATCCACCTGAAGTGTCACAAACCGCAGGTTAAAAAATATTTTCAAAAATAAATATTTAATAAGCATTCGAACTTCACGTTAATGATTTTTCGTCAAAATTACTCTTTATTCTATGCTAAAAAGGACTATAAAATGTTATCAAGTGTAAGTATCTTAAAAACTGCGGCTTGCTACACTCTCAACATAAGTGTTGCAAATTTCATTGAATTTTATATAATTGTTCTGGAGATATCCCAGTTTTCGTGCAAAAATTATCGTGAAAATTTCATTTTTCAAAAAACACATTTAAAAAATATACTTATAAGTTGCATAAAGTAAATATTAAAAAAACAACTTAAAATTCTCCAGTTTTATAGGTAATTCCTTCTTCTTCCTCAATTTTTATATTTCTTTTTTTTCGAATGGCCCTAAGTTTTCTTCTGCAGGTTTTTGCTGTTGGCAGTGAGTGACGTTTTGAGTCTGCAATACGCTCATTATCGAAGATTTTTGTCCCCGTATAGTATAATACCCCGAAACAATACCCATTTCATTTAATATGGATATTAATCCCTGAAAGCCATTATTAAACTGCACAACAGCAATATATGCTCCTAAACGCAATGTTTGATGCTCAACGAAAACTTCTTTTGGTAATATCTGCCACAAAATTGCATTAAAACTTTCGTTCGTATTCTGAGTTTTTCCGTGTAAACATTTTTAAAAGATTTCTGTCACACAAATCCGTATAAACAGGCTTTATCGTGTTAACAATATTTTGTGGCAGACCCAGATTTATCCTGGTACACAATATTTGAAGCTTTAGCCCGTTGAAATTTACACCAACTTTCATCTCCGACAGGGCACTGTCCATGTTTTGGCTGATGTTTTGATGAGCAACAATGAAAGAAGGCAGCAATAACAGCAGACTGCATTTTGTCCAAATTCCCTATATTGCTTCGAATAGCAATCCCATAGTAATTTTGTAACTTATTAATTAAACCATCAGTTAATTTACCTTCCTCCCCCGAGTCCTTTATTTCTGCTTTTCAATTTTCGAAGCCTTGTTCCAACTCTTTTTTAAATATGCCCTATACATTCTAGCTTCGTAACAGAATCTTTCCCGTAAATGTCCTTCACGGCATCAAAAGCTTTGGAATCCCCATCCCCATAATAGTCAGTGTATCGTAACATTCTATGATCTTCCGACCTCTCAAAAATACGATAAGCCCCAACCGGTTCCATGCTGGACGAAGATCCTTTATGATGATTACACTGCAATTTCACATTTTGTTGTTTCGTCTTTGAATTGCATTTTCTAAAAAACTGAGATAAAGTTTCAAAGTCAATAATTTTCCCAGTATCAACAGATATTGCACTAACACAACCATTTAGCGAAGAAAAACCACGACGCTGCCAGGTACCATCCACCGAAAAACCACAATTTACAATACCATGTATAGATTTTTTAAATTGCCTAATACCTTTTGCTGCGTCATTCATTATTTTTTCTCCAATGGAAATAGCAGCACTGAGGAGTTTTTTTTCTTGTTGGCGGAATGCAAGCTTTGAGAGAAAGGGAGGTAGATTCAAAACAGCACAAAGTTTTCTTCCTGCTGAAACACCTCTACCAATCAATCTTAATCCATAAACAAAACGAGAATTAAATTCATTCATTTTGTCTAACTTTTTAGAAGTACAAAATGCCGATATGAAACTGCAATTTTTGCAGTGCAAAGAAAAGTTTGAAGATAATCCAAACCTTGAATCTTCTACAAGATAAAGGCTTCCTGCTGTACACATTTTTGTTGGGCAACACAATAAGGTCATTTCCGAGCCTGATCTGTTGACAATCCCTGATGTGGAAGTCCTTGAAGGATTTTCTGATAAGGCTGTTATTCCGGTCAGAAGAATAACAGTAAAAAAAAAAAAGATTCAACAGTTATTCCAACAACACATTTAATATTAACTTTCAATACTCCTAAATTGCCCACAACATTTAAAGCCGGATACCTGAATTGTAAGACTCGCTCATACCTTCCGAATCCTCTGCAGTGCTTTAAGTGCCAGAGGAAACATCGTGTTTCAAAAATCTAATTTTAACCGAAACAGATTTTTATGGGATTCCTGAGGAACCGGGAAGGGGGGAATTCTAACGATGCTCTTTTCCAAATGCTAAAAAAAGCCGAAATTTGTGAAACCATTAGCCTGTGCAATTATAATAACTGCGCAGTGTCCAGAGTGATGGACGAGGACCCTGTTTCACAAGTCACTCCACATAGTAATATTAGTGTTTACATAAAAAACTACTATAATGGTTAATTAAGTATACACTTATATCACAGTACTGAAAACTTCAGGAAATTTTTTGTAACAGCTTAGCTACGTTTTTATTTTTTTTATTTTGATTTTTTGCTTTTATATATAATTATATATATATGCATTTGCTTTTTTTATGTATACACTTTTTGAGAAATTTTTTCATCTTCATACACTTTATAACACGAATACAAAAGAAAGAAAATATCGGCAATCCCTAATCAAAGCAAACCCCCTCTAAAGTTTATATTTAAAATTTTCCCAATCTGTTTCCCTTATGATTTCAACAAATGCATTGAACATATCAATGTTTTTAACACGGTCACTCTTTTCAAACATATACATTGTCAAGTAAAAAGAGGCATCATTTTGCCAGTTATGTTGGCTAAATCGTGATTTTACGTGCCTCCGCGTGCTTTCATTAGTATTTGTGTGAGCACCCATATCTCGATCAACGAATGATTGACTGTTAGATGGTTAAATCCTTCTGTGGTCAACGCATCGTGATTATAACCTTTCCAACAGTCCGAAATAATTGTCGTGCTTGCTCTATCCATTCCATAATGATTTCCATTAAAGTTTGTTGAGTGCGATCGTGAACAGCCACCAAAAACAGCTTCCCCGAATCGCGCTCATCACCCCCAAATACCCATTGAACCTCTACATAATGCCCTCTGGGATATTTCCTTTTCCCAAATTTTGATTCGTCTACCTCGACAGCTTTCTTTGCCCCACTAATTTTGCTTGACGTCAATTGGACATGATCTAAAACTTGTTCATGTACGAAATGACGCCAGTCTGCCAAAGTTGCTGAAGAAAAGCCAGATTTCCTCTCAATATCAGAAGTTTTCGCACCTGTGATCAAATCCCACGTTAAACGTAAAATTTCCTGCAAATTTACTTTGCTGCGGGAGAACCTACCCTAATAGACTTCTCAGTGTGGCACTTTTTGCATCTCCAAATACTTCCATTTGATGATTTATTTTTGTTTTATTATGCTGCAAGGTTCCTTGCATCTTGCACAATTAAATTTTTCTTTTATTAGGCCACTCTCCATAAAAGAGTTTTTAAAAATCTCTTGTTTCTCAAACAAAACGAGAGAAAAAAAGTATTCGTTTGCAATACCCGGCTTACCCAAACTTCCTTTTTTATTTGAAAAACACCACTTTAAATTGGCACACAAGAGCAGCTCTAATTTAACAATGACATTGCTCATAATAGGTGCTGCCATGCTTAATAAAGACCCGACAAAAGACAAAGACTTTTTAACAAAAAACGCGTGCTAAATTTTCTTACCTGAAAGAGATACTTACTGCACGAGATCTGAGCGAGAAATGATGCCCCCTATTCGCTTTCGGGGTTGAAAACTTAAGAAAAGGCGCCATGATAGCCAAATAAAGCGAGATTCTTTTAAATGGGAGGGGGGGAGGGTATTACAACTCAGTACTTCTGCTTGCGTCACAGGCCATGACGAATTTGAGTGTTGGAAATGTTTTAAATGTTACTACAGTTCCTCCGCTTTGTTAACTAGGGCGAAAAATAGTTTTTTTCTGATAAAGAGATTGCATCTAAAATATGAATTTTTAATATTAACTTCTGCATAACTTTGCATTAGAAATTTTGAAACAGTCTTAGAAGAATGCTTTCAAAGTAGTAGAAGATATTGAAATATTAGAGGTTTGTCTGTACGTAATAAACACTCTAAAAGAACAACTGTCATGTACATGGAAAAAAAAGAAAATTTCCAGTTTAATTTTTTAGAGAAGTTGATTTTTTTTAAATATAATTAGAGGAATTCTCTTATTCAAACCTAGGAGAGAAAATTACAGAAATTTTTGAGAATAATATTGAATAAATAAACTCAGTTTTTAAAAGTATTTATCTGGTAAAAGCTTTAGTGTCGCCCACCCAACCAACTTGGCTCCACTCTAATGGGGCGCCAAAGACCGTGTTTACAAACAGGGTTAAGGGTTGTTTGCCGAGGTAGCAACGTGTTTCAAAAATCGTAAGTAGGGGGAGGTGGACTTCTGACGATGTTCTTTTTCCGATTGCCGAGGAAACAGCGTGTTTGACAAGTCTCGTTTTCACCGAAACAGATTTTTACGGGATGCATGAGGAAGCGGGGGAGGGGAATTCTAACGATGTTCTTTTCCAAATGCTAAAAAAAGCCGAAATTTGTGAAACCATTAGCCTGTGCAATTATAATAACTGCGCAGTGTCCAGAGTGATGGACGAGGACCCTGTTTCACAAGTGACTCCACATAGTAATATTAGTGTTTACATAAAAACTACTATAATGGTTAATTAAGTATACACTTATATCACAGTACTGAAAACTTCAGGAAATTTTTTGTAACAGCTTAGCTACGTTTTTATTTTTTTTATTTTGATTTTTTGCTTTTATATATAATTATATATATATGCATTTGCTTTTTTTATGTATACACTTTTTGAGAAATTTTTTCATCTTCATACACTTTATAACACGAATACAAAAGAAAGAAAATATCGGCAATCCCTAATCAAAGCAAACCCCCTCTAAAGTTTATATTTAAAATTTTCCCAATCTGTTTCCCTTATGATTTCAACAAATGCATTGAACATATCAATGTTTTTAACACGGTCACTCTTTTCAAACATATACATTGTCAAGTAAAAAGAGGCATCATTTTGCCAGTTATGTTGGCTAAATCGTGATTTTACGTGCCTCCGCGTGCTTTCATTAGTATTTGTGTGAGCACCCATATCTCGATCAACGAATGATTGACTGTTAGATGGTTAAATCCTTCTGTGGTCAACGCATCGTGATTATAACCTTTCCAACAGTCCGAAATAATTGTCGTGCTTGCTCTGTCCATTCCATAATGATTTCCATTAAAGTTTGTTGAGTGCGATCGTGAACAGCCACCAAAAACAGCTTCCCCGAATCGCGCTCATCACCCCCAAATACCCATTGAACCTCTACATAATGCCCTCTGGGATATTTCCTTTTCCCAAATTTTGATTCGTCTACCTCGACAGCTTTCTTTGCCCCACTAATTTTGCTTGACGTCAATTGGACATGATCTAAAACTTGTTCATGTACGAAATGACGCCAGTCTGCCAAAGTTGCTGAAGAAAAGCCAGATTTCCTCTCAATATCAGAAGTTTTCGCACCTGTGATCAAATCCCACGTTAAACGTAAAATTTCCTGCAAATTTACTTTGCTGCGGGAGAACCTACCCTAATAGACTTCTCAGTGTGGCACTTTTTGCATCTCCAAATACTTCCATTTGATGATTTATTTTTGTTTTATTATGCTGCAAGGTTCCTTGCATCTTGCACAATTAAATTTTTCTTTTATTAGGCCACTCTCCATAAAAGAGTTTTTAAAAATCTCTTGTTTCTCAAACAAAACGAGAGAAAAAAAGTATTCGTTTGCAATACCCGGCTTACCCAAACTTCCTTTTTTATTTGAAAAACACCACTTTAAATTGGCACACAAGAGCAGCTCTAATTTAACAATGACATTGCTCATAATAGGTGCTGCCATGCTTAATAAAGACCCGACAAAAGACAAAGACTTTTTAACAAAAAACGCGTGCTAAATTTTCTTACCTGAAAGAGATACTTACTGCACGAGATCTGAGCGAGAAATGATGCCCCCTATTCGCTTTCGGGGTTGAAAACTTAAGAAAAGGCGCCATGATAGCCAAATAAAGCGAGATTCTTTTAAATGGGAGGGGGGGAGGGTATTACAACTCAGTACTTCTGCTTGCGTCACAGGCCATGACGAATTTGAGTGTTGGAAATGTTTTAAATGTTACTACAGTTCCTCCGCTTTGTTAACTAGGGCGAAAAATAGTTTTTTTCTGATAAAGAGATTGCATCTAAAATATGAATTTTTAATATTAACTTCTGCATAACTTTGCATTAGAAATTTTGAAACAGTCTTAGAAGAATGCTTTCAAAGTAGTAGAAGATATTGAAATATTAGAGGTTTGTCTGTACGTAATAAACACTCTAAAAGAACAACTGTCATGTACATGGAAAAAAAAAAAGAAAATTTCAGTTTAATTTTTAGAGAAGTTGATTTTTTAAATATAATTAGAGGAATTCTCTTATTCAAACCTAGGAGAGAAAATTACAGAAATTTTTTGAGAATAATATTGAATAAATAAACTCAGTTTTTAAAAGTATTTATCTGGTAAAAGCTTTAGTGTCGCCCACCCAACCAACTTGGCTCCACTCTAATGGGGCGCCAAAGACCGTGTTTACAAACAGGGTTAAGGGTTGTTTGCCGAGGTAGCAACGTGTTTCAAAAATCGTAAGTAGGGGGAGGTGGACTTCTGACGATGTTCTTTTTCCGATTGCCGAGGAAACAGCGTGTTTGACAAGTCTCGTTTTCACCGAAACAGATTTTTACGGGATGCATGAGGAAGCGGGGGAGGGGAATTCTAACGATGTTCTTTTCCAAATGCTAAAAAAAGCCGAAATTTGTGAAACCATTAGCCTGTGCAATTATAATAACTGCGCAGTGTCCAGAGTGATGGACGAGGACCCTGTTTCACAAGTGACTCCACATAGTAATATTAGTGTTTACATAAAAAACTACTATAATGGTTAATTAAGTATACACTTATATCACAGTACTGAAAACTTCAGGAAATTTTTTGTAACAGCTTAGCTACGTTTTTATTTTTTTTATTTTGATTTTTTGCTTTTATATATAATTACTAGCTGACCCGGCAAACGTTGTTTTGCCATATAAATAATTTCCTAGCAATTTCTAGTGTAGACAAAAAATAGCTTATTGTAAGTATGTATGTATGTTAGAATGTGTATATTGTATGTATGTAAAAATGTGGTATATGCGTGAAATAAGCATGGAGCGCTGTGAACGATGGAGGAATATAAAATCAACAAAAGGCAAACATTATTTTTAAGTTATTATAATTTATTCCTTAAAATTATATATCATTAATTAAACAATTACGACAGTAACAATATTAAACAATATCAATCTCTTAATGCTATAGCGTGAACAATGTTTTTTGTTAGTCCATCTTTAGCTAACACAAACAAACTGGATGGTTTACCCACTCGAGCATGCCACGTATAATTGTCCGTGTGAAAAACATGGTGTTCTCAAATCTAATCCACAAACAGACATCGTTTGACCTTGGGATTTGTTGATAGTCATTGCAAATGCCAATCTAATCGGAAACTGAATACGTTTGAATTGAATTGGCACATCTGTAGGTATAATAGGAATCCGTGGTATGAGTATATTTTCACCTCTGAACTTGCCATTTAAAATCCTGGCTTCGATCACGTTTTTCATTAATTTTTTGAATGACTAATCGCGTACCGTTGCACAGCCGGGGCGGGTTCAAATTACGAAGCAAGATAATTGGAGATCCAACCTTTAATTGTAAATTATGCGGTGGCATGCCTGGCAAATCCAGTGAGTTCAAAAACTCTGTGGGAAAATTTACTGCTTCGCTGTCGTCGCAAACTGTATCAATAGATTTATATGATACCAAGTTCCCTGGCAACAACATTTGTATCTTCAGATTAAAATTGTCAACGTCTACATTTTTTGCCGCTAAAATCGCTCTTTCTGCAAGCCACTCATGATTTATGTACTGTGTGTGTACATCGGGAAATATTTATTCAATGAGAGTATCTTGCGAATCAGCGATTGTGCAGAAATCGGTCGGTAATTTTACGTATCCAGTTTCATCTATAGCAACTTTTCCATCACCGATATCTAAGAGTTGTTTTGAAAATGTTTCAGCGGATGGATCTTGAAGCATTTGAACGCGCATATTTATTTTTAGCTGTAATTTTTCAACATTACGCCACAATGGAGATGATTTTAAGCAAGCGTTGATCTCATCAGCGTATGTTGAACGTGGAATGACTGGGAGTGTTTGTCTGAAATCACCTGAAAGGACCAACAGAGTTCCGCCAAATAGTTTATCACTGTTTTTAATATCTTTCAATATCCTGTTCAACGCCTCAAGTGAATGTTTGTGTGCCATAGTACATTCATCCCAAATAATAATTTTACACCTTTTCAGCACAGTGGCCATGGACGATTGTTTCTTAATGTTGCATACTGCGTCAGGGTTATTCTGAATATTTAGTGGCAGCTTAAATACTGAATGTGCTGTTCTACCTCCATCCAATAAAGTTGCTGCAATGCCCGATGATGCAACGGCCAATGCGATGCCATTATTTGATCGTATTTCAGCAAGAATTAGCGAAATAACGAATGTTTTGCCAGTTCCACCCGGTGCATCCAAAAAGAAGAACCCACCTTGTCCAGCTGAAACTGCGAGCATAATGCGATCATAAATGGTTCTTTGTTCCTCATTCATTAGTGGGACATTGCGGGCAACAATCGCTGCCATTTCTACAGTACTGTACTGCAGTTCACGATTCATTTCAGTATTCATTAAATCAGATGCAGTTCGATTTGGCGAATTCATACCGAAATAACTAAGTGGTAAGTTGGCAATGACAATGCAAAGATCCTCAATAGCAATCAATGCTTCATTGTACATTTCGTCGCTGAATGTTATGGTTGGATCGTGGCACCGTATACGATGTTGATGCAATATATCATCAGTCATTGAATCTTTGTGAATTTCCCATAATATCTGTGCTCGGGCTGGGAAACATGTAGTCAACACTATAGCGAATAGTCGACGAATTTGTATTGCTGTACAGTTCAATGCAACTTCAGCAAGCATGCACTCCCACTGGTTGTCGTCTTCCAGCAAGCCGAGTGCAAGGCATGCATCTTTATACGTTGGATATTGTTGCCCATTCACTTTACGTATATCTTGAAATGATAATGGGCCAGTAACATTAACCAACAGCAGTCGAAGATAAAAGCATTCAGTGTGTCTTGGACTGACTGTAAATAATCGCCCCAAGGCGTTTGATTTAAATAAATTGAGACATGCAGCAACTGGTGAGCCTTGCTTGCGGGGCATCCATGTTTTTGTTTGAGTCCATGTGAAATAGCGTGGTACTTGTGAATAGAGTAATGTTCGTGCAAAAGCACCAAAATCATCCGCACGATTACACAATTCAAAAATGCAGTGAGTGTAGTTTTAGGTGGATTTATTGCACGATCAATCGCTGTCTCGTTCGTGAAAAATACACGCTGACCGTTTTCAAGATGGATGGCTAACTGAACAACTGCTGGATCCCGTTCATGAATTGGAAAACCAAAGATACGCCAAGCAGCTTCATTGGAGCTGATGTACCGACCAATTTGGTAGAGCGTAATTTCATCGTTTTTATTTACTGGAGGAGCATTCACATTAGTATTTTCCACTCTAAACACAGCCATATCGCTGCCTTTATGGACATACTTGCAAATGTATTTGATGCTCTTCACAGAACTGCAGAACTCAACATTAATATGAGCATTATATGTCTTGCTCAGCAGAGGCGAATATGGCACCACCCAACGATTGTCAATATCAATGTCTGTGTTGTTGATATTTTTAATAAATGATTGTCCGCCATTTTCAGGATTTCTTCGACGATATATTGGGTATCCGTCGACATTTGTGACCGTATCATTGTTCATATCTTTAGGGAAATTTTTAGTACATTTTCCATCAGCCATGCAAGGCGATGAACTATTAAGAGTACCACATGGACCATGAATCATGTTTGTTGTAACAATATCAAACAGCAGTTGGTCAGTGGATGGATCTGGAATTTCCGCAGAAATGATACTATCGATTTCTTCAGGACGGATTTTGTCGATGAACCAAACCAAAATGTGTGCATGAGGTAATCCTCGCTTTTGCCACTCAACCGAATACATCCAGCAACGTGTGGGACCGAATACATGTGATTTAGTAATGAAACTTATTAAAGACTTCAACTTTTGTCTGAACACACGTGCTGTAATGTCATGGCGATGTATTGAATTTTGGCCAGGCAGTAGCAAAGATGTGATCTCTGGCCATTTTGGATTACATGTGAACGTGATAAATAAACATGGTCGTCCATATTCGCGCACGAAAGTCAGAGCATCCTGTATATATTCTTGCATATGACGTGGACTGCCTACGTACGATGATGGTAAAATGACATGGTTACCAATTTCGGCGACGTCGGCGTTGTTGTTGATAGCGTCTCGCAAATGAATGTACTCTTCCGCGCGCAGCTTTTGTTGATTATATCTTAAGTATCGTAGTCGTTCGCTCTCAATCTTCGCGTACATGTCGACCATGAATTGTTGACAAAGCTCACGACATCGTAAAATGACGTTGTCCAGGCCACGTCTAATCATTAATCGGTACGCATAATAATCCTTTGAGCTAACGTTCTTGTTTGTTTCAGCTCCTGTAATATTTGTTCATAAAAATTTATTTAAATTTATTACGTTCAATAATTTAATTGTTTTGTTAAATGATTAATGATCAAATTAATAATGAAGGAAGTACCTGATACGGGATCTCGTTGTTTTATGTTTATGCAATATCCGTCTTGTCCCTTCCAGAATATTAGCGGATATTGGAGGGCGTCATATGAACGATGTGTGTCAGCAATGAACTGAAGAATATTATTTCTTCTACGAATCACAATTTCTCGTGCAGCTGTACAATCGCCAACCATGATTCCAGCAACATCATCAAGAACGGGTGCATTGAATCTACGAATATGCTCTCCAGCTGGTGTTTTATCAGGATTAATGACGATAGCGTAATTATCGCTTTGTAATTGGTGCATATGTGATTTGAATATTTTCAACAACTCGTTGTGCTCGTTCAAAAGAGCATCTAGCTCGCTGACGATGCGCCTGGCATAAAGTGAATCAAGGTTATTATAATCACAACGTGCATTCACGTGATTGGCAAGTGCGCTTCCGGAATCCTCGCCGCCCATAAAATAGATTTGTAAGTATTTATGTGGTTCGTTTGGCATTGGCAGCAGTGAGCCCATTTTATGATAAACTTGGCCTCTGATTTTGAATGTAGAATTGAATTCTTGACCATTTGCATTAGTATTTCGAATTATTTCTGTTGCTCCGAACGATGTCATTTGAAAGCATGAATTGAATCTTCGAATTGACTTCAGGAACACGTTAGAATCTGGATCCGTGCCGATAAGTAAGCCGTTCAATGGTTCAGGTGGTGTTTCAATTTCAGGTAGTTGCACTTTTCCTGACGCGCAACACATCCCAGCTGGCTCATTTTTGAATTTCAGAGCATGACAATGCGGACATTCCTTGTCCATAGCACCAATTACCACTTTTGAATGAGCATAATATTCAATATCGGGCTCATACTGGAATGCTAGACGCAGGAATGAATCAGATATAAATGCTCGATGTACCTGTTGTCGTTGTTGGTCATTTGTTCTTCGTCTATTGACTGTGAAACGGCGTGATTGCTGTTGTTCTAATCTTCTGACTTCATTGCGTTCAGCTCGTGTATCTTCTGGCTCTTCTTGATGCAATTGCGCCATTCTGACACGTGCATCAGTATTTTGTTGCTGGATTTGTTCTTCTGTTCTTTCGGATCTGCTATTTCGCAAGTTTCGAGCTTTACTTGTACTGCGGCTCAAATCAGCCCCTTTGCGTTTTCTTGGCATTGCTCACTGTACAAAACATACATAAATAGAATTAATGAAATTATATAATGATGAAAAATGTTAAAAGTATAATTAGGGCCAGGATTTTTGTAGCAGTTTTGAAATGATTAGTTTTAATTTATGTAATTATAACAAAAATATAAGTTTAATGGAAAAATTTTTTTTTTTCAAACGAAAGTAAAAATTAAATTTTATGAAAACATTGTCTCTTATAATTTTTTAATACAACCAATATTTCCATTGACATTTCATAATAAAGATTCATAACGATTGATTTTTTGGAAACTATGAAAATCTTAATTGTTCAATTAAATGTTTTTAATAAAATCAAATTAAACTTACATTTTTATAAGATCAACAACATTTTCGATATAAATAAAAAAAAAAAAGTATACTTACAACACAAAATCCGTTGTTATTGGAAGTTCGTGTCACGTGTTGAGTACTTTTGAGGTTAAAAAATCACTTGATTAACTAATCGAGCAAAATACACTCAAAATTGATAATTTAATTATTATTTATAAAATAGGAATGATTAAAAGTTAATATGAGCGTTACACTGAGATAGCAAAATAATAATTGTCAACGTTACTAATACACTTGATGCATAAACAATAATGATGGCCAACAACTGTGTAGGGAGTGAGAAAGAAAGGAGACCGGCTTCGTTCTCATCCCTACTCCGTGCTGTTTACTGGGTCAGAAATGACACCTGTAGACATCTGGCGGGGATAACTAATTAAATGACGATTGATCAGTTTTCGACCGGAGAGGAAAAATGATTAAATAACTAAAATGGCTATTAAAAATAAGGGTTGATCGTAGAGGGGTGAAAATTTAGGGTTGTAGGTATTTTTGTATGCTGTATCATAAAAAAATTAAAACAAAAAATTTTGTATGAAAAATAAAAAAAAAATTTAGGGGTGGTCCACCCTTAACATTTGGGGGATGAAAAATAGATGTTGGCCGATTCTCATAGATACCGGATAAGCACAAAAATTTCATCAAAATCGGTCAAGCCGTTTCGGAGGAGTATGGCAACGAAAACTGAGGGGTGGTCCACCCTTAACATTTGGGGGATGAAAAATAGATGTTGGCCGATTCTCATAGATACCGGATAAGCACAAAAAATTTCATCAAAATCGGTCAAGCCGTTTCGGAGGAGTATGGCAACGAAAACTGTGACACGAGAATTTTATATATATAGATATATATATGCATTTGCTTTTTTTATGTATACACTTTTTGAGAAATTTTTTCATCTTCATACACTTTATAACACGAATACAAAAGAAAGAAAATATCGGCAATCCCTAATCAAAGCAAACCCCCTCTAAAGTTTATATTTAAAATTTTCCCAATCTGTTTCCCTTATGATTTCAACAAATGCATTGAACATATCAATGTTTTTAACACGGTCACTCTTTTCAAACATATACATTGTCAAGTAAAAAGAGGCACCATTTTGCCTGTTATGTTGGCGAAATCGTGATTTTACGTGCCTCCGCGTGCTTTCATTAGTATTTGTGTGAGCACCCATATCTCGATCAACGAATGATTGACTGTTAGATGGTTAAATCCTTCTGTGGTCAACGCATCGTGATTATAACCTTTCCAACAGTCCGAAATAATTGTCGTGCTTGCTCTGTCCATTCCATAATGATTTCCATTAAAGTTTGTTGAGTGCGATCGTGAACAGCCACCAAAAACAGCTTCCCCGAATCGCGCTCAACACCCCCAAATACCCATTGAACCTCTACATAATGCCCTCTGGGATATTTCCTTTTCCCAAATTTTAATTCGTCTACCTCGACAGCTTTCTTTACCCCACCAGTTTTGCTTGACGTCAATTGGACATGATCTAAAACTTGTTCATGTACGAAATGACGCCAGGCTGCCAAAGTTGCTGAAGAAAAGCCAGATTTCCTCTCAATATCAGAAGTTTTCGCACCTGTGATCAAATCCCACGTTAAACGTAAAATTTCCTGCAAATTTACTTTGCTGCGGGAGAACCTACCCTAATAGACTTCTCAGTGTGGCACTTTTTTTGCATCTCCAAATACTTCCATTTGATGATTTATTTTTGTTTTATTATGCTGCAAGGTTCCTTGCGTCTTGCACAATTAAATTTTTCTTTTATTAGGCCACTCTCCATAAAAGAGTTTTTAAAAATCTCTTGTTTCTCAAACAAAACGAGAGAAAAAAAGTATTCGTTTGCAATACCCGGCTTACCCAAACTTCCTTTTTTATTTGAAAAACACCACTTTAAATTGGCACACCAGAGCAGCTCTAATTTAACAATGACATTGCTCATAATAGGTGCTGCCATGCTTAATAAAGACCCGACAAAAGACAAAGACTTTTTAACAAAAAACGCGTGCTAAATTTTCTTACCTGAAAGAGATACTTACTGCACGAGATCTGAGCGGGAAATGATGCCCCCTATTCGCTTTCGGGGTTGAAAACTTAAGAAAAGGCGCCAAGATAGCCAAATAAAGCGAGATTCTTTTAAATGGGAGGGGGGAGGGTATTACAACTCAGTACTCCTGCTTGCGTCACAGGCCATGACGAATTTGAGTGTTGGAAATGTTTTAAATGTTACTACAGTTCCTCCGCTTTGTTAACTAGGGCGAAAAATAGTTTCTTTCTGATAAAGAGATTGCATCTAAAATATGAATTTTTAATATTAACTTCTGCATAACTTTGCATTAGAAATTTTGAAACAGTCTTAGAAGAATGCTTTCAAAGTAGTAGAAGATATTGAAATATTAGAGGTTTGTCTGTACGTAATAAACACTCTAAAAGAACAACTGTCATGTACATGGAAAAAAAAGAAAATTTCCAGTTTAATTTTTTAGAGAAGTTGATTTTTTTTAAATATAATTAGAGGAATTCTCTTATTCAAACCTAGGAGAGAAAATTACAGAAATTTTTGAGAATAATATTGAATAAATAAACTCAGTTTTTAAAAGTATTTATCTGGTAAAAGCTTTAGTGTCGCCCACCCAACCAACTTGGCTCCACTCTAATGGGGCGCCAAAGACCGTGTTTACAAACAGGGTTAAGGGTTGTTTGCCGAGGTAGCAACGTGTTTCAAAAATCGTAAGTAGGGGGAGGTGGACTTCTGACGATGTTCTTTTTCCGATTGCCGAGGAAACAGCGTGTTTGACAAGTCTCGTTTTCACCGAAACAGATTTTTACGGGATGCATGAGGAAGCGGGGGAGGGGAATTCTAACGATGTTCTTTTCCAAATGCTAAAAAAAGCCGAAATTTGTGAAACCATTAGCCTGTGCAATTATAATAACTGCGCAGTGTCCAGAGTGATGGACGAGGACCCTGTTTCACAAGTGACTCCACATAGTAATATTAGTGTTTACATAAAAAACTACTATAATGGTTAATTAAGTATACACTTATATCCCAGTACTGAAAACTTCAGGAAATTTTTGTAACAGCTTAGCTACGTTTTTTTTTTTTATTTTGATTTTTGCTTTTATATATAATTATATATATATGCATTTGCTTTTTTTTTATGTATACACTTTTTTGAGAAATTTTTTCATCTTCATACACTTTATAACACGAATACAAAAAAAAGAAAATATCGGCAATCCCTAATCAAAGCAAACCCCCTCTAAAGTTTATATTTAAAATTTTCCCAATCTGTTTCCCTTATGATTTCAACAAATGCATTGAACATATCAATGTTTTTAACACGGTCACTCTTTTCAAACATATACATTGTCAAGTAAAAAGAGGCACCATTTTGCCTGTTATGTTGGCGAAATCGTGATTTTACGTGCCTCCGCGTGCTTTCATTAGTATTTGTGTGAGCACCCATATCTCGATCAACGAATGATTGACTGTTAGATGGTTAAATCCTTCTGTGGTCAACGCATCGTGATTATAACCTTTCCAACAGTCCGAAATAATTGTCGTGCTTGCTCTGTCCATTCCATAATGATTTCCATTAAAGTTTGTTGAGTGCGATCGTGAACAGCCACCAAAAACAGCTTCCCCGAATCGCGCTCAACACCCCCAAATACCCATTGAACCTCTACATAATGCCCTCTGGGATATTTCCTTTTCCCAAATTTTAATTCGTCTACCTCGACAGCTTTCTTTACCCCACCAGTTTTGCTTGACGTCAATTGGACATGATCTAAAACTTGTTCATGTACGAAATGACGCCAGGCTGCCAAAGTTGCTGAAGAAAAGCCAGATTTCCTCTCAATATCAGAAGTTTTCGCACCTGTGATCAAATCCCACGTTAAACGTAAAATTTCCTGCAAATTTACTTTGCTGCGGGAGAACCTACCCTAATAGACTTCTCAGTGTGGCACTTTTTTTGCATCTCCAAATACTTCCATTTGATGATTTATTTTTGTTTTATTATGCTGCAAGGTTCCTTGCGTCTTGCACAATTAAATTTTTCTTTTATTAGGCCACTCTCCATAAAAGAGTTTTTAAAAATCTCTTGTTTCTCAAACAAAACGAGAGAAAAAAAGTATTCGTTTGCAATACCCGGCTTACCCAAACTTCCTTTTTTATTTGAAAAACACCACTTTAAATTGGCACACCAGAGCAGCTCTAATTTAACAATGACATTGCTCATAATAGGTGCTGCCATGCTTAATAAAGACCCGACAAAAGACAAAGACTTTTTAACAAAAAACGCGTGCTAAATTTTCTTACCTGAAAGAGATACTTACTGCACGAGATCTGCCCCCTATTCGCTTTCGGGGTTGAAAACTTAAGAAAAGGCGCCAAGATAGCCAAATAAAGCGAGATTCTTTTAAATGGGAGGGGGAGGGTATTACAACTCAGTACTTCTGCTTGCGCCACAGGCCATGACGAATTTGAGTGTTGGAAATGTTTTAAATGTTACTACAGTTCCTCCGCTTTGTTAACTAGGGCGAAAAATAGTTTTTTTCTGATAAAGAGATTGCATCTAAAATATGTATTTTTAATATTAATTTCTGCATAACTTTGCATTAGAAATTTTGAAACAGTCTTAGAAGAATGCTTTCAAAGTAGTAGAAGATATTGAAATATTAAAGGTTTGTCTGTACGTAATAAACACTCTAAAAGAACAACTGTCATGTACATGGAAAGAAAAGAAAATTTCCAGTTTTATTTTTTAGAGAAGTTGATTTTTTTTATATAATTAGAGGAATTCTCTTATTCAAACCTAGAAGAGAAAATTACAGAAATTTTTGAGAATAATATTGAATAAATAAACTCAGTTTTTAAAAGTATTTATCTGGTAAAAGCTTTAGTGTCGCCCACCCAACCAACTTGGCTCCACTCTAATGGGGCGCCAAAGACCGTGTTTACAAACAGGGTTAAGGGTTGTTTGCCGAGGTAGCAACGTGTTTCAAAAATCGTAAGTAGGGGGAGGTGGACTTCTGACGATGTTCTTTTTCCGATTGCCGAGGAAACAGCGTGTTTGACAAGTCTCGTTTTCACCGAAACAGATTTTTACGGGATGCATGAGGAAGCGGGGGAGGGGAATTCTAACGATGTTCTTTTCCAAATGCTAAAAAAAGCCGAAATTTGTGAAACCATTAGCCTGTGCAATTATAATAACTGCGCAGTGTCCAGAGTGATGGACGAGGACCCTGTTTCACAAGTGACTCCACATAGTAATATTAGTGTTTACATAAAAAACTACTATAATGGTTAATTAAGTATACACTTATATCACAGTACTGAAAACTTCAGGAAATTTTTTGTAACAGCTTAGCTACGTTTTTATTTTTTATTTTGATTTTTGCTTTTATATATAATTATATATATATGCATTTGCTTTTTTTATGTATACACTTTTTGAGAAATTTTTTCATCTTCATACACTTTATAACACGAATACAAAAGAAAGAAAATATCGGCAATCCCTAATCAAAGCAAACCCCCTCTAAAGTTTATATTTAAAATTTTCCCAATCTGTTTCCCTTATGATTTCAACAAATGCATTGAACATATCAATGTTTTTAACACGGTCACTCTTTTCAAACATATACATTGTCAAGTAAAAAAGAGGCATCATTTTTGCCTGTTATGTTGGCGAAATCGTGATTTTACGTGCCTCCGCGTGCTTTCATTAGTATTTGTGTGAGCACCCATATCTCGATCAACGAATGATTGACTGTTAGATGGTTAAATCCTTCTGTGGTCAACGCATCGTGATTATAACCTTTCCAACAGTCCGAAATAATTGTCGTGCTTGCTCTGTCCATTCCATAATGATTTCCATTAAAGTTTGTTGAGTGCGATCGTGAACAGCCACCAAAAACAGCTTCCCCGAATCGCGCTCAACACCCCCAAATACCCATTGAACCTCTACATAATGCCCTCTGGGATATTTCCTTTTCCCAAATTTTAATTCGTCTACCTCGACAGCTTTCTTTACCCCACCAGTTTTGCTTGACGTCAATTGGACATGATCTAAAACTTGTTCATGTACGAAATGACGCCAGGCTGCCAAAGTTGCTGAAGAAAAGCCAGATTTCCTCTCAATATCAGAAGTTTTCGCACCTGTGATCAAATCCCACGTTAAACGTAAAATTTCCTGCAAATTTACTTTGCTGCGGGAGAACCTACCCTAATAGACTTCTCAGTGTGGCACTTTTTTTGCATCTCCAAATACTTCCATTTGATGATTTATTTTTGTTTTATTATGCTGCAAGGTTCCTTGCATCTTGCACAATTAAATTTTTCTTTTATTAGGCCACTCTCCATAAAAGAGTTTTTAAAAATCTCTTGTTTCTCAAACAAAACGAGAGAAAAAAAGTATTCGTTTGCAATACCCGGCTTACCCAAACTTCCTTTTTTATTTGAAAAACACCACTTTAAATTGGCACACAAGAGCAGCTCTAATTTAACAAGGACATTGCTCATAATAGATGCTGCCATGCTTAATAAAGACCCGACAAAAGACAAAGACTTTTTAACAAAAAACGCGTGCTAAATTTTCTTACCTGAAAGAGATACTTACTGCACGAGATCTGCCCCCTATTCGCTTTCGGGGTTGAAAACTTAAGAAAAGGCGCCAAGATAGCCAAATAAAGCGAGATTCTTTTAAATGGGAGGGGGGAGGGTATTACAACTCAGTACTTCTGCTTGCGCCACAGGCCATGACGAATTTGAGTGTTGGAAATGTTTTAAATGTTACTACAGTTCCTCCGCTTTGTTAACTAGGGCGAAAAATAGTTTTTTTCTGATAAAGAGATTGCATCTAAAATATGAATTTTTAATATTAACTTCTGCATAACTTTGCATTAGAAATTTTGAAACAGTCTTAGAAGAATGCTTTCAAAGTAGTAGAAGATATTGAAATATTAGAGGTTTGTCTGTACGTAATAAACACTCTAAAAGAACAACTGTCATGTACATGGAAAGAAAAGAAAATTTCCAGTTTTATTTTTTAGAGAAGTTGATTTTTTTTATATAATTAGAGGAATTCTCTTATTCAAACAGAGAATAGAAAATTACAGAAATTTTTGAGAATAATATTAAATAAATAAACTCAATTTTTAAAAGTATTTATCTGGTAAAAGCTTTAGTATCGCCCACCCAACCAACTTGGCTCCACTCTAATGGGGCGCCAAAGACCGTGTTTACAAACAGGGTTAAGGGTTGTTTGCCGAGGTAGCAACGTGTTTCAAAAATCGTAAGTAGGGGGAGGTGGACTTCTGACGATGTTCTTTTTCCGATTGCCGAGGAAACAGCGTGTTTGACAAGTCTCGTTTTCACCGAAACAGATTTTTACGGGATGCATGAGGAAGCGGGGGAGGGGAATTCTAACGATGTTCTTTTCCAAATGCTAAAAAAAGCCGAAATTTGTGAAACCATTAGCCTGTGCAATTATAATAACTGCGCAGTGTCCAGAGTGATGGACGAGGACCCTGTTTCACAAGTCACTCCACATAGTAATATTAGTGTTTACATAAAAAACTACTATAATGGTTAATTAAGTATACACTTATATCACAGTACTGAAAACTTCAGGAAATTTTTTGTAACAGCTTAGCTACGTTTTTATTTTTTTTATTTTGATTTTTTGCTTTTATATATAATTATATATATATGCATTTGCTTTTTTTATGTATACACTTTTTGAGAAATTTTTTCATCTTCATACACTTTATAACACGAATACAAAAGAAAGAAAATATCGGCATACCCTAATCAATGCAATATTTAAAATTTTCCCAATCTGTTTCCCTTATGATTTCAACAAATGCATTGAACATATCAATGTTTTTAACACGGTCACTCTTTTCAAACATATACATTGTCAAGTAAAAAGAGGCATCATTTTGCCTGTTATGTTGGCGAAATCGTGATTTTACGTGCCTCCGCGTGCTTTCATTAGTATTTGTGTGAGCACCCATATCTCGATCAACGAATGATTGACTGTTAGATGGTTAAATCCTTCTGTGGTCAACGCATCGTGATTATAACCTTTCCAACAGTCCGAAATAATTCTCGTGCTTGCTCTATCCATTCCATAATTATTTCTGTTTAGTTTGCACCGATTCATTACACATTAATTTAAAATCTCTAAAAGATTACACCACACATTAAATGGCGAGACTAAGATAAAAGGAATTTTATTCGAGCGTTCTCCATACGCTTTTCTCTGTCTACACATACACTGTTTACGCACTGTTTTTTCACACACTAGCGCCCTCTCGCGACAAATATGCACCTGTTGTTATGGGCGTCACAAGAACCATTTGTTCAACACTGAACATCCACCCCCGGGTTGAATGACACATTCAACAACTTTCACATAACACAATAATGCACAAAACCAATGATATTCATAATACAAAGACAATAATACTCAATACAGAAAACACTAATACTCAATAAAAGTAATATCGTTCAATACACAAAAGATAAAGTACTCAAACACACAAAATTGAATTGAAAAAATACACAAATTTGAAATTTTCACATACATTATTCACTTGAAAAAGGTAAAATACAAAGTTTAGTTATTGGACGTTTAAAAATTCCATTTTTAGTTTTCACTAACACTACTCGAATTTTATTATCTTTACCATGATACACTTCAAGAATTCTACCAAGAGGCCAATTACACACGGGTAAATTATCCTCTTTCAGAATTACCATATCATGTATTTTTACATTATTCTTTTCAAAATACCATTTATTTCGATTCTGAAGTGTACTCAAATAATTATTTGACCAACGTTTCCAAATATGTTGCACAATTTTTGTTTGTTTTTGCCACACTTTTTAACCTATTATCAGACACTTCAGTTAAACTTGGCTCCGCAATGGCTGTGATGGGACGACCAACTAGGAAATGACCAGGAGTCAAAGCGTCAAAATCGCCAGGGTCACACGACAAGTGGTAGAGGGGACGTGAATTGAGAACTCCCTCAATTTTGTTAAGAATGGTTAGAAATTCTTCGTATGTAAATCTTAAATTACCCATTACACGCCTGAGGTGATATTTGACGGCCTTCACTCCAGCCTCCCACAGGCCTCCGGGATTTGGAGCTCTTGGGGGAATAAAGCTCCACTCAACACGTTCTTCACACAAAAATTTACTCAAATTACTAACACAATTACTCATAATTTCTCTAAGTCTTTTTAACTCTAACTGTGTGCCAACAAAATTGGTAGCGTTGTCTGAAAATATACGCTCCGATTTTCCTCGTCTGCTAAAAAATCGCTTTAACGCTGCAATAAAAGCCTCACTAGATAAATCGGTAATTATTTCGAGGTGACACGCCTTTGTCACCATACACACAAAAATGCACACATAGACTTTATTTAAAACTCCCTTTCTTTGATTAGGATATTTAATCCAGAAATGTCCACAAAAATCTATTCCCACCTTGTTAAAGGGAAAACTCTGAGAAATTCTCTCGGCTGGTAATTGACCCATAATTTGTGAACAAGTAACGGGTTTTGCCTTAAAACAAATTATGCAGTTATTTACAAGTTTTCTACACATATTACGACCATTTAATGGCCAGAACCTTTGTCTAACAATAGACAGTAAGGTTTGGGGACCAACATGCAAATGTCTCTTGTGAGTCATTTCAAGAATTAAATTTGTTAATCTGTGATTATTAGGAAGAATTATCTGGTGTTTTTTATCAAAACACAATTTACTGTGGGCCAGTCTACCTCCTACTCGGAGCACATTTTCGGAATCTAAGAATGGTGAGAGATTTCTAATCTTACTTTGAGGGTTAACCATACCCTTACAGGACAAATCTTTTATTTCCGAGTTGAATTCCATTTGCTGGACCAGCTTCACAAGGGTAATTTCAGCTCGTTGAATTTCACACATCCTTAGTGGCCCAATTTGTTTGTTGGAGGCCCTTTTGCAATTATTGATGAACCTGTAAATATAACTGAAAATACACAAATTTTTCTGAAAATTATTAGATACAGAGAGGATATGGTTCAAAAGGTTGTTGTCTAAAATCACAGTCAAAGTTTTTCTCTCAGTAGGTTTTAATTCCTCCAAATAGGCACTTTCATCACTAAGTAGCACATTGTTGCTCACAGGAACAGTATTTCCTTCTTGTAGGAAACTCGGTCCTTTCCACCACTTTTCACAGTTTATCAGTGAATCAGCACTGATACCTCTCGTTAGAAGATCTGATGGATTGTCCTTTCCAGGACAATGACGCCATGAATCTTTGTCTGTTAAAGATCGTATCTCTTTCACTCGGTTGGCGACGAAAACCTTCCATCTGTTGCTGGGACCTTGAATCCAACTCAAGGCTATAGTCGAATCTGTCCAAAAGTAGTTGGTTGTAGATATTTTCTCATTGAGAACACGTGAGATTTCTTTCGCCAACCTCGCAGCAAGCAACGCTCCCATTAGCTCCAAACGTGGAAGGGTTAATACCTTTAGAGGAGCCACACGGCTTTTGGAAGCTAAAAGATGTACAGAGATTTTGTCAAAGGTTCTCAATCTAACATACGAAACAGCTCCATATGCCTTAATACTAGCATCTGAGAACGTATGTATTTCACACTCCGGACAGTTCACACTATCACATTGCAGGGCATATCGAGGAATCTGAAGTTCACATAAGAAAGACGCTTCCGAACACCATTGTTCAAACTTCTCTCTAATATCAGGCAGCAACTCTTCGTCCCAGTCCGTTTTTCTCTGCCATATTTCTTGGAACAAAATTTTAAATCTTATGGTGAAGGGGGACGCAAATCCCAAGGGATCAAATATCCTGCCTGCAGCCATCAACAAAAATCGTTTAGTGTTCTTTCTTTTTGAAGGAAGTCTAAGAGACTGGTCAGACGAAGACTGAGATAGTCTTTTGAGGATGCCATAAAAGCCCCAAAACACGATGTGGATGGTTCACGAACTCGTTCATATTTAAATGATCAAAATGTTCCAACTGCCATTGCTTCATTAACTCACAGTCATTTGAAATCCACTTCCGCAGGTTCATTCCTGCTTCACTCATGATTTTTGCCGCCTTGCTCGACAAATCGAATGCTGATTTTGCATCATCTTCACCAGTGACGAGATCGTCCACATAAAAGCAATGATCAAGTGTCCGCACAGTATCAGGATACTTTTCCATGTACTTCTCTATATGCGTCTTAATCGTTGCAGCCAAAAGAAACGGAGACGCGTTCACGCCAAAAAAGAACTCGATTAAATCTGTACACCTGCACACCATTTTCGCCGTCATCTATAAGGAACCGTACTACATCTCTATCCTTTGGAGCCAAAGAAATTTGAAGAAACGCTTTTTCCACATCAGCTAAAACAGCTATTTTGTTCGAACGGAAGGAGATCAATAGGTCTAAAATATTAGGGTTCAAATTGACTCCATGGAAAAGGCAGTCATTTAATGAAAGTTGTTTTTCTTCATGAGCACTAGCGTCAAACACTAGTCGCAGTTTCGTTGTGAGAGATTCGTTTTTAATTATCACTTGGTGAGGAAGATAAAACACAGGGTTATTCGTTGGAATAAAGGGATTTGTTACCTTCTCAATTATTCCCACATCCAAATAATTCTTCAAGACCTTACAATACTCAGAATACAACACCTTATCCCTTTGCATTTTTTCTCATAAGACTTCCAAGTCGTCTTTTCGCTAAACTAAAATTATCACTTAACTCATTACTATCTCTTTTCCACGGGAGTTCTACCTCATATCTACCATTTTTAAAATGTACTCTCTGCTTAAACATTTCAAAGCTAACGTCCTCCTCACTACTACAATTCTCGTTTTTGACACCAATTGATTCTAACTCCCAAAAAGACCTTAATGTTGTATTTAAATCACCATCTCTAATTAATCCGCAATGAATATTGTTATCCCTCACCTCATCTCCTACACTTCCGCTAACTACATATCCAAAAACAGTATATTGTAAAAGTAGTCTTGAATCTCCACAATAAATTTGGCCTGGTCTCAGTAATTCGTAAAATATTTCCGCGCCTAACAACACATCAATTTTACCAGGAATATTAAATTTATAATCGGCTAGTTTAATTTCGTTTGGCATATCTAGCGACACATTTATTATTTGTGACGGAGTCAAATCGGTTATCCTTCTTACAACTAATAAATTTAGCTCCTTTTTTGAAACTTAAATCACCGTTAAATATGGAGGTCGTAACTCCTCCATTTATTGTCATTGTTGACTCATTTAAACAAGATACTAGCAAATTAATTTTTCTCATTTTTTAATTGTAATCTATCTGCACAGTCTTTCGTAATGAAGTGTGACTGACTCCCTACGTCCAAAAGCGCTCTTACCTCATGTAAAAGGCCATATTTGTCCCTTAAGAAGCACTGGACGCTACTCAGTAAAACGGTTCGCGTTTTATTCTTTAAAAAGCTGGTTGCTACGAACGACTTGTTTTCTTCATTTTCACCTTGGGGTGGAACGACGCAATTCGATCCTCCCAGTCCCCCGAACACATCTGCGAGCGGGTTGAGAACTGACCTTTGAACTGTTTGGTTGTCCCGCTTTAGAAAATGAATCAAGCGATGGTGCGGTTTCCCACAAAAACAATTTTTCGCGCAGCAGGTTTTCACACTACAGTTAGGGGAAAAGCACTTGAAACACAAATGATTAGCCTTTACGAAATCCACTCTTTCACTGACGCTGAGAGATTTAAATTTTGAGCATGAATACAGTGGGTGGAATTCTCGTGATTTGCAACAAAAACATTTCACATTTTTAACAGAAAACAGATTTACGCTTGAAATATTTTTTGCTCCACGATGATTATAGGTCTCATTACGTTTAAACTTAGGAAATAAATTCTGTTCTCTAATTTTTCCCTTGGATGATATAAAAATATCACACTCGCGAGCTAGATCTTGTGGCTTAAACCACATTTCGCCCTGCTTAATGCTAATATGCGTATTTAATTCTCGGTCTAATGTCTCTATTATCTTATCTGAGATTACTAACTCACAAACTGACTTGAAATCATTGACCTCCCGTAATTGGCAATAGTAATTAAAATTCGCTCTTAATCTAGACGCGAATTGAACATAACTCTCGCTAGGTAATTTTTGGGCCTTTTTAAATTGATTTAAACATTCATAGGGGGTCGGTTGAAATTCTTTTAACACAATTGCCTTCAACTTATTATAGTCACTTAAATCTTCATCTCGAAGATAAATCATTAAGTTATTTACTTTAAAACATCCTACATACATTACGTCCTCTAAGAGGCCAAAATCACTGTCTTACTTGATATAAAAAAAATACTTCCATCTAGGTCCACAGGCCTTACTATATCAAGTAAGACAGAGCTTTTGGTATTTTTGACAAGGTATTTTACACGAGAGCAGACAAACTTGCATTTTTCTCTATTAGCACATAATTTAAATTTTTTTAAGTCCGTCAAAGACCATTCTTAAGTCCTCAATGTGTTGTTCAAACGTTTTAGACAACACACAACGATATCGTCTAAATACACCATAATATTTACATTTGGCAATCCATTACGAAATTGGTTTATAAGACGCTGCGAAAGATTGCTAGGGCATTGCGAAGTCCAAATGGCATTCTTTTGTACCTAAATGTACCCAAAGTGCAAACGAATGCAGTCTTGTCTTGGTCTGCTGGATTGACCTCTACCTGATGATAACCAGATTTTAAGTCAAGGGTAGACATAAAAGCAGTAGATTTAGCATCATATAAAGGAACATCCATGAGGGGCAGTGAATATTTTTCAGGTATATTAATCGCATTTAGTTTACGATAATCTATGCACAACCTAACAGTTCCATTAGACTAGGGCACTAAAACTGCTGGGGCTGCGTATGGGAACTCGCATTCTTCTATAATATTTTCATCCAAAAGATTATCGATTTCTTTCCTTAAGTGTTCTTTCCTGTTTGGAGATAGTCTATAAGGTGCAGTTGAAACTGGTGGGTGGTCACCTGTGTTTATAAAGTGTTTTACGAATGGAGTTGGTTCTACCCCTAGTCTGAAAACATCTTTACTTTCATTAAGCAGGGCCATCAAATCATTTCTTTCTTCTACCTTTAAGGCCTGTCCTTCTTCTCGCAAATGAAGATCATTTGTCTCAGTTTCATCAACAGTGTTGCTGTGTAATGGAATTTCACTGGGAATCGAATTTGTGGGACAAGAACTACTATTTAATTCGACAGGACTGTCGTCAACAGGCAAAAGAACATCTTTTGAAAAAGGTATCCTGAAGCTTGATTTGTCACCAAAATACCAAAAATTGCTACGCTTGTCCATTACGATTCCTGATGTCCTTAAAAAGTCAACACCTAGAAGAGAGCGGTTACCTTTTGCATGTGGCTAAAAAATTAAATCGATTTGGAAAGTTCGTCCACCTATGGTGATTGGTACCGTAGCCTTTTGAACAAGGAATGTGGATTGTTGACCATCAGCTAGGCACATAGCAAGATGAAATTCTGAGAATTTTTGTCCGCGATTTCTCAAGAATTTAAACATTAATTCTCCCCCGACTGACTGGCTGGTTCCTGTATCAGCACAAACTGTACCTGTAGCCTCATAGACTTCAATGTCAAGTAAAGCTACTTGGGAGGTAAGACAAGTAAACATCTGTATGGCGTTGACAGAGACACTCTCTTTTTTTGTGAGCATTTTGGACATTTTGATTTTATAAATCCAGGGTTGCCACAACCATAGCAAGAAACAGGTGGAAGAAAACCGGTGTCAGTATTCCGTGCTGGCATGAAGCTAGGGTTAGCAAAAGTACTGTTATGGTTACCCGAAACATTCTTTTCAACTTTGAATGACGATGATGAATCGGATTAGGAGCACCCGCGCTAAAAAGTGCTTTTCTCCGTAGGAGTATCTGAAATGAAAACAAGGAAACAAACGCAGCTTAAAAAGAGTTGCGAGAAAAAAGCCCCACAGGCAAGGGAGAGCAGGCAAGGAGAGTTCATCTGACGAGAGGAGGGAAGAGCAGGAACAGAAGCGACGTCACTTCCGGTAGGGAGAGAGTTGTTTGAACTTGAATCCATTTCGTTTCAAATGAATGACCTCGGAAGGAGAGAAATTACAGTGTGCTTCAATGACTGGCGGAGGAGGTGGGTGGAGGGCTAGAAAAGTATTTTTAATCTAGTAGAACGGAGTGGCATATTGTAGATACCCTGGGCGTCAATGAAAGGTTGGATATTGATGAGGTTATTAGAGTGGGAGGCGACTTGATCATGGAAGTTGATAGCAAGCAAGCATTTGATTCTTGAGGAGAGGGCTGGGATTCTGAGGTCTCTGTGAAGATGAATGCGTTTCATATGTAGGTATGTGGGTGCATTTAAAATGAGGCGTAGCGATCTATTTTGCAGGATTTGGAGTTTATTGATGTAAGTAATGGCCGCAATTCCCCAGACAGGTGATGCGTAGGGTAAAATTGGAAGAAGATATTGCAGATAGATTTTTCTTTTGTTGCTGAATTAAAGTTTCGACTTATTGTAGAGGAGTTTGTGAAGGGCTTGCAGGCGGGCCTTTTAAGTTTACAGGTGATTTTGTCGAGGTGTTTCCTAAAAGTAAACCTTTTGTCGAGGACGACGCCCAGGTATTCGATTTCATTGTGCAAGGTGATATTATTACGAAAAAGTTTGAGAGGTTGGGGTTTATTTTTAAAGGGTCCTTTTTTGAAAATTAGAGCTCTTGATTTGGATGTGTTTATTGAAATTCTCCACAGTTCCAACCACTTTTTCAGCTTGATAAGGTAATTTTGAAGTGTAGATCAGACTTCATGAGGGGTGTTGGCTTGATTGAGGATTGCAGCGTCGTCGGCGAAAAGGTATACTTCGACCCTTGGAGAGGTGGGGAAGTCGTGGGTGTATATGCTATAGAGTATTGGACTTAAATTTGACCCCTGCGGGTATCCGGCTTGGATTTGTCCAGTTCTCGAAATAGTAGCGTCAAATCTTACTTGAAAAGTTCTTCCGTCGAGGTAGTCAGCTAAGGTGTGAATAAGATATGTCGGGTGGTTGATTTGAATCATTTTAAAGATTGGTCTATTGTGCCAGAGCCGGTCAAATGCCTTCTCGACGACGAGGAATAATCCTCCGGTTGTTTTACTATGGTTGAAACCGTAGATGATTTTATTGGCGACTCTAAGGAGTTGATGGAAAGTTGAAGTTTCTTTTCTGAAACCATGTTGGAAATCGGGGATGATTCTATTGTCGAAAGTGTATTTAATTCTCGCGAGGAGGATTTTTTCATAAATCTTGGCTATAGGGGAGATGAGGCTTATTGAACGAAAATTGATCGGATATTTCAAATCTTTGTTGGATTTTGGTATCATTGTAATTACAGCATGTTTCCAAGGTTTAGGGAAATGGTTGAACAGCAGGCATTTGTTGATGATTTTCGTTAGATGGGTGATGGCGTTAATGGGTAGCGACCTTAATGCGATATTTTTAATTTGATCCAGTCCTGGGGCTTTTTTGCAATCCAGTTTTTTGATTATTGAACTCGCTGATAGAAGTGAGAGGTGGCGTGGCCGAAGTGATGTGGTGAAGAAATCGCCTGATAGTTCTGTCCACTTTTTCAATATGGTCGTCGTCGTAGGTAGTGCGGTTTTCTTGGGAGAAGTCTTCCAGTGTATCTCCACAAGTAGATCTGCTTTCTGCTTTGTCCCGAAGATCAGTCCTTGGTAACTTAGAAGAGGGGGGTAGGAAACAGGTATCTTGTTCAGTCTGGCAATAAACTTGTGAAGTGAGTTGTCGGAAAAGTTACTTTCGACGAGGGCGACATCCCACTCTCGACGTTTGATGCTGTCCATGTCTTTTGTAATTTCCCTTTTTAGGCGATTCATTTCCGTCTTCAGGGGAGGGTAGCGGGTTTCTTGCCAGCGTTTTTTTAGCCTGTTTTTCTCTCTGATTTTCAGTCTGATCGGGTACGGGACGAGGGTGAAGCTTGCTTCGTGTGTAGAAATTTGCTGGATTGGTTTATTGCGGGGTGGATATTATGATTGAATCTGGTTATTGCATTTTCAATGTCTTCAATACTGTTAATGGGAGGATTTCCAGCTATTGAATTTGTTAAGATGTCTTGATATTTATACCAGTTGGTTATTGTCTTGCAATTGTGAAGATGGCTGCTATTGAAGTTAAAGTTGATGACAACGTGGACAAAGTTGTGATCACTGGATAGTTCGCAGCGAGATTCGACGGAGATGTTGCTGAGCCCGCAGGACAGGCCGAGATCAATGATTGCCGGGACTCTATTTTGCTGTGACGGAATTATAGTGGGGTCTGACGGCGCCGAGATGACAAGTCCTGTAACGTCGTGAGTAGCTAACCATAACAGCCTAATATGAAAATAAAAGGATTGTTTATTTTCTAAGCAGTTTGTTAGTGAAGCAATAGATTACAGTTCATATGCCAAGCCGGTGCATTCAATCTCTCCTATTCTTCGACGCCACCGGCGTTCATCGTCTTTCCTTCCTTTCCACTCCAATCTCGGACTAAGTCCTTTTCTTTAGCGCTCTCATCCAGTCCGTTCCAACCAAGGCTCTCCTCTCATGTTTTTTCGATCTAGGGACGGGCTTCTTCCTTTTTCTCCATCTAGGGTAGGGCTCATCTCTCTAGTCTTTTGAAGAAAAAAAACCCTTTTAAACAGCAGGGGTGGGTCCACAATATGCCCCTCGTCCCTTCTTATTGGCAGGTCACAAAAGTCTCTCTCGGCCCCCTCGTCATATTTGCGCATAACACACCAATACACACCCGGGCCATCTGGACATACTTGTCCATCACGCCACCTGTTTCTGTCATCCATTCTCTCAACATCAGAATTGACGACACGATTCTTTGAAGACAGGCTTCGCCTATTGTCACTGGGGTGCCGGCTCTCCTTTACCATTATGGCTGCCAGTCTGGATGTCGTCAATCCCCGAGTTCAGACAATAAGCAATGATCCCATGGCCACGTGCACTGGTCATTTTACAGCTGGTGGATCTATAAAATTTAGGGACAATCGATAGGTGTGAGTTCAAAACAATCGAAGACGTCGTAGTTCTCATTTAACAGCTGGTGAAGCTATAAAACTTAACGAGAATCGAAGGATGAGGATTCACAACAGTCGACGACGTCACAACTCCTTCCCCCGAAAAAGGTCCATTTCACTGGACTGCTCTGGTCTGAGTTTAGTTCAGTTCGTAACATTTCACACTGAAAGATTGTCTTATCAATGAGACCAACCAGGACAGCAATCCAAGTAACATATACAATCACAAGTAAAATAAATCCAAAATTCTATAAGACGTACACTGATGGAATAAGAAATGCTTCGATATTTTCTTACCTGACTTGTTACTTAACTCGATTTGGAAATGCCATCTCTTGCTGCACCTGGAAGTAAGTTACTTATTTCTTAATAATTGAATTGGTCTGAAAAGAAATAGTATCTTGACAGCACAAAAGCCGACCACACACGAACGAGTTTGAACATGAACTGTTTATTTACGCTATGAAATATTACAATGGAATGCGCAGAGCGCCATCTGTGGACTGTAAGATTAAACATACCGTCCCCCTTGAAACACGGAGGGGTTTCAAAATTAATGAATAAACTTAAAACCACTAAGTTGTTAAACATGCTAATGAATTAAGTATAAGAATTAACATACTAAACATAATGATGAATTAAGTATAAGAATTAACATACAAATTGACAATAAAGTACACTTCTAAATTAATGAAATTAAGCAATGAGATTTACAGAAATATAGATGACCTCAACAATGCTGAAAGAAAAATTTAGATATTATTCACAAATGTTCAAGTGTTTATAGGAAGTGGACACAGTTTAGCAATTGGTCTCACAAGTTCACTAGCTTGAGTTTTTACCTTAACCACACGAACCTTACTGTTCTTACCAGGGAACGTTTCTGTGACTTTCCCTAATTTCCACTGTAGTGGAAGTGAGTTGTTGTGTTTGATTAAGACAAGATCTCCGATGTCAAGGTTCTTTTGAACGATGCGCCATTTCGATCTTGACTGCAGCAATGTCAAGTATTCTGAAGACCCATCTATTCCAAAAATGTTGGGTCATTCTTGTAAGCAATCGCCAACGGTCGTAGTGGCGAAGGTCGTCTGGAAATGTAGGTTGCGGGATAGCTGTTAATGCCTTTCCTATCAAAAAATGTCCTGGTGTGAGAACACAAGGATCATCTGGACTGCTAGATAATACACATAGTGGCCTTTAGTTGAGGCATGCCTCAATTTGGCTTGATAACGTAGATAGTTCTTCGAAGGTGAGACTAGTGACTCCAACAACTCTGTACAAATGAAACTTAAAAGATTTCAATGTAACCTCCCATATGCCTCCGAAGTGGGGAGCAGATAGAGGATTAAAGTGAAAGGTGATGTTGTCAGTTACCAGGAATTGATAAACGGCACCTTCCTTCATCAACTGGCTGAACTCCTTTCCGAGATCTCTGCTGGCTCCATAGAAATTGGTTCCTTGATCGCAGAAGATCTCTGATGGTTTACCTCTGCGAGCCATGAATATTTTTAAACAAGCGATAAATGCTTTTGATGTTAAGTCACTAACGACTTCTAGATGAACCGCCTTCGTTGCTAAGCAGACGAAGACGCAGGTGTAGCACTTCGTATTCCGGCTTCCTCTTCCCTTGGAGCTTCGTATCAAGAACGGGCCGGCGAAGTCAATACCAGTTCGTTGGAATACAGAAGAGGGGCAAACTCTGGATTCTGGAAGATCTCCCATGATTTGTCGGCGAATTTTGGACGATTTCTGAAGCATGGGATACATCTTCTCACTACTTTTCTAACTGAATCTCGGGCTGAAAAAATCCAAAAATTTTCTCTGAGAGCTGCTTGGAGAAGTTGTGGACTGGCATGAAAAAGTTTCAGGAGATAATCAGAGATAATTAAGTTCACAACATGGTCGGTTTTAGGAAGCAAGATAGGATGCTTCTGCGAATATGCAAGTATTGAATTTTTCAGTCTACCACCGACACGTATTATTCCGGAATCATCGTAGAACGGAGTCAAGGGTATAAGCTTGTTGGTCGAAAGAAGCTGCTTACCTGCTGAAAGATAGGAGACTTCCAGCGAAAAATGATCACGCTGGATAAACTTAACAATGCCTTTCTCGGCTTCGCTCAATTCTGCCGTTGTTTAAAAGGACTTTCTTCTTTTACCCGCAGAAAGAGAACAGTTTTTCACAAATCTTAAGCAATAAGCAACAACTCTTTTCAACTTGTTCCAAGACGAAAATTTTTGAAAAAACTCAGCCTTGAAAGTCGCATCAACCACGTTCTGCATAATCAGCATGGATGTTCTTTTGGCTTCGGCAGACATGTGTTCTTGTAATTGTGGATTATCTTCAAACTCTCCAATCGGGAAAGTAGAACTTCTTAACCAATCGGGTCCATTGAACCACAAGTTGTACTTTTCTAGTTTAGTTGGGGGTATCCCTCTCCTTCCACAGTCTGCAGGATTCTCCAGACCACTCACTAAGTTCCAGTGCACGTTAGGAGTCAGCTCTTGAATTTGTACCACTCGATTAGCTACAAACGGTTGCCATCTTCTCGATTCGGACTTCAACCATGCCAGTGTGATCTTGGAATCAGACCACGCAAAGGTCTCGGTAATTGGCACGGTTAGAGTTGGAAGGGTAGCTTGTAACAAATTGGCATGAAGTAAGGCAGAACAAAGCTCTAGTCGAGGTAGAGACTGAGGTTTTACTGGAGAGACACGTGTCTTGGAAGTTAGCAGTCTAGATACTACGGTTTGGGTTGCATCTTTGGAACGAATGTATATAACTGCACAGTAGGCCTTTTCTGAAGAGTCACAGAACTCGTGTACTTGTACGTCTATAGCCTGTGGAATGAGAATGCCGTGTGGGATCTTGATATCTGTAAGTAGAGGAAGCTGTTCTTGAAATACTCTATTGTCTTGCTAGAGAATCTGGTATCTCTTCGTCCCAGCTGAGATGGTGAATCCATAGCTCTTGAAGGAAGATTTTAGAAATGATAACTGATGTGTGTGTGTGTATGTGGTGCCAACCAGCCGAAGGGGTCAAAGATTTTGGCGACTTCAGAAAGTACCATGCGTTTAGTCCACACATCAGTCTCGTTCACGGTGATGGTAAAGGTGAACTTGTCAACATCTAGAAGCCAAGCTATTCCCAAGATCTAGACAGTTTGGTCATCTTTGATCGTGTGTTTGGAATCAACTGCCTTTAATTCTTCTGGAATGGTTGCCAATAAGTCAGGATTGTTAGACACCCATTTGCGCAGAGAAAATACTCCTCTTTTCATCATCTCCTGCAGCTCTGACTTTAGCTGAATGGCTCCCTTCGTTGTCGTACTTCCACTCAGCAAGTTATCAACGCAAAAATGACTAAGGGTAGCTCTTAAAGCGGCTTGATAATTTTCTTGTTCGTCAATGGCAAGCTGTCGCAAGGTTCTCGTAGAGAGGAATCGTGCTGAGGACGTACCGTACGTAACAGTTGTTAGGTGATATTCCCTTATAGGTTCGGTTGGAGAATCCCTCCAGATAATTCTTTGCCAGTCTAAGTCTTCCTCGTGAACTTTAATCTGGCGAAACATCTTTTCAACATCAGTGCAAATGGCTACACTGAAAATTCGAAACTGGATAAGAATAGGGAAAAGTTCTGGCTGCACTCTTGGACCAACCATGAGCAGATCGTTGAGAGAGAGTCCAGAAGAAGTTTTACTGAAGGCGTCAAAGACAACGCGAAGCTTTGTTGTACAGCTGGTGTCCCTAACAACTCCATGGTGAGGAAGGTATAAACTTTTTATGTTATTAATTTCAGAGTCCGGAACAGGTTCCACACACACACACACATGTGCTTTAGATCAAGGTATTCCTTCATGAAATTTCGATACAGCTTGTATTTGTCAGGATTAGAAATGAGATGGCGTTCCAGGCTGATTAGCCTACGAATTGTGTGTGTGCATATTGTTTTGAATTACCTAACCGCGTCGTAGGGGTGTGAAAAGGCGACCTTACTTTGTATCTGCCATTCTCATCCCTAGAATGTGTCTTTACGAAATGATCTTCACAAGCCTCTTCTAATGAAGCTAAGGGTTTGGCACATGGCACAGAATCTAATTCCCAGAATTTATTGATTAGCTGATCCGATACTAACTGAATATGATTGACATGGAAAGAATTTTGCCGACTAGAATTTGCCTTACCACCAATTATCCAACCCAATTCTGAACGAATGGCAAATGGCTTATCATTACCTAAAGATAGCGTTTGACCCTTTAGCAATGGCAAAGTAAGGTCAACACCAAGTAGCACATCAATTGAACCACTCTTGTAAAATGCTGGATCAGCCATAGAAATATCGCCAAATAATTCACGCATTGAGGAATCTTAAATCGTGATGTGGGATCATACCTACAATTTTGCTGATCACATAGACGGACACATGAAAAGAATTTTGAGATGAAAAATGTGAGGTAAATTGAATCTCAGCAACCCCATTTATACGCGTATCGGATGCGCCCAAATATGATATACGCACATTGGCCTTTTCCTTTCGCAAGCCTAGCCTTTCAATATATTCATTTGTAATAAGTGAAGCCTGGCTTCCGCTATCCAGAAGACATACAGGTCTGATAGTTACCCCAAATATCTCTTACCTGAATTAGAGCTGTGCAAAGAAGAATTTGAACATCTGGGTTCATATCAGAAATACACGATGTAACATCCACAACTCTAGAATGTTCACTTGGTTCACTAGTACTTGAAATAGGGACGGGTGAAAACACAGGAGCGTTGACAGAAAGTTCTCTAGAATTTAACACATTTACGCCCTGTCTTCCCTTAGCACTAACATTTTCAATATGAAGTAAACTGTGGTGGGGTTTCTTGCACTTTTTACGTCTAAACTTGCTTTGGCAAGTTTTCACACTGTGAAACTGAGTTAAACAGTTAAAGCAAACATTATTCGTTTTAACGAAATCTGAACGGCCTTGAACCGACAATTTTAAGAATGTATCACATCTCGACACAATGTATGATCTCCATTACATGAAGGACATTGTGACTGGGACTTGGACGCGACCAGAGTCACCTTTCTTTGAACATTTCTCTTAGTAGTTGAACTCGTAATGGATCTCGCATGTGTTGCAAGGAATTGCAACAATTCATCCAACTTTGGGATGACATCTGTTGAAAAGGTTCTCTCAAACCAAGTTCTGGAATTTGGATCGATCTTAAACAATATCATATGCATTAAGAGTGTATCTGTAGTTTGGTCAACCTTGTATTCAAGGGACTCCAACATCCTTACAAATTCCTTAGTGGAATCTATCAAATTTAGAATTTGTGTGGATGATTCTCCACTCAAGGGCGCTATATTAATAAACTTTTTAATTAACGAGGACATAATTTCTCTTTTATTAAAATATCTATCCCTTAGCAATTTCCAAGCGATTTCGAAATTATCATTGGTAATGGATAAAGAATTAACGATTTTTAATGCATTGGACTTTAAACTGCCCTTTAAATATTACAACTTTTGCGCTCCCGTTAAATTTTTATTGTTGGAAACTGCAGCTTCAAAAAGATCAGAAAATGCAAGCCACTCCTCAGTTACACCAGAAAATATGGGTAGGGATAATGTAGGAAGTTTCACTTCAGCTGACCGAGCTGAGACTAAACCTTGGTTTTTAACCTCAAAATCGGAGTTTACTACAGAAGGCATAAGCCGAGTGTCTATAGCGACAAGTATTTCTTCTAACGTATCTAAAATGTCGTCCTTTTCCGTACAATAAGTTTCCTCGCAAATACTTATAATAGAATCCAAAATATCCTTTATTTCATTTCTAAATTCTAAGAATCTATTTTTCCGAGCCAATAAAAACCAACATTATTTAATTTCTAAATTTCTCCATGTCTTGAGACAGGTAGCATTGGAGGATTCCGTGAACGTCCTTTCCCAAACCACTCGCTTCACTAAATTCTAGTCCACGTGGCCACATGTTGGGTTTTTCAAACACTGAATCGTAAAATCCCTCATACGTGGGGTCTTTGCTACGATCATACAGGGAGTGGGACATCGAGATGAAATACTTGCACTCGCACGTGACACCTTCAAATAAGTCGTAATCTGGGGGTCGGTCATCCTCTTTTGTACGAGCCACAAAGCCTTTCAAGCATTCCACTACATGCTGTACATTCTCACGCTTCATTCGTTGCCCATGAGGCCAAGATTTAAATCCCATTCAAAAAACGCACTCTTTACGATTTTTTAAAAAATGTTCTTGCAAAGCATGCTTGTGGTAGTAATGTCCAAAGGTCATGGATTCAAAGCAAATGGGACAACGAACGACAACATCCTTTGATGAACTGATGTACGTGTAAAGCGTCCTGAGAGACATGCGTTGCTTCACTTGGAACTCAGAAAATAAATAACTCTACAGCAGTATGCTTGATATATAAATGCTACATACAAGAAAAAAATTTTTAATGATAATAATAATAATAATAATATAATTATTGTCATGGCTTTTTTGTGATTGTAATAAATCCATTCAATGCCATGTAATTTCCCAGCATGTTTATTGTTGCAACAAATCTGAAAACATTTGAGTCAAATTGATGAGCATTCTTCTCAGTCCACAATTTTCCAACAGCAAATTATCCCTTTCGGTTTTAAACACATTCATTTCGGCTTTAAAGATATCTCTTTCAGATTTAAGAGCATCTCTCTCAGCTTTCCACTCATTTTCCTTGGATTGTAAATCGTTTTTAAACATGTCTCGTTCAGACTTTAAATCTTCCACTTTGCTTTTCCAATAATTATCCTGCTCCATTTGCACCTTTTCTTTAAATTGCTTTATGCGCTGCTTCACTTGGAAACCAGAAACTAAATAAATCTCCAAGAATATGCTTCTTGATATATAAAGGCTACGTACAAAAAAAAATTTTTTTTTATTATAATTATTATTTTTAAGATGATTACTATTATCATACAACAACATGATGTTGTTTTGATGTAGTTGGTATACAAATACTTTTCAACAATGCTTGTTGTTTTGATGTAATGGGTATACAAATATTTTTTAACAATGCTGATTGTCTCGTTGATATTTTGGTTTTACAATACACATATCCTCCTCCATCCTCTACGTTGTTTTGGCACTCTTTTCCCCACAATTCATTTAAACTAGTCACAATTCTTTTGCCCCGAGCGTGTCGCAACGGTTTCAGTTGCAGATACGCCTCCAATTTCCAACCCCCTGGAACAATTCCTGGATGAGTCCAAAACCATTGACCTCGAGCCCAAATGGAAACCATGGTCGTATTATATTTCATTTTTAAACTGGGAAACTGTTTGAATCCCCGCAGGATAAAGACGCGTAGAGCATCGGGGGTCACCACTTCACCCCGATTAAAATAGGGAAAAATATTTTGTTTGTAAAGGAATCCAGCCTCGGTCCGTAGAAATTTGACATTGGCAAAGCGATCGGAAGCGTATCCATGCAATTTCAATCGCGTTCCCACAGGACAAGGTAAAATGTGATTGTCTACAAAGGAGGGAAAGGTAATGTTGCGAACATAAATGTAATATGCATTTTGACTTGATTTGTAAATTTCAATCATGACTTGATTCAGGCTACTTTTTGCCATACGGTAGGGTGTCATTTGGAAGGGTACGGGACCTTGGAATCGAAATGAAAGGGTACTTTACTCATGGTGCATCAAAAGGTTCACCGCTGCCATTCTTCAACAGCTCTCGAACCCAATCATCTTCCCCCAACAAGTCGTTCAAGTTGGTAAAGACTTTTTGGTCCGGAGAATATCTCAAAGGCTTCATTTGCAGATAGGAATCCAATTTCCAATGGTTTGGATGTCTTCGTTTCATGGTCCAAAAGGTTTGAGTGTAGGGCCAAACACAAAGGAGGGTGTCGTATTATGTCAGGGTCAATTCGGGATAATGAGAGAGGATTTCAGGCAAGATAGAGTCACGCATAGCCTCAAAGGGTACAATGCCATCCTCCGTGACATGGGGAGTGATGAAAGAATGGTTCTGTTTGTAAACGAATCCAGCCTCGGTACGTTCAAATTGGACAGTGAGAACACCGGGTGCATCGGTAAAAAATGCAAGGGGAAATCCATGAAATTCCAGAAGAGTGTCAACTCGACAAGGTAAAACATATTTTTCCACAAAGGTGGGAAATGCTACCTTGGGAACAATGATGTAATACCGTCCGTGTGATTTGTAAATCTCAATCATGATGCAATTGAAACTTATTGACTTGACCAAGTATTTAAACTGTGCTTACTAAAAAAAAATTTTTTTTTTTTTTACTTGTAGAGGACAGGTTTGACTGTCCTTTTACTTTTTCATTTAAAAAATTTTCACACACAATTTTTTTGTTACTTACTCTTTATTTACTATTGACATTTTACTGCTATAAGTGCAACGACACTTGTCACTTTTCATATGGTGTTTTGACAACAGTTTTACACAGCAAAGTAAAATAATTAATTCTCTTGCCAACTGTCGAGAGCCAACAAATATTTTTCCTTGTGTTCAGTCAGTTTAACCAGACTGGATAATTTCAACACTGGGTGCTTATTGTTTCATCAGGTTCCTTGGAATATTGCAAATTGTTTCATCAGATTCCTTGGGGCATTGCAAGTTGTTTCATCAGATTCCTTGGGGATATTGCAAATTATTTCATCAGGTTCCTTGGAATATTGCAAATTGTTTCATCAGATTCCTTGGGGGCATTGCAAGTTGTTTCATCAAATTCCTTGGAATATTGCAAGTTGTTTCATCAGATTCCTTGGAGAAATTGCAACAGGTTCCATGGGAAAGAACGTTGTTTCAGACGAGTCATTGTGCTCCAGAGAAAATGGTTATCAGATTCCCCGGTGAGACATTTCATCTGGTTCCATGGGAATGACAATTTCAATCACGGGTTGGGATACATTGCGAGGATTGGATTCAATCGAGTCTGTTGCTATGGGAGCCTTCATATGAATGGGCTTTTGACATTTAATTTCTTATCGACGAACCTTTTTCACATCCAGTTTAAAACGATGAATCCACTCGGGAATAAACACACTTTTGTCGTCAGGAGTGCCCACCAGGGTTAATGTAGGTCCATTTTTTAACTTGTCTGTAATCTTTCGTATACCCGTTTGATGAGCATAGCCCATGGTGAGGGCCTTTAAAAACAAATTTCTCATCACGAAATTTTCAGCATGTAAAATGGAAGAGTCCTTCGATATCCACAACACGGGTATTTTGAAGAGCCTTGGGATAAGGTTTATGAGAAGGCAGTACATGTTTACAAGGAAAGACGTGGGAATGCTTGGAAACACTTTTAATTTGCAACAATTGAAGGAGATTGCAAACGCGAAAGTACAGGTGACCATCCACCCCAATCAAGACTTGGACTGGAGGGACTGAAGCAGTGAGAGCCAACTGGAACCACATGTTGATGCAAAGGTGTAGAGCTCAAAGTCTTTTATACTAACCATACAAAAAAAATTTTTTAGAGAGAGACTCACAACTCCATGGTTTAAAATTTTAAATTACAAAATTTATTTAGATTATTTTTACATGTTACATAGATGACAATACAGCTTACATAGACATTACAGTTTGGCAGCGTACAGTACAATTTGGCAGGTTACACAATGTCTTGGCATGTTGGCAGGTTACACTATGTAGGTAGACAGCATACACAAAGTCTTAGCAGGTTACAATATGCACGTTGGCAGACTACAAAGTCCAGGCAGGTAGGCAGCATACACAGAGTCCAGGCACGTTGGCAGTCTGGCAGCTTACACAATGCAGGTTGGCAGCCATTACTCATGGACGGGGTCTTCCTCTCTCCAGCGGTAACGTTTCATCATGTCGTGCACCACTGTTTCGGCGTCGTGCTCTTTTCCTACATATTGCATGACCTCGGGAATGATCCGGTCCAAGTACATATAGGTGGCCAGATCTGTGGCTCCAATCACCAAATTCCAACCGTGGTTTTCACGTTCCAAGTAGTCTTTTACCAGATGGACCTTGATAAACTGTTCGAGTTCATCGCACAATACTACTCGCACAATGTCGCTGTGATCCCAATTTTCGTCCTCTTCCAGGAGGGAATGGGAATGTTTCAAGTTTTTGATAATGTCCTGGTAGGAAAAGGCTTGAAGGCTGTCCAGGCTCGGACGAATTTCCACCTGTCTGTTATCAAAGGGACTGGCGAAAAAAATGCGGTAAGGCACCCATTGCCTCTGGTAACGCATCCATTCAATGGAAACAAGATAGTCGCAGTTGGGTCTGGTCGTCATCTTGATTGGAACACGGCTTGGGAGGAGAGCTTTAATCGAGCTGCTGTGAATGAATATATCTGTGGACCATGAGCCTAGCTTATATAGCTAGAGAACCGGAAATTTTAATTTTTTTTTATTTATTTTTTTCCATGGTTGCAACTCGTTTTATTTTACAGTTTACCCCCATCGAGTCCGAGGTTGTACAAAATTTCCAACATAACCTAAATCATTCTAACATCTTGGGATGGATTCAAGTAAATCTTGTATCAATTGGTCCATCGTGCCTGGTATAAACTCCAACATTGATTCAGAAAAACTGTCTGAATCCGAATCACTTTCCGTGTCAGACATTAAATCTTCCAAGTTGATGGCATCCATCTCGGAACCAAATATATCTCGCAACACCTGAAATGCGCATGCACCACATCCAATGTTAATTTTATCTTTTTTCAGTAATTTACCCCGACAGTAGGGACATGTATTTTTGCCACTTTCCACCCATTGTTTTAAGCAAATGGAATAAAACGTATGTTTGCATTCAATCAGTGCGTACCGTTCAGAATCATCATTGTTTAAACATATGCAGCATTCAGTGGCATTGTTGCTTCCCTGTGGGCATGTGCTCAGGGAATCATTATGCTCAGATTGCATCCTCCTTCAGAAAGGGTGGCAAGCACGAAAGCTTGGCAATCTCGGGAAGCCAACTTGTTTCAATACACTGATGGCGTGAATGGAGAGTGCAATGACCCTCGAGACATTGAGCAGGGGAATCTATTGGGTATCACAAGGGATTGAGGCATGGACGTTAATTTGCATTCAGTCAAAACGTGTAGAAGCTTTAAGCTAATAACTCGTAAAAAATTATATACATATATATATATTATATATATATATATATATATATATATATATATATATATATATATATATATATATATATTATATATTATATATATATATTTACTTGTAGAGGACAGTTTCAACTGTCCATTTACTTTTTCATTTGAAATATTTTTACACACAAAAAAATTTGGAAAAAATTGGAATCATTTCTTTGGAAAGAATCATTTTGGAAACTAGTTTTACAAACATTGTTCAAATTTATTTTAATCATTTCATCTGTATTTTATAAAATTATTTTTATTCATTAAATTATTTTTAATTTTTTATTCTTTCTATTTTCATCAAGACACTCACCTTATTATTACATAAACTCATGACGTCATACCTCAGAAACACAAAGATTCCTTCTTAAAGTAGTAACCGCGAAAATGAGAGGGGTTTATGAGAGGGTTTTGAGCAGGTAAATAGGCCTGTTAAGAGCCAAGTTTTGTATCTTTTTAAGTAAATACTAGAGATGTGAAGCAAAAAACAACCATTTTATAAGGAAGAAAATAGTTTTAAAAAAATCATGAAAGAACCAAGTTTTTTATCTTTTTTAGGTAAATACTAGAGATTGAAAGCAAAATGAAAAGGTTTTATAAGAGAGGTTTGAGCAGGTAAATAGGCCTGTAAAGAGTCAAGTTGTGTGTCTTTTTCAAGTAAATACTAGAGATTGGAATCAAAATACAACCAAGGGTTTTAAAAAAAATCATGAAACGGGTCAAGTTGGATTTGGAATAAATGTTGTAAGGGAAGCTTCCAGACGGTAATCACAGGCACCATTCAACGTTGGGCATCCCGGCGTTTCAATCGAGTCCCGTCTTCTTCCAAGGGTCGAAGGAGGGTAGGCACAGTTCAAACGGAGGGGTGCATCGTTCAAAGAATGAAACATGAATGGGGAAAACCTGAAACGAGAAGACTCAAAGGTAAAAAGAGAAATGGGGAACGGCCAAGCATGCAATGGAAACAAACCAAATATGAAATGGTGACAAGCCAAATATGAAATGGTGACAGGCCAAGTAAGAATTGGCATCTGGCCAAATATGAAATGGTGACAGGCCAAGTAAGAATTGGCAACTGGCTAAATATGAAATGGTGACAGGCTAAATATGAAATGGTGACAGGCCAAATATGAAATGGTGACAAACCAAATATGAAACGGGGAGGCCAAGCATGCAATGGACACAAACCAAATATGAAACGGAGAGGCCAAGCATGCAATGGACACAAACCAAATATGAAACGGAGAGGCCAAGCATGAATTGGCAACAGGCCAAGTATGATTTTTTTTAATATAATTTAATAAATAAGGTCAATACTCACTTGTTACATAATCATTTTGGGACAGCAACGAGGGACATGTTCAAGTCGTCTGCCTCTTTTTACAGACATCTCAGTAGATGGTCCAGCACCCTTGTGTGCTGTCCAGAATGTCGGGAGCCAATGACCCTGCGTCACTTTTATGGTAAACATGCGTCCGAGAAACATCATTTGGACCGTCGTAAGCAATGCCTGTTTTGTTTCGGAAGGAAACAATGGCCTCATGGGCAAAAGAATCGTCCCGAAAACGTAAACCATGTCACGGCGTGCTTGCAACGTTTCGTAGAGGATGCCAAGGAGGAAAGTGAGGAAAAGGAGACAGTGGAGGAGGCGGAAGCGTGTGGATAAAGAGACTTTCAACCCGTGCCTCGTGAAATGCAGGTTCGTCGCAAAGACAGATTGAGTGAATACGTAGGGTTTTACGATTCACTGTTTGAAAAACCTGAGATGTGGGAGGAAGGAGTCGAATTTCAAGGGGGCTTGGGAAAAGATGTGTGGGGCATGGTCCAGCGCTATCTGAGGGAAGACTTGATGTGGTTTCACATTATGGTAAAACATGACATGTTTGATACGTTTTGTAAGGAGATGGAAAAGATTCGGGATCAGATTGTCCTGTTACCCTTTTGGTGCCTGTGCGATGGATTGGTGAATAAAAAGGGCAAAATACAACATCGACACATGATTCTGGCGTGTGAACAAGAGAGTTCGTTTGAAGACGTGTGGAAGGGAAAAATTCGTTATGAAATAGCGGTCAGGCCAAGAAATGCATCAAGATTAAAAGCGCATTTCATCTCGTGCGAACCATAATGTACGTTAGTCAACCGAAATCGTCGTGCGACAAGGACGAGATTCCAGACAATTTGAGGAATCCGGAACAACGGTCCCATTTTCACATCAATTGACCCTTGCATCCGCACAGTATTGCCTTTCTCTGCACTCTGTTTCCAGGAGGAATAGAAAAATTGCTTTGGGAGCAGGTAGGCAGTAAAAATGTGGCGAAATGGGAAAAGAAGACGAGACAAAGGGCAGATGCGTGGGGTCATTTCAAATGGAGTGTACCCATCCATGTGACGGGATGGAAATTTTTAAACTGTGTGATTTCCCACCGTTATGAGGAAACGGAAGAATCGACTCCTCTGTATTTGAATCTATACGGTAACAAAAAATTGTATTTGAATGAGGGAAATAACGGGGGGAATGGTTCATTTCAAATGATTAGAGACGAACAGTACGTGTTGTCTCGCAAACAACAAAATATTATGAATGAAATTAAAAATGTAAAACAAGAGTGGGCCATGGACCAAAAGGTGATATTAAAGGCCAAACTCAACGAGATGAAAGCCAAGAATGACCTGATTCAAAAGGAAAAGGATATATTGAAAGAGAAAAATGACCTGATTCAAAGGGAAAAGGATATATTGAAGCAAGAAAATGACGTCTTGAAAACCAAACAAAATGAGTTAAACTCTAAAATGCAAGGTGTGTCACGCGAAATTAAAATATTGAAAAGGGTATTACAGGGAAAAAGAGTGGACAGAATCACTTCCAATCCATGGCGTTGGAACAGTCGAGTAAAAAGATTATCTCGACCTCCTTCAGCTCTCTCAAATTTCTCGTTCACTCGCAAATTTTTCAGACTAAACTTGATGGCCTTCATCAATGAGTTGAAAGATGATTATAACCTTACTAAAAAAATATTATTTTTTTTTTTTTTACCGTAGCGTTTAAAAGACCTGGCTCATCTCATGATACTCATTCCTGCAAAAATGAATTCCCCAGACTATGATGATTTTATTGACATGTTTAGTGTGCCAACACCGGTTTCACCTTTGCCACCGACTCCAGTAGCTTCTCCATCCCATGAAGCATCTGAAGATGTCATTTATGATTCGTTACCCCCCATGGAGCAATCTACCGTTTCCGAGTCGTCTTTGAAGGATCCCATGGAACCATCTAGGGTTTCCGATTCACCTTTGGAAGAACTCGTGGATTCTAAGCCACCAGTTGTTTCTAAATCACCTGACCCACCTACCAAAAAGACCCATGTCAAGAAGATTGATTCCGTCATTCATCGTTCTCCGCGATCCAAGGAACGAAGGAATGAGGAAAGATGGAACGAGGAAAGACAGAATGAAGAATGAAGGAATGAGGAAACAAGACCACGAGATCCCAGGTTGTATAAGAGACCCAATTTCAGGCCCCCGTATCAAAGGCATCATTTCAAACCCACTTCCCAGGAAAAGGCCCAAGTCTTTTTCCACAGCCAAGGTTTGGCCGTGTTGTGTATTAGAAACAGTGGTTTCTGACCAACAGAGTCGTCTCGTATGCCATGGATCGAGAATGTCCCCACGAACTATTTAAATTTTTACACTATCTCAATGTCGGTACCATTTGTGTCACCGACCAACATTGTAAACAAACCTTTAAGGACATTCAAGCCAGTTGGAGCTCCTCGAGCCCCTTCATGCGAACCCCTGTGAGGCTGTTAAATTCCAATGGACGCGAGCTGGGGCAATGTCCGTCTTGTAATCAAACCACATGTCATCGCTGGATTGCCGTGCAAGGCATGTGTGCCATTTTGCATCAACCCATCAATCCCATTTTTCATTCGTGATTGGCTACTGATGACCCCACCCACATCCTGTTTTAACGTATAAAAGAAGACTCGTCTCGACGCTTCCCATCAGTCGAGCAGGATGGATCAAATTGATGCCTTTCCCGAGCACATTTCCACGACCGTGATGCCCGTGACGCTGCCCGAGAAACCCGACGCATTGGAATATGCTGCTCGGCTGGGACACGTCCGTGCTTGCATCATTTATCAGGAACCCAATACAAAACGAGTGTTTGTCTTGTTTTGCAAAGACAATTGGTACCAAAAAAAGACGCTGTTAGATAATTTCAAGCGTGTCATCCTGGAGGCCAAGCACGTGAACGAATTCAGGCCCGACGATGTCTTGTGGGAGAAAACCTCCAAAGGACTGTTGAGAAATCCCGATCGACCCCTAAAAAATACCGACAAGAAGATGGTATACATTTACAACAACATGTTTTTTGTGAAAAAAGACTACTTTTGGCTTTCGAACGGTAAAGTCTCGCGAGATTCACCTGATTCAAACGACCCACGTGCCCATGCTGATTTATGAATTTCCATCGTCCAGTCTCAGGTGTCGGGCCAATCCCAATTTGTTTAGGAGGAGCTTTGAGCCATTTGACCAGATGCTCTATCATCGAATGGTGTTGGAACTCCACACGGCTTACCCGATCCCGGCTGGAACCCGTTACATCTTGTTGACGGTGCAAAAGACAGTGTTTGGTTTGGACATTATCCCCGAAAGGATGCTCCCCCAGCTCATGGAGAATGGATTTCACCTGGGAGATTTTCGACAAAGGAAACGCTTTGACCAAAAGGCTTACAAGCTACCACCTCTGACCCCGGCTCATGTACCGGCCGAGACACACAAACGGCCTTTGGAGCAACAGCCCAAGCCTTTGTCCAAAAAGAAAAGAGTGATTATCACACCCATCATCAGACCTTCTGTGCCTTCTGTGAGGATTATCAAACCTTCCACGGCCTTGTCCACCCCTCAACCCGTGAGTATTTCAGAGCCACCTGAGCTGACAACATCTCAAATCCCAGATTCACCTGAGCTGACGACATCTCAGATCCATCTACCACCTGAGCTGACAACATCTCAGATTCTTCTACCAGATCCACCTGAGCAGACAACCCCTCAGATACTTTTACCAGATCCACCACCAGAGTTGACAACATCTCAGATCCTTTTACCAGATCCACCTGTGATCGAGACTTTGCAGCCGACCCTTACGGATGACTCTTCCATGGATCCAATTATGTCGTCCGTATTTGGAGACTACTTGCAACAAGGAATTTCCTCGGTTCATACCCAAGAACCTCAGGTGCTGAACACGGTGCCTTCCCTGTTTGACGAGAGTAATGGTCTCATCTCGTTCTTGGACCATTTTGAAGCAGGGTTGGACATAGAGCAACAAGAAGCCCCCATGGACTTGACCATGCCCCGAATGAAAAGAAAAGTGAGAAAGACTATTGGGTTTAAAGTGATTGAACCGTTGAATCTGTCTATACGCAATTGTTTGCCTTGCATGTAAATATTATTTTGATGTAAATAGTGTAAATATTATTTTTTTGTAAATAGTGTAAATATAATTTTGTAAATAAATTTCATTTTTGTCAGAAACACGTCTCATTTTTTTGTCCAAAAAAATATCAAGCTTGGAGACAAGAGCATGTAAAAAAATGGTTTCGGTACAACACTTGTTGGACCATTGTCGACATTGCACCACTATCGTAGTTGGAAACCTGGGTCGGTGGCTGGATCGAGTCACGTATTACGAGCCAGACTATCCTTATACCATCCTTTTTGAACCCAACTTTGGGGTGCACATTCCTCGGTGGTTTGGAAAAACGGTGATTGTTTTTACGAGTCATTTGGATCTGACCTGGGACAAAGGGGTCGAGTTGAGATTCTTTCAAGTGGGTCGTCCTCCCTCTCACCGAGTTTGGGAGGCGTATCAACCTCATATGACGGATACGTATAGTTTGGATTTTACAGACTGCCCTCGAGTCGCAGACGTGTACGTGAAATGGTTGACGTGGTTGGACGATTGGGAAATGCATCGAGACGATCCTGTTCCTTGGCGCATGGTGGGTCTCCAACCTTGGAAGCGGGCTTTGGAAAAACACGTGCAGCGCTCGCATGAAAAGGCTTTGGCCCATGGGATGCCCTCTGACGTCACGCTCCTCGAGCATATATAAAGCGAGCCACCCGCCGCTCGAATCATTCTGCTTTTCTCACATTGAAGCAACATGTCTGTTTTGAGTCAACCCGCCTATTTTGCGCATGCCAACGTGTTTCATCACGAGGGCAAGCCAGTGCCCATCGAATTGTCCATTGCCACGATTCCCAGGGATGGTAGCAATCCCGAGGTGATGTGCATCACCGTGAATCATGACGGGCAAACAACCAAGCCCAAAGATTTTCGATCCAACTGCCAAGAGAATGCCCGTCTTCGTCTGGTACACCACCCGTTACCCAAGAGTGTGCCCGTGGAATACCTGCCCTTTTGCGTGAGGGGCAAGTTTAGTCAGCTGGCCCCAGGCAACAGGGGCCTGATGGTGGTCAAAGGAGGGGAGCAACAAAAAAATTTTCAAGAGCTCGAACTGTATGCCATGGCCCTGGAGAACCTGCCAAACTTCAAAGACATTTGCGATGGAACCTTTCCCGACCCCGTGCATGAGGGTGTGCACGAGGAAGAGGACATTTCGTGCTGCACCATGCTGAAATCCTACCAATTTGCCAAATACCTGCAGCAGTTTAACAAGCTGCATGCTGAATGGAGCTACAAAGTGACGGTATTGACACAGTAAATGGACATTGGCCTGGAAAAAGGGAGATCGAGTCGACACAACAGTCGACTCGGTCCCCCTTTTTTCGGGTCAAATAGTGTACCAAGATTGAAATGCACATTTTAAAAACGTGTGCTGTTGGATAAAGTTATCCGTATTTTAAAAACTTGGCACTGAATCGTGCTGTTGGATGCACCAAGATTAAATTTATCCGTATTTTAAAAACGTGTGCTGCAGCAATATTAAATTCATCTGTATGGTGGAACCTTGGCGCTGAATCGTGCTGTTGGATGCAATCAATGTCTGGTGATTCAAAGTTGGAAAAGCATCAGCCAATAGGAATCGATTCACGTGACCCCAGCAGGGTATAAAAGGCGAGCGCTCCTCCACCAGACATTCTCACTCAGCAACATGTCTCATCTAGCGTTTTTTGCCCATGCCAACGTGTTTCACCATGGTGGTCAGCCTGTTCCGATCGAATTGTCCATTGCCAGCATACCGGAGGATGGCAAAGATCCAAAAGTGATTTGTATCACGGTGGATCACTCGAATCTCCTTACGACAGACAAAGACAGACGGGCCAACCGGTACATTAATGAACGGCTCAGCTTAAAGAGCCACCTGCCCGGATCCGTGCCTCTGGAATACCTGGATTTCTGCGTCAGGGGCAAGTTTTGTCACCTGGCTCAAGGAAACAGCTGCCTCATTGTCGTCAAGGGTTCGGACCAGAGAAAGATTTTTGAAAAACTTGGACTTTTTACCGTCAACTTGGAAATATTGCCCCATTTCCGGGATTTGAATGACCGCACCCTGCCTGACCACCTGCACAAGGATTATAATATATCCGAGTGCACCATGGTGAAATCGTATCGATTTGCACGATACTTGCAGCATTTTAACAAGCTGCAGGCTGAATGCAAAAGACAGACGGCCCATCTAGTAGAGTGAGTCAAAAAAAAATTTTACCGAAAAAAAGGGGGGTCGAGTCGACACAAGAGTCGACTCGGTCCCCCTTTTTTCAAGACACACAATATGCCAACATTGGATGGCATCTTTTTTAAAACATGCACCATCCAATAGGAATCGTTTCACATGACCTCATTAGAGTATTAAATACACCAAGATTGAAATAATATAGATTAAACTTACCTGTTGTCGTCTTTTTATCACACCCAGATGAGAGGGCTTGTCTCGTTGAGTGGGCATATCCTCTGTTTTCTCACTGAAATGGGAGGGCTTGTCTCGTTGAGTTGGCTGATCCCCGTTTTCTCCCCAAAATGCATACATTTCATTTGGGGCCGAATGAATGAGCAATACATTGTATCCATCACAAAATAACACAATTACCAACCTTGTAAATAAAAATCCTGTGGGAGACGTATTATACATTTCAAAAAGGTCGTTTTCCATTTCCAATAATTTTTTGAAAGGGTCACGGTGCTCAGCTATTTTTTCGACCGACTGTAGCATTTGACATCCTAGGCCCACTTTGGAGATCATCAGATGGCAACAACATCTTGGTTGTCTTGGACTACTTCACTAAGTGGCTTGAAGTATATCCTATTCCCGACCAAGAGTCCTCAACTGTTCAGAGGTTCTAGTTCAACACTGGATCTCACGATTCGGGGTCCCTCTACAACCTGTGACGTCTCACGCGTCTTTTCTTTATCAAGTCCTTTGAGCCAGAATTAATGGCAACTCTTTTCCAACCAAATCCAAGAAGTGAAGTGTGAATGAAAGATGCAAATGAACAAACTTTTAAATATCGTATCTTAGAGTAAGCGGAATGGTATTGTTTGACAATTGAAGTTAGTTTGTGACAGTTGATGGTTATTGCAGTTCGTGGTTCAAGTCTGAATGAGTTTTGCGTGACGTGAATACAAGTTATTAGGGATCGAATATATGAAACGGCCAAGTTGCACACCAGTGCATACAAAGACAAGATTAAGCATATAACAAGATTGATTGTTGCTCCAGGCTGTAATAAGGTAGGATTGATTATTTAATATTAGAATCGGAGATTAGGCGGTGCGCTTATTGATAGTGGTCTGAATTAGATTAAGTCTTATTATAAATATATATATATATATATATATATATATATATATATATATATATATATATATATATTGTGTGTGTTGCGTATTTTACCATTGTAGATTCTCCATTAATTATTATAATTTAATTTGTTAAAGGTTTAAGTTGAATATATTAATAAAGTCATATTAAGATAATGTTTGATCCTAGTTCTTTCGTTAATCCTACGCCTCTAGCTCACGCTGATACTTTGAGAGATGTTCTTCCAAGGGGAGGAACATCACAAACTGCACTCCGATCAAGGGAGAAACTTTGATTCTGCAGTTTATAAGGGACTGTGTGAAATGCTCGTCATCGACAAAACCAGGACAACAGCTTTGCATCCTCAGTCTGACGGCATGGTAGAGAGTTTCGATGGGTCCATCCTAAACAGCCTCTCTCTCCTGGTATCCAGTAATCAACAGGACTGGGACAAGAAATTGCCCTTTTTCCTGTTTGCCTACAGGAGTGCCGTTTACGAGACCACTGTCTATTCCCATCTCAGATGCTCTTTGGACGTGATCTTCGTCTGCCTGCAGATTTTCATTTCAGCCGGCCACCAGATGCACCCTCAGCGCCTGAGGAGTATATCGAGAAACTCCAGGCACGGATGGAGGAAATGCTTCATCTGGCTTGGGAAAGAATCGGCATGGCTTCCGAGACTGCGAGAAGATGAAGACCCGATACGACTCAAGAGCAACCAGACACGACTTCCACGAAGTCGACTAAGTGTGGATATTTAATCCGAAACGACGCAAAGGACTCTCTCCAAAGCTGAAGCCAAACTGGGAAGGTCCTTATACAGTCCTAAAAAGACTGAATGACGTTGTGGTGCGGATACAGAAATCACCACACTCAAAACCAAAGTTAATACATTACAATAGGCTAGCTCCTTATCTTGGCCAAGATGAATAAGATCCTTAAGTTCAGACCATGGTCATTACTTATTTGTAAATAGTGTAAATTATTTCTCTTTTCTAATTCCTTAGTTTTATTTTAATATAGGAATTTATGTTTACATCTCTTCATGTGCTTTCGATTTATTTGTATTGTATATGCTGTGGAATACATGTGTTACTTTATATGTGAATAGGTTGCCTGTAAAAAGATTCCTCTAACTCAGGGATTGTACTGCCCGGGACGTGCAGTCTTTGAGGAGGAGGCAGTGTTACGAATTTTGTGTAAATGGTGTAAATAATTTGTATTTGAGTGTTTAATGCATTTATATTACTCTTTGTTATATTTATTTCTTGTTAAAATTGTATTGTTCACAAGCAGTGCTGCCCCTTACGTTATAATGGCGATTCAATGAGAATTTGGCGAAATCTTGCGTTAGAGCCAAGTTGGCATCAATTTTGGCGACTTTGGTGACCATGTTGGTGAGTTCGGAACCCTCTGGAATCTCTAGAAAGTAGATCTCTCCACTAGTGTCACGTTCAATGACACGAGCGGTTATATTTCTAGAAGTTTCTGTCGCGCACATAAAAAGGATGGTCGCCGGTACAGTGAGGAGTCTTGATTAAGCCAGAGAGTAGTGAGGATTGTTTTGACTAGCGATTTGCTCGGCTGTGCTTGTGAATAATCTTTACGTACGTGTATTTTTAAACACTGGCGATTGTGTTTGATTGCTGTTGAAGGTGTGAAGACCTTCGGGTATTTACCCTGTGAATATTGCTGCTGAATCCTGTATTTAAAGGATTGAATTTTCGATAATAAATTCACATCGCTCTTAAAGAACTGTTTATTTTCTTTGTGGTTGTTTTGCAAAAAATCCTCGAATCTGGATCTACATAACGATATCTTTTTTAATGGAAAAATTAAATGGAGGGTGATTGATTTTAACCGAGGTGGGAACGTTTTAGCTTTGGTGTGCCAAACCAATCTACCAATATGATTCAGCATGCCACACAGTACAATATTTTTGAAACAATTTGATTCCCGCTATAATGCATGTAGAATAAAAAAATAGAAGTCAATAATATAGATTTACAGTTTTATTATACATTAATTTTGCATCATTTAAAGATATTTCTTCACAAAAATAAACAGCATAAAATATAACTTTTTTTATCCCCCAAAATTAAAATTGTACTTATGTATTTTTTTAAACATAATAAGAAAAAACATAAAATTTAAGTATTTCTCTTCATTACAGTTAAATAAAAAAATAAAGATAAATAATTAGATATTGCATTAATATATTATAATAAATTTATATTTAAAAAATATTAATGCAATGTATAATTATTATCTTGCCAGGGTACAGCACCTTCAGCGTTAAAAAAATTACAAAATCTGTCCCTGACATCTTTTGCATAATTGGATCCCCTGCTTGAGATCCTTTGGCAGGAAATAAGTTGATTAGTGTTTTGCCGCCAGTTCCCTTCAAATAAAACTCCATTCAAAATATCCTCTCGGTCTGCACAGTCTTCAGGAATATATGTATTTTTTACCTGTTAGTCAAAAAATTGTGAAGGGAACAGGTGGCTAACACAATTAATTTAGCATTTGGCACAGACGTCAAAATGGTGGTGCCAAATATTCTGAAGCGAGCAGCTAAAATTCCAAATGCATTTTCTGAAACCCTCCGAGCACGGTGAAGTCTGTAGTTAAAAACTAAGCATTCCTTACTTAAATTACTGCTTGGATAGGGTTTCATGATATTTGGCATCAACGGAATGGCATCATCAGCTACAATGACAAATGGCAATTTAGATGCCGATCCTGGTAACGCGGCTGCTTCAGGGATATTCATATCACCATTTGTAATGGCTTGCCTCAGTTTAGATTTCCCCCATACTCCTCCATCGCTAATTCGTCCGTTAGTGCCAACATCAACGTACAAAGATTTTAAATTGGTATCAACAAGGGCCAACAACACGATGCTGAAAAACCCCTTGTAGTTTCTGTATGTTGCTCCTGAATGAGATGGGGGTTTTATTCGTATGTGTTTGCCGTCCAATACACCAAGGCACAATGGAAAATTCCACTTTGCCCAAAATTCTTCTGCGACATCTTCCACTCATTTTCGGATTCAGGGACTTGGATTTCTGACCCTAAAGGGTGATAGATGGCTGCACAAACAGCTGGTATTATACCAGATATGGTATTTTGGGCTATCAGGATCTGATAACTCAAAGAGGATTGCGTTTCACCTGAAATGAATAAAAGAATATTTTTAATGCATTGAAGAAATTGAATAATATAAATTTATTGATCTAGAAAAGCAAATTTTCAATAAAATGGTACCATTGACTCATAATTAAATATGTTGTAATACCTGTTGTAAGATATCTCAATGTTAACGCAATCCTCTCGGCAGCAGGAATTGCCTTCCTCATTGATGTATTAGTTCTCTCGATACTGGGAGAAACAAGAGCTACGAGCTCCTCAAAAGTTGAAACATCCATTCGTAAAAATCTATGATAACTTTCACTGTCCTATAAATAATAAAATATTTAATGATTTATAGAAAAATTAAATTTCAACAATGCAAATTGTTAATATATGCATATAACTTTCATAAATATATTTTACCTAAAGTAGATTGTAATTTGAGGCGTGGAAGACTCTGTGAGCTCATCCCCTCATTTTTTCAAATATTATTTAAAGCAACTATCTATAGCACTTTAAACATAAAGCTTTAGTTACAATAAATAATATCAGCTGAAAAATGTTAAAGATAACATTTTTTTTTTTACAAAAATAAAAAGACTATCTGAGAGGATATGAAAAACTTAATAAAATAAATAAATATAGGTACTAATTCAAAATTAATGTTATTCATATTTATGTAGAGATTTCATTAGATCATTGTACATATATAAATAAAAAAATTTCATAAAAACCATCTTATCATAAAATATATTCAGGTATGGAAAATGTTCAAATATTTTTCCAAGGTGGTTATAATTAATATCTCCGAATTTCATGTAGACCATATGAAAATAATCAATAGTTTATTAAAAAAAATTCTGGTCATATGCATAGGACTATTTATACTTATGCAGTGACGGCTCATGGAAGTGAGGGGAGAGGGGTGCCTGGGCTCCCTTACTTTTTGTAGTATTAAAGTATTTTTTCTACAAAAGAAATTTACAACCAAAATAAAGTAGGAAGTTTGGGCTCCCCCACTTTTTCTATCCATGAGCCGCCCCTGTACATAAAGTTTAATGAAAAAAGATAGACTTACTTCGAGAGCTAACTCCTTCATTAAATTCTCGTAGCATCCTAATTGTATTCTCCGTTGCAGCCACTTTCTCTGCCTTGTTTTTTTTTTTTTTTTTTTGCTTTCCTCATTTCAATGTCACAAATAGCAGCAAATCCAAGCGCAAGAATCACTTGATCGTCAGACGCCATATCTGTTCTTGACTGTCAATAAAAGCTCGAGCGGTATAAAAAAATAATGTATGGTTGTTTCCGAAGCAGAAAAATCGGCGAGTAACATTTCAATGTGGTGAGAGTGCGTGGATGACGTCAGAGCATGTCGTTTTGTTTACGGCAACCCTTCATCCTCAGTAGGATGAAAAATTGCTTGAAAAAATTGTACCAAAAGTCTACGTGTGATACGGCCTTTAGAGTTTCGAGAGTCGAAAACATTTTTATTTTACAAATGCCAGGCCATTGACCATCAGGTCATTAGGCAACGGGCTCTCCAATACCTTTTTACAATGCAGTTAAGATCATTCAGTGCAGAGCACTCGTCCAAATGAGCGGCAGTCATGTCTTGTCCAGTGTCACACAAAACGCAGATAGGTGAAATCACCAAATTAAAACGAAACAGATGAGCACAAAGGCAGTCATGTCCGGTTAAAAGTCTAAATTTAGCAACAGCAGTAGCACGAGGAGAACTTGGAATACCGTGGGATTTCTTACATAATGTACTCCAAGGCTTATCACGAGCAACACGAGAAGCTGTAAGGCGAAATGATTCCCTAAAAATCCTTTTAATTTCCAGTTTGGCAGAATGAAGTGTCAGGTCTCTGCGAAAGTTCTGAAGGATACCCGTTCCCTTTTTTGCCAAAAAGTCTGCCCTCTCATTTCCCCCAAGACCACAGTGGGATGGTACCCATTGAAAGACGATCTTTCTTTTTATCTTTCCCAGGAGTTCTCTACAGTTCTGCACACGTAAACAATTATTCTCATTATAGTTGGACAAAGCCTGAAGGGCAGAAGTAGAATCTGAAAGAATTACAGCTCTTTCAAAGGGGGGGAAGACGAACAGCAAGTTGCTGAAGGGCTATATGTATAGCTTCAACCTCACCATCAAAGTGAGTTGTCAAAGGACCGGCGTGTAAATAAAAGGAGAAGAGGTGACTAAAAACACCAATGCCAGCACCTTGGGCAAAGTCCAAGAGTGAGCCATCTGTGTAAATGTGAAGCCACTCCTCCGGTGGGAAGCGGGTATTGATAGTTTCCAAAGCTATAGCGTGAAGAGCAGTTGGACTTAGATCACGTTTTCTCACATTCAGAACAAGGTCCAATCTGATGTCGAGTATTGCTTAGTCGAGTGGGTTAGCAAATGACAGTAATTCAAAGGGCACATCATTAATGACTTTATATTGAATGTTCTCACGAACACATTGAATAAAGCCTTTTTGAGTCTTAAGATTACGTCCTCCATCGGAATCATAGTCCCGTCAGAATGAATTATTTGGGAGTCTAATAAGTCTATTGAAGAGAATAGCAGCATTCTTCTCAATTATATTAGTGAATGGCTGAAGGTCGCAAAGTAACTGCATGGCAAGTACTGGAGTAGTTTTAACTCCGCCAGTGATCATGCGAAGGGCTTGGTTATGGAAAGTGTCAAGAAGTTTTCTAACGTTCTCTGAGGCAGAGATCAGCACCTCATTGCAATAATTTAGAACTGGTTGAATATATGTCTTGTAAGTTGTATTTAAGGTATCCCTATTGCATCCCCATTTAAATCCGGTCAATCTTTTAAGAATGGAGAGTCGCTTTCTTGCCTTAGAAACAACAAGCTCAGCATGTTTAGTCTATTTCAATTTGTTATCAAGAGCGCAACCCAAATAAATTGAAACATCACTCTGTTGAACAGGCATACCGTTATAAACCAATTGGGGACTGAATGGTTGTCTATTTAAAGTGAAGAACTGACAAGTAGTCTTCTTTAGGTTTACAGTCATATTATTTTCAATACACCAAAGGTGTAATCTTTCAAGGGTCAGATTTAGGATGGTATTTAGATTGGACTGATCCCTCTTTGGTGTGCTGCACCAGATGGCGAGGTCATCTGCAAATAGAGCCGTATTGGTCAGTCCATCAGATGCCAAGAGATCAGGGAGATCATTAATAAAGATGTTGAATAAGATAGGACTAATCACAGTGCCTTGGGGCAGGCCAGTTTCACTTTGTTTAAAACTGGAAATAGCATTTCCAAAACGAACGGCTGAGAAACACTGAGAAATGAAGTTCCTTATCCACATAAGCATATTATTGCACACACCCAGGGTCTGCAATTTTTGAATACATTTAAGCCGCCAAACTTTATCAAAGGATGCTTCAAAATCCACAAATAGGGCAAGAGCAGAGTGTCTCTGATCAAGGGCGTCCTTGATGGACTGGCCAAGAAAAACAACTTGTTGGTTTGTGGACTGACATTTTCTAAAGCCAGCCTGAGAAGAGGTCAGGAGATTATTAGTTTCGAGGTACCAGTCGAGTCGAGAAGTGATCATTCTTTCCATGACCTTAGATAAGATACTTGTTAGTGAGATAGGGCGATAACTGTTTAAATCATCCAGAGGTTTGTTCTTTTTAGGAATAGGAACAACTATTGCCTTCTTCCAGATTGCAGGCACACCATACTTCCAGCTATGGTTATTCAGTGTCAAAAGCACAGAAAGTGCATTACAGCCAAGGTGTTTCAAAAATTCAGGGTGAAAATTATCTGGTCCGGGACTCTTAGCGCACCTTATGTGCCCAACAGCCTCTCTTAGCTCTGAAATACTAAAATTTCGATGGAAAATCTCATGTCCATGAGATTGAGACGAAGCGATATTACGGATTTCTCGCCCAATAATTTTCTGTCTGGTCTTAAGGCTCTTTTTTAGGCGTTGTTTAGTTGAATAAAATGAATTAAAGGAGTTGGAAATATCCATGTCGTTAGTTAAAACACGATTACCGACTCTCAAAGGTTCCGTCGAAGAAGTATTCGCCCTATTCTGAATCTTGTTTACAAAATTAAAAACCTTTTTTTTCCATCCTTCCTGTAATCGATTTTTGTTATAAAATTATTGAAACAATTACGTTTCGCGGTAAGAATTTCCTTTCGAAGGAGGGCGACACTCTTTCTCCAGTTTTGGACATCCTCTGGATTTTTACTTTGTTCAGCAATAAAACGGGCAGTAGAAGATTTCTCTTTTAAAGCAGCGAGATTTTCATTCCAAAAGGGTTTATAGTTAAACTGCTTGCCCCTAGGAATCCATTTCTTAGCAGTTTCAAAGATAATTTTTACAAATCTGGAGAAAACTATCGACGCTTTCACCGGCCTTACAGAAACTCGAAACGGATTCGAAAATATAGTCTCGTTTTCCAAAGTAAAGTTCTTCCAGTCGGCCTTGGCGAAATTCCATCTATTTCTAAAGGGTCTCTTTGAAGAATTACTTGTGTCAAAACCAATCCCAGTAATAATCATGCGGTGGCCTGAGCCAGGATCGCAAATGACTTCTCTTTCTACATCATCAGCGATATCCGCGGAAGCTAAAGTCAGATCTGGGTTAGTACCATTGCCATTGTAGTGCAAGTAGGTTGGAATATCTGAGTCATTATACAAAAGTTCCATTTGGTCAGCGATCAAAAGATCTTCCATTACCTTATCAGCGGAATTCAGATCACAGTCTAAAACATTTCGCCACTGATCTTTGTCCAGAAATAAGAACTCTCCCATGGTCAAAATTCACTGTTGTTTTAACACCCACCACCCTAAAAAAGAACTAGCATTACTTTTACCAGTTTTACAACTGTGGCAGTCCTTAGCAAATGTCCCCTTTCGCTGAGGACACCGGAAATATATAAAATGACAAACATTGAGTAAGAAAACTAAACGCAGATCCTATACAGCACATGTTCCCAAACCTTATTGTTTCATAGACCCCTTGCCATGCTCTTCGGTTTGGGGTAGACCCCTGCTTATACCTAATGTTGAATTTTTCCAGATTTACCAATTTAATGACAAGTGGTATAGATCTACTTACTTTAAATTATTTAAATTTCTAACTGAAGTGAAGTATGATGTTTAAAACTTAAGAAAAAACACGTTAATTGAATTAAAATTTAATTAATATATATAATAAATCAGCAACAAACAAATGTTTTTAAAGAGAGGAATAAGTCTGGTGCTTCAATAACAATTTTTCAACATTTGGAATCAATTGTGGCAGGTATAACTCTAAATCTTTTATCGGTGGTTTCCAGGACTTATTTCCCCTCTTTTTTGTTTTGGAGATTGGCAACCATGCTGAAAAAGTAATTAAAAATTTGCTTACGATATTCCATAATTGGTGATAAATGACAGGTATGTCTTTTTAAAGCCAAAATTGCAGACATGACCTTTGTTTTTAATAAGATTTTTGCTGTCACCTTGTAACTACAAATTAACCTTGTAACAAAATCCTCTTGCCTATCATCTCTTAATTTTTAGTTTGTGATCTCACTTCCAGTCGTATGTACTACTATAAAAATTGGGAGAGGATATTTCAATGCTTATTTTCTGCATCTAGACAGATGAGAAATTCTACTAGAGCATTTAAGCATTACTCTAAGACAATCTTGCGATACCCGTTGGGAAGCTAAAATAGATTCGGTTAAAGCAGCGTATATACAGTTTGAACAAACTTGTAATAACCTAGAAGAATTCATTAATTAAAAATTTATTGGGATCAATGCAAGAAATTCCTATCATTTTTAAGAGTATGGTTAGCAATATTGTCTAAAAATGACCCTATCAATGAAATATTTCAAGCAATTTCAATGAAATATTCATTTGTTTTTGATATTTGTCAAAAAACTTAGGAAAAAAAATTAACATGTATTCAGACGGAGTAAAAGTGCAAGAATATAATTCCTATATTTAAGAATATTTTCCTGAATATTTTTTCCTATTGAAAATGGTCATTTAAAGCATTTCATCGCAAATGCTTGTAATCTAAGATCATCTCAGTTTATTATAACTAATTTTCGTTTTTATGACTGAAAGACCGGCATTTTCAGTATTATAGATAAGTTCGATCCAACTTCAGGCAAATTCTCTATTTTTATTCCTTTGACTTTCACTACTAGTCATATTGTCGTTGTAAAGATGTAGTTTCTTTTATTAACTTCACCTTAAGTAGAAGTAAATTTATTACAGCATCACGAAAAACTTTTTAGTTTTTATAAAAAGAGATATTTGTGAGAATAATCTATTTTTTCAAGGAAATGGCTATTAACTCATACTTTTACTACTGAAGCCTGTTAGAAAAATTATTGTTATGGGAGCAAAGAAATTTTATTTATTTATTTATTCTTTTTAGGTTATCCCAAACAATTAGCTTCGGTCACTTCATATACGATAAAAGTGTCGCATAACAATACAGCTGACCAGTAGCGCACACAGGAATTTTTCAAGGGGGGAGGGGTTCCGAGGTCGAAAGTTCACCATTCTTGTATCATTCTTCTTTTGATTTTGTCGATTTTCGGGAACAAAACACAGTAAAAAACTAATTATTGAATAAATAACTAGAAATAATTAATAAAATTAATCATTAATAACAAATACTTAATTAAATTGTACGCACTATATACTTAGAATTATAATCAATCGGAAAAAATCAAGGGCTTTGGAGGGGGGGTTCGGACCCCCCCCCTTGTGTGCGCCACTGCACCTGACATATGCTATGTAGTACAGTCTGTCAAATATGTTTTTGAACAATGGTCAGTTACATAAAATAGGTACTGTAAGCTGAATAAAATATATACTAAACTTCCTGATCTTTACTAAACTCGAGGTTAACAGATTAAACAAGATGAAAGACGAAATTGACTCCCTAGAAACGGTTAGTAAAAAAGCAATAAAGCGCCCAAAATTGAATAAATATGTCCAATGCCCAAAGAATCGTCTGGTTACCTATAGAAATTGGCCACTTTTAATGCTCAATCCTAAACAATTAGCTAAATTTGGATTTTATTATACAGGTGTATTAGATGTTGTGACATGCTACTGTTGTAATAAATCCTTAGGTAATTGGAAAACAAATGATGACCCATTAACAGAGCACGAAAAATTCTTTCCCCATTGTGAATATATGGATTTGATCAGAATAAGATTAAATAACGAAGCTGAATGTCTTCTTAAAAATCAAGTACTTCAAGAAGCTTGCAAAATATTTTCAACGTTACAAGTACAAGAAGATGCAGCTTCAAGAAACACAGGACAAAGAGAAAAAGTTGCAGCTTAAAGAAACACAGGACAAAGAGAAGAAGTTGCAGCTTCAAGAAACACAGGACAAAGAGAAGACACGGGAGCAGAAAATACAATAATTTGTAAAATATGCATGAATGACGAGATGAATGTCGTATTTCAACCATGTTCTCATTTCATTTCTTGTCATATTTGCGCTGAAAAGATTTTTGATTGTCCTTTGTGTATAAATCCAGTGATACACAAAATAAAGGTGTTTAGAGGTTAAAAAAATTTGTTTTCGTCAATAAAAACGTTTTTTTTTTCTTCATTATGTCTTTTTTCAGTTATCATATAAATAATATATTCTCAAATAAAAATTTTTTACATTTTCTTATGGCTTATAGTATTGTGCCATGGTTTTATTTTTGAATTTAAGTTAGCATTTTTTCCACTTGTAAATTGAGGTAATATATCTTTTTTTTTTTTAGAGTACTCTTTCAATGTTACTAAAATCCTTTCTACTTGATTATGTTTTGTTAATTAAAGCCCAATTTTTTAGTTGACTTTCTGAGGGGTAAATAATATTTTTTTTGAATGAATTACCGATAGATTTTCATGTGCGCGAATACAAATATTGTAGATAAAAACCATTCATAACATTTTTAAGTCAATACTTGTTAAACTGCCCCAATTTAAAACTTATTTATTTTTATGAAAATACAATAGCTATTAATATTATGCAAAAATATAATTTAAATTGTTAATTAAAGGATGACATTAAAAAATTATAACTTTTAATCTGAAATATATAAGGCCTGCTCAAGATAGAATCTTGAATGATTTTTTTTTTTTTTATGTGTAATCGTAGGCTTTATGAAATTTAGTATGTCGCTAGTTATTATTTCTCTAAAAGGACTTAAAAAATACTTTTTTTTCAGCTAGAAAAATAGTTATTTAACAAGGGAACAGATTCTTAACTTTATGAATATCTGCTCTCAGAATAAATCTAACTCTCTGAAAATAAGATATAAAATTTATTTTAAAGTTCACTTAATGATATGCAATAAGACAAGAGAAATAATAATATAAAAAAATAAGATTTTATTTTATGTGATAGCTCATTATATCCCAGAATAATTTACATGTAAAGCGTAAGGTTTCAGCATCCAATTTTATGCCGATTTTAGACCTAAAAAAAAGAAAAATATATATATTTATAAGTAACTCCCTTCGCTTATCCCGGTGTTGCACGGGCTTTCTTTAATAAAATAAGTACTCTTTTTTTTTTTTAATGACTCTCCTTCGCTTAGCACGCAACATTCTGTTCCTCTTTCAAGTAAGTAAACAGTAGGACTTTAATATTCACTTTGCAACTTTTTAAAGTATTTAAAAGTCATTCAAACTATTAAAATATTGGGGTTTTTTTTAATAATAATTGTTTGTCTTCAGCAAATTTTTATTTTAATTAATATTGTGCAATTCATAAAATATTTAAGATTTAAAACGTAACATTTCATAAGCAAATAAACAATTTTCGATTGAAATAGTATAAATAATTTACATCTGGAACTACTTTTTATTTTATTTTAAAGTTGTTAACACTCCACTTGTTCAGTTTGTGGCGTAGTCGCGGGCTATTTTTCAATCTATATTATTGTAAAGTTTCATTAAAATCCATTTTTTCGGGAACCAAACTTTAATATTTATAATATTAGTATCATAAAAAAATATTTATTACCCATGTTTTATATACTTGTCCATGAACTTTGAAAATTTGTCCAAATGATGCAGTGTGAAAGAGAAAGTTTATTTACTTTAAATATCAGAACTGATAAAAGCATTTATTTGGAAAAAAGATCCATTTCGTACTACCAATAATAAAATCATGAAAAAAAACATTAAAATAAAGAGAGATTTATAACAACTTCTCCCTTCAAAACTTAATTTTATTCTGAAAAAAATAGGCATTATGCTGATCAGTGGAATTAATTAGAAGTGAGCACCTTGCGTAGCCAAAACAAAAAAAAAAGTTCTTTCACAAACAAAAGATAGATATATGCTGACGTGGACTTTTTTGCAGCGCAAGCTAGAATTGCTCGCAGATGGCTGAATTTTTTCCGACTTAGTTGACAAATATCGTTATATTTTGGACACTTCATACAATATCTTTATAAATTATAGTATATGCTATAAATTATAGCCTATGTGCTATTCTGATGTATAAGCTATATTACTGTAAAGTTTCATGAAAATCTATTCAGTTGTTTTTGCGTGAAAGACCCACAAAGATACTCACAAACTTTCGCATTTATAATATATATTAGATTGTTTAGTTCGTGACACCACGAGGCGCACGTAATGTCATTATATTTCCTTATTCCGCGTCTGAGGTCATTTATTGTGTATTGATGAATGAATTAATTTGTTTAACACCTCATTAGCACGAAGTTCACAGTCATTGTCACTTTTCTTTCTTATTCCGCGTCTGTTTCGTATTTTTGATAAGGTCATTTATTGTGCATCGTATTTTAATAAGGTCATTTATTATGTAATGAATTACATTTGCTGTATATAAAAAGATTTCTTCCAACGATTCATTTGTTTATGCTTTTTTAAAGGTAAGTATTTATTTTTGTTCCTAAGCATGAAGACATACGTTTTAAAAAATAATTTTTTATGATATTTTGTGTACAAAAATTTAAAATATGATATCATTATTAGTATCTAATTATTAGTAGAAAATTTAACTGCTTATAAAATATTTTTTATCCTGTAAATGCTATTTTATTCTGTAATAGAGATTTTAAAAGCTTTTCTATTTGTTTTTTAATAATTTTTCCTGTTGAGAAAATGATAACGGAATAAAAAAAGAATTAACACAGCTAAATTTAAAATTAGTTATCGCTCGTTAATATTCACTCACTAATATTTAACTGTGTTTATATAAATTAACGTATAAAAAATCTTTATTATTTTTTGGAATCTGCTCGTTGAAACATTTCAATTCATAAATAACGTTTAAGAGGACACAGTACGATTCAATTGACAAAAGTCGATCAAAAAATTAAATCTAATTTTTTTCGCCTAAATTATTTTTTTATATTCTTTTCTATAACCTCACAAAATTTGAAAGCTCTAAGCGAAAAAAACGAGAATTTAGCTTTAACATTAGTTTTTATTCACATCCCTATGGGAAATCAAAACTTTAAACTGCTTTATCACGGAAAGATAAAATAACTAGTTTGTCCTCATTTAAAATGCTAAGGTTTTCTTTTCAATTGTGCCTAATGCTTTGAATTTTTTTTTTTTTTTTTTTACCTATTGCTAATAAGTACATGTAATAAAAGTTGGTATGCATTTTAGAATCAAAGCAATACTTATTTTTTTTAAAATAATTGAATTCAGAATTTATACATTTTTTTTAAGAAATTTTCAATAAACATTCATAAAAAGAACTATTTTACGCATACCAATCGTGTTATCGTGAAACCCATACCAACGTTTATTATGCATAGTTTGACGTACTTGAAAATGAAATTTCATGCGCTTATGTAAATTTGTGTAGGAAAAGTAGCATTTTAAAATCACTTTACAAATTTTAAGTTTTTTCCTTAAAAAATTAAATGGATAGCTTTTTATGAAATTTTGAGCTCGAAATCTGTTTTACATAGTATACATACATAGGATAGAACCAAAAAAATTTTGAAAATCCTTAAATTAAAATTTTTTGCTTAAATCGTACAATGTCCCCTTAAATTAACGTATGGGAAATCTATTTTTATTTTTTTGGAATCTGCTCTGAAACATTTCATTTAATTATATCTATGTTCTAAAAAAAAAACAATTTGGTCAGGTAGCGCACGTAGACTTTTTATACAGATGGTTAATTAGTCTTGTTTTTTTCTTGTGTAGGTAAAATATTTTTAATTTACAACTAAATGTTTATTGTAATTTGCAAGTGATAAAAATATAAATATCCTTACATTTACAATAGATTTTTAATTTAGAAAGGAAAGATGAGAATGCTTATTCTTTCGTGTGATCCTTAAAGGTCAGTATTATTTTAGGATTAGCAATTCTGAAAATATGAATGATGCAAATGATTATGTTGTTTATTTAATATCGTTTGAAAATACCGTTGGTAATTTGTAGATTTTCCTATTAATTATTATGTATACTTATATTACTATTTTATTTGTATGTGTGTGAATGTATCGTTGAACCGTAAACCAACAGATGTTTACTTGAAGGTTAGTAAGAGTTTATATAGCATTTGAGAATCATTTTGTTTAAAAACTATAATTTAAAGGTGAAGTGTAATTCAGGATGATACTAGACTGAGTTTTGATGCACGTGCAGCTGGGGTAAGTTATTCTTATTGAGAGTTTGTGTGTCCGACACCTGTAGGTTTGTGAATAAACCAGGGGGAGGACGATTGGTGAATTATGAGCCAATGGTGCTCTAATGAGTTGAGGATCAAGGAGTGACTCATATGGGCCCACCAATGAGAAAGCTTGAAGTATGAGAAATGGATTGCCCCTCTGATGAAACCGAAAAGATGGATTACAAGAAGGAAAAGAAGGTTCCCATTTTTCAAGCTCACTCCCAGCAGCTAATTCAAGCCTCTCACCCTCAGCAAAGTTCCTGCAATCCCATTCATCACTGACATCGAACCCATGCCGCACACCAGGCCTACTCAATTTCTGGATGAAGGACGGAAGGATATGAATTATCTCAGTGCCTTTACAAGAAAAGAAAGATCAAAAAGACGAGGGCGGTCGTTTTTTTTTGGAAAACAGAGAAAGGAGGATCTTGGGAGTTTTTGGACCGTGATGCTGACCAGACGAGAATAGAAAAAACGCCTTGCGGATGGTAGCGAGACAAACTGTGGAGAAATCGACGTTAAAGAAGAGCTTTACTGGCTTATACTTTAATTTAATTACCCTGTAGGAGAAAAAAAAAGTATTTTTTTTTTTACTTCCACAACTTGTGAGTGTTTTTTTACGCTACCTTCTCACGACGTCACAGCAAAATCTAATATTAACAGTTTTTTTTTTTTTTTTAACTAGTGACCTTGACTTTTTTCAACATATTTCTTGTATTATTTTTTTAGTTTAAACATATTTAAGAGAGAACAAGGACATCATATACTTTGAAAAAATCGATTTTTCAATTTTAGTTCTAAAAAAATAGTGCTTATTTTTCTGAATCTAAAAATGTATAATACTTATATGTTTGTTGATAAAATAGCCCTAAAATATAAAAAATTAAAATGTAAACAAATCACCACGGCCTTTTTGACACACCCCTTCGAACTTTAAATATGTAGTTTCCCCTGTGTTTAATCTATATGAACGTTCTATATAGTGAATAAAATATCTTTCAGTATGCAATGTCTAATTTTTTTAAAAAAAATAAATTTATACGTGCAAAAAGAAAATTAAGATTTTCATAATTTTAAGGTTTTATGATTTTTTTAAAGAAATTATGCAATGAATTCGTTAAAAAAACTGGTTCATTATGCTTGATATGTAAAACTAAACATAACTAACATTTCTAAAACCAAAAAAAAAAATTGTTTGATTTTGTAACTAACGATTTAAATTTTCCGTAATTTTTGCAGAAAAAATGTGCAATTTTCAATAAATTTGAACATATAAAACAGAAAAATTACATCCTTTGTATAGAAAAATTAGTTTTTTTTACAATACATATTACATACGAAATGGATTTTTGAAAAAAGTGTACCTGAATCATACTTAATTATATTTGCTTACAATTTTAAAATTCAATTTTCTAGCATTACATATTCATAAATAATGCATTTATGGATGTAGAGAAGTGCCCTCTATTATTTTAAACGTAAAATAAAAAAAATGCAAAGTTTAATTTAGAATAATCCTGAAGATCAACTTTGTACTAAATACAAGTAATTTATAATTTAAGGCTACAGTGGACAGTTAAAATGTGGAAAATTGACTAAAATATCGAAAAAAAATTGTCTTTTAACTTTTGTAACTATTTAAACTTTCCGTAATTTTTATAGAACAAATGTAAAATTTTCAATAAACCTGAACATATAATACAGAAACATACATTCTTCTTATAGAAAAATTAGTTTTTTTACAATACAAAATGGATTTTTGAAGAAAGTGTGCATGAATCATAAAAGCGTCTTCTATTTTTTTAAAGTAAAATTAAAAAAATGTAAAATTTAAAGCAGTTTCACGTTCTGATTCCCAATACATACTAAGAGTAATTACTCCTAATGATTCAGTAATTATATCGTTGTATGTTTTAACCACTGAATTGCAAAAAAAAAAAAATGATTCATTATTGTTGTCTTATAGACTAAGAGGCATTGTGAAATAGCTGCTGTTCTAAATCATTTGACAAACCTAAAAAAATATTTTATAGTTAGAGTTAAAAATAATTTTAGCATTGTTCCTTTTTCGTTTTGGCGACTAATAAACCTTTACATTTTGCATATCATTAACATATTTTGTCCAGCTCTCTTTCTCTCATGCATTGGTTACAGTTGCAAAATTTGGCATTTAAATTACTTTTCATTAACTTTATAAGACACAAGCCCATTAATTGACGATACATGTGTTGCATAGCTATGCATTATATTTTGTTAAAAAAACATAAAACAGACAAATTTCAAGCAGACAGTTTATTTTAATTTCAAATTAAACATTTTTTTACAAAATACCAATTCATTTCTATTTCAAATTATACATTTTTTTACAGACAAATTTCAAGCAGACAGTTTATTTTAATTCAAATTATACATTTTTTTACAAAATACCAATTCGTTTCCATTTCAAATTATACTTTTTTCTTACAGTATAAATGCAAAATTTTTAAATTTTGCAATTTTAATAGAACGTTTTTCACAAAAACTACAGCTTTTTCGGATTCTGCAGCAATAATTAAATCAAAGTGAAGCTTCTCAATACCCTACAAATAGAAATTTACATATTAATTGAAAAACGTCCATTCTTATAGTAATAAATGATAACAATTAAAGTAAACGATATATTTTATAACAAAAACAAGCATGAAAACTAAGTACTAATAAACATGAACTTTTGATTTTTAGAAATATTTATTCAGTTTTTATTGTTGCTAGACAGGTAAGTCTCCTATTACCATACATATAAAATTTGGTATTAATTTTCTATGCTAGCATCTTATTATAACACACAATACTCATTACCATAGAACAAGTGCAGTATTCTTTTATATTTTATACATGATGGAAAATATATAAATGTTGTTTATGGATAAATATGTTCAACATATAAATAACTTTTATATATTTTAAGGTTAAAGTATATAATTCAGTTATTTCATAGAATAACTATGCATTCCATGAAATAACTAGACAAGTCAGTTAAAGTACGCAATTGATGAAAAATGTCCTACTTTACCTAATTATTCTATGAAATAACTAAAAAAAAAAATGACAGGCCAATTAAACAGAATGAAAAATAATAAAATTTCAGTTATTTTATAAATTTGACTTTTTAGAAATATTCAAATCATAAACAGCTAAAATCTCTCGAAAAAAAATACATTTTATCTCTATTGTAGACGATTAAGTCATAAATAATAAGGAAATGCAGATGATAAACCCTATTATTGCTCACATGAGTCAAACAGAAAGGAGAAAAAGTGTTGCATTTGTTACTGACACATTTAACTTTTATACTCCTTGAATTTCAAGGATATCATAATGCTGGAATAACAACAATAGTCAAGTGGTATTTTTTTTTCTGCGCTGTTTCGGTACTTTTTACTTCTGCTACCAAAGTTAATAATTTTTCACAAGTAAGCACAATATTTTTTTTGTTCCACACTTACTTAATAAAGATCCAAACCTTTTGCATAGAATCTTTATTATTTACAGACCAGTCTTCCATTCTTGCAGAAGTCATTGCTTGAAAACAGGTTGCTAATAATCCAATAATTAATAATCCAAAATGTAAAAGGCTAACATACATACATCGTCTAAATTCTATGTTTAAAAGCAACGTAATGAAGCGTACACACACAAACGTCATTGCAAAGCAGTTATAATCGGTTCAAAGAACTTTCAAGTTCTGTATTCCATACTTTAGTGATCAAGTAATCATTATTCAATAGAATACGTAGTTAAATTGTAGAATTCAATAATTTTAAATACTTTAACTACTTTTCCAGTTATTTCATGAGATACCTAATTATTTTATGAAATAAAGGATATCACACTTTAACAGTAACTTATGTATAAGCCTATGACAAATTCACAATTAAATAGCATTCGTTTAGTAATAAATTTGGTGACCCAAGGAAATGTTCTAATTTTATGAGTTAATAATAATAGAATAGTAGCTATTGGACAGGAGTACCAAACTGCAAAGTAGCAGCAAGATAGGAATGGGGAGGAAATCATTGTTATATTATCTACTTTCCATACTAAGGGAAACAATTGTAAACACAAAAGTTTTAATCATATTCATTGTGGCATTATTCATATTCATTCATCACATGTTCATTTCCATGTTCTAATACAGGGACAGCAAACTTTTCTAGGACAGGGTAAGACCATTAAAAATGCTTGGCTGACCAGCTTGACAACTTAAATAGGTATGTTCTTTGATAAGTGCTTTCTATTCATATAGTGAAGTAAAAAGTTAAGTTTTTATAGGGAAGTTATATTTATACATATATATTATATATTGCTGATCTTGAAAAACAAAAACATTTTTTGAAACTTTGTTATAATGTGAAGAATGAATTGCTCCTTCTGAGACAAAATTTCTGCATACTAGATATGCAGATTAGCAATTCCTATCAGACAGCTTGTAAATGTTAAACAGTTAATACTGACTTGATTTAGATTTGTATACTTCATTTCAGAAAATGCTTTTTCACAGGCAGACAAAAATTCCCATATTTCCCATATGCATGATTTTAATTGGCCACATACACATTTATTTTCAGGAAGATATTTATTGAATCAAATTAAATCCATTTTTAAATATCATTTTAGTTTACTATTTTGCAAATCAGTCACTTCCAAATAAAAGTTCAAAACTCCTCAATTGTACAGTTAAATAGATTCTGATATGTTCTTTTGTGAAAACGTCTATCAATATTAGAAAAGTGTTTTTGTAACTGTATTTGAGAGAAACAAACCACAATAACTTTTTTAATGGAGATTTTGACGATATTTTAAATTTTTTGAGGATATAGACGCATAAAAGTAGTCAACTTTATTAAGTTCAAATAGTGCAAATTTTATGTAGTATGACTTACCAATCGAATATATTTAAATACGATGACTGTTTTTATCTCATAATCTAAGATTAAATTCTTTTGCTGACTTCAGTTAATGCTTTGTTATCTTTTTACAAATCAATTTTGGTATGGTGAAAAGCATTCCATTTCAAATTTTAATAATCAGCTCCTTTTCAGCAAGATTTGAATATTTTGTTGGTCAGTTTAACAATGATGATGGTTCATATTATGTTCTTTTCATTTAGCTTTTTTCATACTCTTTGTTATTTAATTCTATAACAAAATAACCTGCATTACATTTTGCTTTAAAAGTACATCATTCAAAGTCTACTTTTCTCACTTAATCTGTCTTGTAAGTGTCATGGAAACAGTATCAATAAATAAATTCACAATAAACACAGTTTCACAAACATGCAGGGTACCGTGAATGACTATATTACTAAAACAAAACTAAACATGGCATTCCACTCTACACTACACACACAAGTAACATCATCGTGATCCTTACTCAAAACTTAGTTTATATAAGATTGGTATCACTATTCCCATTTGATTTACTTACATAAACTGGATGAAAAACAGGCAGCAAACCTGATTTGACACAGTTTCAAAAGGTGTAGTTTGCTGATCCCTGTTTCAAAATTCTTACTTAAAAAAAGAAGAAGAAAAATTTCAAATCCTTTCTCATTACAATTTTAAAAAAATAATAGTATTTCGAAATGATGAGACATTCAAATATATAAAAATGTTTTTGAACATTTAAAACTAAACCGCCAAATTATTTTATAATTGAAATGTCATTTTAAAAAGGTATTAATATTCACATTGCATACAAGAAACATATATTTCAACAATTAAAATATGAATACAATAAAAAAACTTTAGTCAAGTTTCACAAAAATACAGATTAAGTTGCATTCATAGAATACATATATTCAAATAATAAATTCATGTTTTAAGAAATTCTAAATTATAGATAAAAAAATTAATCAAATCTAAAAAACTAGTTAAGTAATTTTACAAAATATCAGAAATACAAATATATAATGAAGTTCAAATGTTACAAATATATATCAGGACTAAAAGCACATACACACAGACTCTCTATCCATTGTTTACGATCCTCCATATCATAACTGCATCCATCGAGATAAATCCTAAACCTATACATATTAGTGTTATTCAGCTGAGTTGAGAAATCAATCCAAAAGATTTCTACTTTATAATTACGAGGACAAGTAATTTGATTTAAAGTATGAACTTGGTCTTCCTTAATCTTTTCACATGATTCCAACACAAAATTGGATGCAACATACACTGCATACAATTTCGGAGAAACCCACAACTCAAATAAAAGAGCATTAAACAGGAACAGCATTAAGCGGGATCTTACTGTGCAAGAGTTTCCAAAATAATAGTAGTTTTAAATATTGCTTGTAAAAAATTGATAGTAACACATCACAGGATTTAAGTTTAAAAAACTGAATAACACTATTTTTAGAAAATCTTGAGAACTCATCAATGAGAGAAGTCCCTTGATCTATTAAGAATACATTAATTGAATGTTATCTTATTTTGGAACTGGATTTGAGTTCAAAACTGCAGTAATAGTGTCCTTAGCTAGGCTCATGATTGTATATGCACAAAAGATGCACTGTTGAAACTGAGAAGCTCCAAATTTAGGCAATTTTGTATACCAACAGCAGGTAAAGCAAGTAAGCTATCAATTTTTAATTTTTTCAAAAATCTGCCTTCACATTCTAAAAACCTGTATAGACTTGTTAAATCCATAAATTTTGAAATTACTTGCAATTCATTTACGGATTTCACTGGTGTTGATACTTCCCTCATACGCGGACAACATTTTTTGAATAGGGTTAAATCGTCACTGCTCCTAAATACATCCTGTGGAATTTCAAGATATGTTAAATTATATTTATCTTCAAAAGCTTTATGCAAATTATTTTTATACATGTGAAAAATAATAGATCCCAGATAAGGATATGTGATCACTTCTAAGAAAGGCATATTTTTCAAAAGGTAAATGACCCCATCGTTAATTTTACCTCTGCTTGATGATGGCAAAATTCATTTAAGCTTCAAATAATGTGTTCCAACACCATTATCTTTCTCTTGGCACAAATGTATAGTTCTTTTATTTGTTATACAAGAATTAGCAATATCTAATTCTTCAAATTTTGAACAAGTAGCTAAAATTTCCAATGTAGTATCTTAGCAATATATTTATTAAGATACAATATATTTACATTTGGGAATTTAAAAAGCATTTTGTTTACAAAACGTATCATTGATTCAAAGTGTAAATTCACATTAATATCAAAACTGACCCTTCGAAATAAAAATTTATTAGTTAATTGATAAAATTTTTTTCTTTAACCAAGACAAGTACTTTAAAAAAAAATAGGAAATCAATAAACTACTATCATTAATTATTCAAATACAGGGTTCACACACACACACACACATTTTTAAAAATAGAGAACATGATTACTAAAAAAAGGGTTATTACAATTACAAAAAGCAGACTTATTCAGATTTATTCTTATACTTTTGGAAAAAAATTAGTAATTATTAATTAAAGCTTTATAAAGAAATAAATGGTTAAATCTTCAAATCTCAAAAGTATTTAAGTATAAGTTGTTGGAATCCACCCATTACAGTAGAAAGTCATTCAGTGAAATATATATACATTCGGACCTCTATATAACGAAGTCGCTAAATCCCAACAAAAAGTTCGTTATACGGAAAATTTGTTATATAGAGGTTCGTCTTTCAATTTTTTTTATAAGCCCCATAATACAAATTTTAAATTCATAAACACTATGCGTTTAAAAAAAGTACTTATTCACACCTTTCTTGTAACTTAATATATATTTATTTCATATACCTTACCTATAAAAAAAAAAGCTGCAAGAAAAGTTTCTTGATGCCTTTATCCATTTCGTGAAGAATTAATTATTTTTCTTTGATGCTCAAGCACTTACATTTTGACATTTTTGAGCTATAAGAAATGAATTTACCAGTATGTGACTGATCAATACTACAAATGAACGGAGACTAATTCAAGGACACAAGACTCAACTGAGGTTGAAAGGGGATATCGAAGATGTTTCCAGCGAACTGGACAATGGGGGTTAAAGGTTGCACTTCTTAGATGAAATGCCCAGAATTCTATTGCTCTCAGAGAGTAAGGCATTGAATAAAACCAGTTCAAGATTTATGACCACCACAAAATGTGCTAAAAGAGAGAGTTACTCGAAATATCCAGAAATACTTTAAAAATAGGGAGAGAAAAAATTGAATCACATGGGAAAAAGTTCGTTATATAGAAAATGGACTTCGCTATTCGGATGTTATTTTACAAAGAAAATCGTGAAATGCTCTTGGTTTCAGGAAAAAGTTCGCTATAAAGAAAAATTCCCAATATAGAGCTTCGTTATATGGAGGTACGACTGTAATTTCTGACCAAGAATCAAAAAGAGATTCTTGGTTGATAGATAATTTGGTTCAGTCGTAGAAGAACCCACACCCTTGGCACAAATTATTTTGGTTGGCGATAATTGCGCCATCTTGGTAACCCTACTTTGATGCACTATATATGGTAAACCTAACTGTTTCTGGAATTTTCGTATTTTGTTGGCAGGCATTTCGAATTTCATTTTGTTTTGGGGAACCGGGCTGAAATGGTTGCGTGTGTGTCGGAATATATCTTAATTTTTTTTTACTTTGTTGAATGCGAAATGTTAGAAAGAATTGATTGAATAGTGTATGAAGGAAGGATTGATTGCTTAGAGTTATGAATGTCCTAAATGTAACGATCGACATGATGTAACATGGTCAACAATAAAACGCTTTCTTCGAAATTGCACCAGCCACGCCGAAGGTATGTTCGATCATTACCTCACAGAATAAAAATGGCAGTGCTCACATAATCATTCAGTTAGCGATGAGAACTTCAAGACTTTTATAAAATCTGTTGTTATGCTGTACCCTCCACTCGGAAAAGATCAGCAGTAAGAGAGTAAGTGCTGTTTTTATATTTTTTTTTATCTTAAATGTTTAATTTCTGTATTGTTTACATATATTTTCATTGCGCATCCACCTTATCTCTCTGTATTCACTTGCCGCCATTTTCGGTTTTGATTGGCGCCATCTCGTTCAGGCTTGGCGCTTTTTTGTTTTGTCGCCAAGGATTTTACCAATAATTTTAAATAGAAATTTATTAAAATCAATTGTGGTTTTGAAGCTCTCAGAGTAAATTAAGGAAAATGCTGTGAAGCAGAACAATAGACTTCAGAAGGCCAACACGTGAAAATTGTAATTTCAAAATGCAGATGGAGCGATACTTCTCAAAATTCCCCAAGCATGAAACCCATTTTTATGTGTTGAAAAAAATACAATTTCTTTATATCTTTATAAACACATTTGAAAACTATGTATTGCAACTATTACAACTTGAAAACAATTCTGCCTATTACTGATCATAGAAATAAAAAATATATATATGCACTTTTCCTCTATTATGATTATTTCAAAAAATAAAATCAAGAGAGATTCTATGAATGCTTCCAAATTCTGGATAGAAAATAAATAAAATATTTGCTTCAAATAAATTATGTGCTTAAGAGTAAAAAACATAGTAAAAACATTATTATAGAAAAATTTGTCTCAAACTGGTCTTATCCTAGAAATTGAAACAGTTCTTGAACATAATGCTAAGTGAAAGAAAAAGGTATTTGAAAAATACAATACAACTAGAACGAAAAAATAGATTCTTACATTTTTTAAGTATTTTAGAATTAATTTTACTCTCTTTTTATTTTTATTATTAACTACTGCTTATCCCATAATTTCCACAGCATCATAACTGCAGCAAAAATGGCTCATCCTGCAACTTCCATGGACATGTGTTTATTATTTCTATCTAAATATTTGTCTGTTTTTTTCAATATTTAAACACTAGTAATGTATATTGTGCAATACGGCCATATGGCCGTAAACTTGACAATTAATGCAGTAGGCGGTCTCGACATGTTGAATGGTTGCTGATGCGCTTCACCGCATTTTAGGCATCGGGGGATCATATGGCAGTTATCGGCCGTGTGATTAAAGCGGTTATATGAGTAGCATTGCGTTACTCCTGTTCCCTCGTAACCTTCGACCGTGATGGAGAGATAGCTTAAAGTTTTTAACTGGAAAATTTTGGCGTTATTTATATTGCGGGGGAGAGTGATCATGAATACGGAGAGTTTTTGTGCGCGCTTGGTTATTCTTCCTATTAGTTGAGAGACCTTAGTATCTATGAAACCTTGTTCTGCTAAATCAGTTTTAATATCGTTAATATCCGTGTCGCAGAGGAGTCCTTTAATAACGACCATTATGGGTCGTTTGTCTTTCGGTGTAATAACATGGTATTAGAATTGGTGTTGGTCAAGTAAGTTTAATAGTTTGTGATAGTCTATGGAGTTGTTGGTCTATAATTTTATGAGTTCTCCAGAGAGCTTGCTGCGTATGTTGGGGAAAGCTGTGATTATGATTTTCATGCGTTCTCGTGTCTGTTCAGTTGTTTTAAGCATGATGGGTGGGGGAAGGTAGGTCTTGGTTGTGTTGGTTGAAGGAGGAGTGTCATTAATTGTAGAGTTGTCATTTGAAGTTCCTGCTGTTCCCTGATCTTTAAGATTAGAGAATTTATTTCCTGTTTCAATACTAAAATTTGGGCTTAAAATTAAATTCGGCTTTTTAATGGTTTGTCTCCTAGATGGTGAGACGAAACCGTCATCATTTTCCTTTCTTTTTTGAGGATTAAGTTTAGGGAGAGCCGGAAAGTCTTGCTGCGAGATATTGGGGGTGGGAGGGAGTGTTCCACGAACAGTACAGCCTAGAGTAGTACAAGAGAGAGTGCCATACTCACATTCGGCGTTGTGGTGCTGTTCCTGATAGTACTTCGGCCTAGCAAAGAGATCGACCACTTCCGGCTCGTCAGCTTTCATATAGGGCAAGAGGAGTCTCAAAGAGTCTTCAGTGCCTTTAGCGAGTAGAGAGAATTTCCTGATATTGTTGTGAATCTGTATTAATTTCTCGCAAGGAGTAGAGAGTTCCGGTGTAGAGGGCTTTGAAGTAGGGAGAGGGATGTTTTGGCATTCCATGTTGAAGTTCAAGCTCAAGTCCGAGGTCTAGTATCCAAAATATCAATAAAAATAGTGGCGAAAAAATCTAGTGGATGTCTCCCTATCCTTTAAGCCCTAAAAAGAGCTATAGGACGACTGGCTCAATTGCTTCCAAAAGATCAGATCCTAAAGCGAATAGGCGTAGGGCGAAGAAAAGTACGGAGCGTAGAGATGATGCGACCGTACTCAAGCGTGGCTCAGAATCCTTTCAACTAATCCTAATCTTGAGTGTGAGTGGTGTAGTGACGGATGTCCAGTAGGGGCGAAAATTTATGAGGTATTTTAGGAAACAGCCGTGTGGTTTGCGAGGTGGTCACTCTCCCTCGCATTGACCGCTCCCGGTGTTGCTGCAGTTTTAACTTTAGTACGGCGAGCGCTCGGCCGTGAGAGGAGATGAAGAGGTTTAATATCAATGCTAGACAAACATGATTATAAATTAAAAGAGTGATATAAATAGATGATTAAGAATAAATTAAGCACTAGGGAGGATTATAAGAGTCCAGGAGTATACTCCTGGGTCGTTTCCTCTTGATTCTTGCAGTATAGTTTTCTAAATTTTGCATATTTACATTTTCAGAACTATTTAGAGAATTAAAGAAGTTTTTAGCTAATTTTTGGATGTGCGATTTAAATGAAGGAATTTTAATTGCATTGCGAATTTCGTCGTTTCTCATGTACCTACAGGCACCGACGATCATTCTGATTAAAGTATTTTGAGCAACATCCAAGATATTAATGTTTGTCTTAGCAGCATTACCCCATACAGGACATCCGTAAGAGAGGATTGGACGTAGAACGGCTGTGTAGAGAAGCACTTTACAATTTAAATCAAGGTGTGAATTCCGGTTTAATAGGGGGTATATTTTAAACATTACTTTCCGGAATTTATCGCAAGCATAAGTGATGTGTTTTTTCCAGGTGAGTTTATTATCAAAAATGAGTCCAAGATATTTGGTTTCCTGAGACCATGGAATAATTTGATTGTACATTGTGGGTGGTGGTGGTAGTGTTCTTTTGTATGTGAAAGCAACCGCAGCTGACTTTTCACCATTAATTTTGATCTTCCATTTATCGAAAAAATTTTCTAGCAAAGCTAGGTGTTTGTTGAGGGCGAGAGTGACGGTTTTGGAATTTCGGAAGCATGCAGAGATTGCGGTATAGTCCGCGTACATATTAATATTTGTGAGTGAGTATGATGGGATGTCGTTTAAGTATAAATTTAAAAAAAAATTGGTTCAAGTAAACTACCTCCAGCATATGTGTGTTTGGAATCTGAATATGTGTCGTTAACCCATACTGAAAAAGTTCTGTTAGTGATATATGAGTGTATAAGTTGAGTGAGTGAAGGTGGGAAGTTATAAGAGATAAGCTTGAACGTGAGGCCGTTTATCCAGACCCTATCAAAGGCTTTCTGGATATCGAGAAAAACGGCCCCTGTGGTTTTATGTTTCTCGAATCCTGCTGAGATAGTTTCGGTGAGTTTAAGGAGAGGGTGAATTTTGTGGAAAGGTTTTTAGTGAATCCGTATTGATTAGGGTTTATAATATTATTAGTAGACGTGAAATTTTTGAGTCTGGAAAGAATAATGTACTCGGTAATTTTTTACTTAAAGTTGATAATAATGAAATGGGACGGTATGAGTCTGCAAAATTAGCATTTTTACCAGGTTTTAGAATCGGAAAAATTACAGCTTCCTTCCAGACAGAAGGGAAATAATTATATTTTAAAATTTTGTTAATGAGAACAGTTAATATAAATATGGCTTTGATAGGAAAGTTTTTAATCATGCGATTAGTAATGCCGTCTTTACCGGGTGCTTTTTTAGAGATAGATTTTTTAATATAAGTAATAATTTCGTCCGGTAGGACGGGGTCGAGGTAGGTAGTAGGGTTAGTGGAGATGAAAGTATTTACAGTATTGTTAATATGATTGTCCGTGTCTCTGTTTTGGTAAGTGTTTTCTGTAAAATTTTCTTCAAGAGTGTCAGCGAGTAGATTTGCTTTTTGTGTGTCTGTGATGGCAGTTCCTCTATCGCATTCGAGTGGAGGGATATATAATTACGAGTGCTCACACAATTCGGTTAAAATTAAATAAGAAACAAAGGACCACTCTCCGCGCATTGCCAGATTCTTTAGACAAATTTACATTCTCGTCTCTCTTAACTATAGATAACAATTAATATATATAAAAAAAATTTAAGTCCATTCCTACTTTGAATGGATGAATAGAAAGTATTTTACTAACGATTGAAAATTTTAAAAAGAAATATATATATAAATAAATATATGTATAGGAAGAGAGTGAACTAATAGCAAAATTGCATTGTTATAACGATGCAAACCTGGTTTGGCTAGTTTGTCTGAAAACAGGTTTTCGATGACAACTTTTATCTTCGTTTGAACAGTTACATTGTTATAACAAAAGAGACAAATCTAAGTAGTCGTCAAAAGCAAGTAATTAATTTAATTTAATTAATTAATTAATATTTGAAAAACTATATTAACATCAAGTGTCATCCACTACAAACTTTAAAAAATTTATTTGAACTTGATTGGATGAGTAGAAATTATTTTATTGATGACTGAAAATTTGAAGATAAATAAATATATAGAGAGAGTGAGCTAATAGAAGGAATTGAAAAAGAAACAAATAAGGGAGGGACAGGGCCGGCGCTAGTAGTTTCGCCGCCCCGGGCAAAGAGGTAAAATGCCACCCCCATTTATAACAAAAATTAAAAGAGATAACCTAAATCCATCTCACGCTTAATGGTAAAATAAAACATGAGCAAAAAAATTGCTGTCAATAATGTTGAAGTTTTGATTAGCAAAAAATATTAATTTATGTTTTTGACACTGAATTAAAATTAGGGTTACATAGAAGAAAAAAAAGAAAATTGTCATTTCTAGTGTACAAATACAGATGTTAAAGAAATACTAAAAAACAAATTATAGAACCACTAAATATTAAAACTTAATTACATATTAAAAATACATTTAAACCGAGAGTTAAAAACATAAAAGTGTTTCTTTCTCACTTTTAATTCTGAGATTTTTTTTAAATTTCTTTAACATTAATTTCTTCAGCCAGTTCATGTTCAATGGCTATTGTTGTCATGCCGTTTAGCCGATCCTCGGTAGTTATGGAGCGTAAAATTTTTTTAATTAATTTTAATTTGGAGAAATTTTTTTCTCCACTTGCCACACTTATTGGGAGAGTAAGCAATATCCTTAAAACTATACCGAGATTTGGAGCAACATCCAGGTTCGATATGAATTTTAAAATCTCGATTGAACATTCTTTTTTATTTAGCAAAGCCAAAACCGCTAATATCTTGTCTGCCAGGTCCAGCGCGTTTATATTAAATGAATTCCCATCAGTTAACACTCTTTCTAGATCTTTATAATAGTTTAGTACGTCGTTTAGAAGTATCTTGGAGAACTGCCAAATGTACTGAAATGGTTAGGGTACTTTTGCACAATGAAATCACATTATTCAGGCGTAAAACTTTTGCTGAGAACGTAAATTACTCATATAAATCCGCCTTGAAATGCAGAAATGTCAGAAAGAGTCTAGAAATTTTTTAAATTACGAACATACATATATCCTTGCTTCCAGAATTTTTTGATGCCATATTTGGCAAGCTTTATAACAAAGTCAGCAGATGGCGCCACGTGTATGCAATCTACGTACAAATGTTTTAAAATGTTACTTTAGAATAAAATTACGGGATATACTGCTTAAATACACATTAATAACACTATATTTTATGAAAAGAATATTTTGCTTCACGAATAACGACTTAAATCATTTCAGAAACACTAATTTTGCTTTTTTTACATGAAAAAATGGGGTTTTTTTTTTAAAAAAAAGTAACCCTAAACTATACGTCAAGAAACCACTCCCCATGGCATCCTTTCGAAAAGGCAACGGTCAAGTGACCTTGAGATCAGCTGACTGTTAGTTTTTACCGGAAGAATTACTTGCACATGTCAATTGTGGAATAGGGGGAGAGGGGGGACTCTATTTTTAGCACTGATAGTGGGGTTATTCCTCAAAAGTGGTCTTAAAACTTTTTCTCACAGAACCCCAAAAACACGGGTGACCAACTTTTTTGAGAAAAGTGCCACAATTTGATAAAAAAAAATTATGAGTGCCGCTTCCAACATTTCCATCAAACAAATATGGAAAAGTAAAAAAAATGTTGCTTATAGGCTTATTGTGGAATTTTTACGCAAATAGCACATTTTTTTTTAATGCAGGAAATTTAAAAATAAGATGAAGTACAAATTTATATATGTTTTATTGTTAATAAACTTTGTACAGGTTCAATTGAATTAAGTTAGGTACAAAATAAAAATGAGTAACTTGAAACGTTTAATTTTAAATAATTATTAAACAGTTAGTATTTACTTAATGTGTGGCTTTTGAATTTTTCTTTCTTTTACCAAGTCTCATCTATATTAGGATTAACTTTTGCAGATGCTAACAAAATTAGGTTATTATAGGTGCACATCAGCTAGTTATGAGTAATATTTATTTTATTATGTTCATAGCAGAAAACATTTATTCACACACACAAACATATTTTGATCCAAATTTGGAGACTTGTCTGAGCCAGCCCCTGTGAAAAAATTAATTTTCTATTTCACAAATTCTAATATAAGAATAAAGGTATCACTTACCTTATTCTTCCGTTTCTAACGCCCGGGATGAGCTTGACCTAAAAGATTCGATTAAATAGACTCTTAACCAAGAGAATGAGAGTCCTTTTTGATGCAAAAAAGATTTAAAGGATAAGGAAAATAGACGACTGATACATTTCACGTTCGAATTACAGATTCTACTCCTACTACTAACAAACGTAAACAAAAAAGGAATGCGCTTACAGCGCCACTCTAGTTAAACTACAAGTTCGTTAGCTCCGTTCGCGACACTCCCCACATTGAGTTTTGAATTTTTAAAATAAAAAACTCAACAAGAGTCATTCAGTCCTTTTCGGGGTTTCAAGAGTCTACCATAACGAGATCGTCGAGGTCCCGATGGTTGAAGTTCACCGTCAGAAGTTAAGACATCTGGCAATTCAAGGGTCTCAAGTCTCGGCTCCACTCCGGCTTCCCCATCAGAAACTCTGGAACAGGGCTGCATCGAAGAGGTTTCTGCCTGCTGGTGTACACTTGTCTCAGCTCTGGGCTCCAGTCCAACTCCACCATTAGAAATACTGGAACAGGGCTGCATCGAAGAGGTTGCCGCCCTCTGGGTTTTACTCAGTTCAGGATCTATATTAACGGGTAAATGACTTCCTTCATTAGCATCTGAAAATAAAGGAGAGTTCGTAGGGTGTACAGATGATTTATTTTTCTCCATCACCTCTAGGAGATACAATTTTCGCACTGGACGCAAAAATGAGGCAAATTTAGTTTTTCCTTGGGCTACTCCAACCTTCTTGTCTTTGCCAGGGTAGAGTTTCAAAATTTTACCTAAATTCCAGTTTAATCTTTTGATGTGGTCATCTCCCACCAAAACATACACAATATCTCCTTCACTTAAGGTATTTTCCCCTTTTATATTTCTTGTCTCTCTCAATTGACCTAAATATTCTACTCGAAAACGTTTCCTAAGATCATTTTGTATTCTATTTCGGTACACTAATATTTTATTCAATTTATTTTCATCTATTTGATCTAACTCCGGCACACCAATTTCCTTAATGTCTTGCAAAAACATTGCTGGAGTTAGAGGTTCCAAATCTTCGACGTCATCTGTAACATAAGTTAATGGCCTGGAGTTAATTAAACTTTCACAATCGTAAAGAACCGTATACATTTCTTCATGATTCAAGGAAGTTTTTTCCAGAGTTTTTCTTAAAGTCCTCTTCACAAGTCCGATCAATCTTTCCCAAAAACCTCCCCACCAAGGAACCTGTGGAGGAATGAATTTCCATGAAATTGGATTTAGCTCTTCTACATTCTTCAATTTTTCTAAGTTCACTTTCTGATAAAGTCGATAAGCACCTTTAAAATTGGTGCCGCTATCCGAGTAAATGACGGATGGTCGGTCTCGGCGTGCTATAAATCTCCTTAAACCAAGCAAAAAACTTTCAGTCGAAACGGAGGTTAACAATTCAAGATGAATTGCTCTGTAGACGGCACAAGTCAATATCAAAATCCAATTCTTCTCCCCATTCTTAAGAATGAGAGGTCCTGGCAAATATAATCCTATAATTTCAAAAACAGCCGCATCTCCCCCCGGTCTTGAGGTAAGAGTTCTTCTGATACCCCGATATAGGTTTCACATTGAATCGCTTGCAAATAATGCAAGTCTTAATGACTTCTTTAATGGTTTTCCTTCCTTTCGGAATCCAATAGCTCTCTCTGAGATTGTACATAAGCATCTGAACTCCGGCATGACCTAACTGTACATGCTTATAAATAATGAGTGCTTTGACTACTGGATGATTGGAGGGAAGTATAATAGGTAAACGAAAGTCTTGTCTAGCGTATGATGATTTCGAAGCATCACAAAAAACTTGTAGTGATAGGTTCGTATCTTTAAAATCGAGATTCGATAATCTCCATGGAATCTTGAGGTCTTGTATCTCTGTAAGTTGGTTTTTCCACCTTTCAAATTTTCTTTCGATGTCTATTTGTAATTTGGAGTTCCATGAAGTTTCTATCTTCCTACACTCTTCTATAAGTAATTCGGTGATGAGGGTGATAGGACATGTGAATCCTATCGGGTCAAAATATCGATAAGGCAAGGAAATGATTCTTCTCTTTGTGACTTCTTCTTTCAATTCTGTTTCTCTGTAAGAGATGAAAAGGGGGGTATCGTCTTTCACATTCCACATAAGTCCAAGAACTTGTATTTCTTGTGGGTCGGATTTCTGTTGATTATCTTGAAAGTCAAAATTTGATTCTATATATCACTATGTCGCCATCCACGTAAGTCGAATTTACCCAATGCCAACAATTCTGTGGAATCTCTTTTAAAAGACTCAAGTGCTTTGGAGGAATCGACACTCGCCACACAGTTGCCAACGTACATCGAATCTTTCAATTTTTCAACAGCCTTTACTAAATGTTCTGGAGCCTGCTTAAAATGATGGTTTAATACTGCCGCTAATAAAAAGGGACTACGAGAAATGCCAAAAACCACTCGACGATGTCTGTAGAAAACAGCTTTTTCCGAATAACCACCTTCCCACCACAAGAAACGTAAAAAGTTCATGTCATTTTCGTGCAAAGATATCTGAAGGAAAGCTTTTCGAATGTCAGATATGACTCCGATTTTTCCTAAGCGAAAACGAATTGCTGGTATCATTTCTATCAAATTGGGACCCTTTTCTACGCACTCATTCAACGAACAAGATTTTCCATGATGAGCTGACCCATCAAACACAGGACGAATCTCAGTCGTGAAACTTTCCTTGAATACAGGTCTGTGTGACAAATAATGAAATTTCCCACCATTTTTTGGTTCATCTTGTGCAATCTTTTCAATAATGCCTTCCTTTTCCCAGTCTACAAATACTTGTTCATAATCAAATAGTCTGCCTGTAAATTTTAAAGTTTTTACAGTTTTCTCCAATCTTCCCTTAGCTAAGCTGTAGTGATCCTCAAGTTTTTCATTCCCTTCTATCCATGGAATACTAACGATGTATCTACCTTCATCTTCTCGCTATACCGTATTCTCAAAATGTTTCAAAGCAAGATCTTGTAATTCTAATTTCGATTTCTTTTCACTGGGATCTTTTATTCCTAAAGAATTCAATTCCCAAACATCTGATATTTTTTCTCTGTTAGTAAAAAAAGAATGAACAAGAAGTGAATTCTCTAATTCAAATTTAGATTCACAGCTTAACTTCCCGATAACTGTCCATCCTAATCGAGTATTCACAGCTGTAAGCCCCTCAGAAAGTTGTTTTACCTCACCCGTAAATAATTTTCCAACTATGTCAGATCCTAACAGAATATGTATTTCATCAGAATATTTCTCGAAAAGGCAAAGCTTGTTATTTGCGGGTGAATCACTAATAAATATATTATTTGTTGCCAATTTCTGTAAAACGCGAGAGTCATTAATTCTAGAGATTCCTAAGCAAATGTTTTTCTGATCATTAACTTCCATTATGAAACTATATTTTCCGTCATAACTGCGTAAGTTGATTAAATATTTATTATGAATTTCGGTCATTTTGTGTCCTCCAAAAAGTCCGTGAGTTATTGTTTCTTTCCCAATACTTTTTAAGCCTATAAATTTTGCAGCATATTCTGAAATGTAGCTCTTTTGGCTACCAGTGTCTTATATCGCTCTCACCAATTGTTTGGAATTTCCATTTTCGATAAAGATAGCTAATGTTTGTAAAAAACTTCCCCGGTGTTTTGGTTAGCTAGATCGGTAGACGTTGACCCTATTTCTCTTTTCCGTTGCTTAAAACAAAAAAATTTATGATGTAAGCCCGAACAAATTTCACATTTTGTTTTATTTATTGGGCAATTACGCGATAAATGCTTTGCGATTCTTAAACAGTTGAAACAAGCCCCTTTTCGCAATAAAATATTTTCTTTCTTTCTTCTATATAAAGACATATTAATAACGTATTCACATTCATTCGAATTATGAGTCATGGAATCGCAAAATATACAGATGAGTTTTATTTTGTCTTTATTTTCTTTAACAGGCGCCGTTAGTAGTTCGCTTGCAGTATGAAAACTTTTTTGGTTTTGTTGTTTATATGACCTGGTTTCTCGAGAAAATTTGATTTCGTTTCCTGTCTGCGATTGCATAACTCAAAAGATGACTTATTTGTAGAATAAGTCTGCTCTCCCGCCGTCAAGGATTGCGTAAGAAACGAGAGCAACTGCTGAATATCTGAGCCAGAATCCTTTTGTTGTAATTTATGATAATCTAATACCAAGTCAGATGGAATAAGTTTTAACAACATGGGGCATAAAATTTTTCCATAATTCGCGGAAGGTACGCGTAATGAATTTAAACTTCTTAATTGAACATTACAGTTATCAACAAACTTCCGAAAAGAACGAAGGTCATTAGAATTTTTAAAGACTGTGTAATGATAAAATTTTGTTCATATGCGCTTGAATTAATATTTCCGGATTAGCAAATCTATTCTTTAATAATTCTACGGCTTCATCATAGGCCTTTGCCGAAATTGGAAAACCTTCAACAGTGTTTAAAGCAGATCCTCCCAAATGCGCCTTCAAATAATTAAACTTATCGACTTTATTTAAAGATTCATTATTATGTACGGCTGTTTCGAAGCTATTCCAAAAAGTTAACCATTTTGAAGCGTCATCTCCATAGAATCGGGTGATATGATATTTTGGGACTTTAATGCGAATGTTATCAGAGTTCCGAAAATGTTCATCCTGTGATTGTGATAATGTAGTCTGTAAGGAGGGCGACGTAACAGGGGTTTTGGAAAATTCATTAATCTTCTTTTTCGCACGAAACTGCCAAAGTAACACTTTTTCTCTATATTTTTCGGCGACTTCAAATTCAGCATCGAATTCTTCGGGCTTAAAATGGGGTTCCATTTGTTGATCAACTAAAGTTAAAGGCTCAAATTTGATGCATAGAATTTCTACCAGATCACATAATCTATCAACATTTAAATCAGAATTCGAAAATTCAGCTTCTAATTCATTAACTATCTTATTAACAGCTGTTCTCAATGATTTTCGTTTGGTTTTTAACAACTCGAATGATTGTGCTTTGTCCATATTTAGTATACTAAAATAATCACAGTTTTATACACCAAAACAAGTTCAGATCAACTTAATATTTTCAATAATTCTAATAGTTTCAAAAATTTCTAGTGTTCAAATAGTCAACACAGTTCAATGTATCAGTTTCAAATATAAAAGTTCACCATTTAAAATATTTCTTTTTCCTTTCGATTATCAAATATTCAAATAAAATGTAACATATACATTTAATTATAATCAATATTCAAAAAATAACTTTTTATTTTATTAAATTCTAGTTCAAACTTCTTTGCTTTCAAAATTCTAAAACTATATTTCAAACTCAGATCCCGGCAGGGATGCCATGTAAAAATTAATTTTCTATTTCACAAATTCTAATATAAGAATAAAGGTGTCACTTACCTTATTCTTCCGTTTCTAACGCCCGGGATGAGCTTGACCTAAAAGATTCGATTAAATAGACTCTTAACCAAGAGAATGAGAGTCCTTTTTGATGCAAAAAAGATTTAAAGGATAAGGAAAATAGACGACTGATACATTTCACGTTCGAATTACAGATTCTACTCCTACTACTAACAAACGTAAACAAAAAAGGAATAAGCTTACAGCGCCACTCTGGTTAAACTACAAGTTCGCGCGCGTTAGCTCCATTCGCGACAGCCCCACTTCAATAAAATTGTAGAAATTATTTATTATGTATTCAAATTTCTTTTAATTTTTCAGTATGTCTTCGCGTGCCCCCGTTACAACTTTACCGGTCCACGGGTTGGCCACCACTGCCCTAGGACTAGGTCTTTTTGTGGAATCCCTAGAACTAGAAAGTATTTTTGTCGAACCCTATTCCACACGCACTTTTTTGTAAAGGCAATTAAAAAAAAGTATTGCATCGATAATTAAAAAATTTAAACTACTTTTAATATAATTTACTAATTAATAATATTGTTGAACACACAGGGTTACAACAAGCAGGTTCAAGTAATAATCACACCAGGGATTATTCTATATCAACTTTAATACGGATATCAATTCACGAGGGCAGCGTCTACATATACATAACAAATCCCGCGCAATACTAATTTCTTAACAAAGGATTTCTCCGTTAATTCTACAGTTAACATAATAAAAGTTCTAGAAATAAAATAGTCCAATAGGGAAAAGGCTCTTCTTCGAAGACTCCACCCACGCGTTGCGTCATCGAAAGAGTTCGTTGCGGTGGCCTTCAACATCCTCCCCCTTTTTTGAGTCGACATCACTTGGACTCAAAAACATATAACACCTGGTTGACGAGGTCCAGTTTCTCTGGTACTTTGATGACTCTTCCATACTTGGATACTCTAGGCAAGACGTTACTGGAGTCGTTAGGATCTGAAAGATTATCACTAGAAATAGAAGAAATAGGATTAGTAATTGTACAATCGTTTAAAGGATCATTGGGGGTTTCTATCGACTGCACTTCCAAGGGATAGACTCGTTGAATGGGTCGTAACATTGTTCCAGTGCGAGTGTTCAGTTCCACAGTTCTGATCTTGCCATCCTTTCCAGGAATCAGCCGAATGACCTTAGCTAAAGGCCAATGCATCCGTTTTTTGATGTCATCACCAATGAGGACAATTTCTCCCAGCCGTACTTCCGACAATGGACCCTTTTTATTTTTATTTTGAATAAGGAGACCTAAATACTCCTTTCGGAATCTATGCCTTAAATCATTTAACAATTTTTGTCGATATCTAACCCTTTTACGTAAATTTACAGTATCCCTGTAATTAATATCGGGAACGTCCAGGTTGCGATTTTCCACAAGAAACATGGCTGGGGACAAAGGAACTAAATCATCAGAATTTTCGGATAGGTAAGTGAGTGGCCTAGAATTAATTACAGATTCACAGTACTGTCTGCAACTCCTCGGTCGTGAAAATGGTGTTACCGAGAGTCCTTCTCAACAGTTCCTTTAACACACGAACTAACCTCTCCCACCAACCACCCCACCAAGCGGCTGTGGGTGGATTAAATTTCCAAATTATGCGTTGTATGGTAGCTAGTTTCAAGACTTTTTCCCAGTCAATACCACTCAATTCTCCATGAGCTCCTCGAAAATTTGTTCCGTTGTCGGAATAAATTACTCGTGGTCTCCCCCTCCTGGCAATAAAACGTCTCAACGACAACAAAAAGGCATCAGTGGACAATGATGATGTCAATTCTAAATGAACGGCCCTATATGTTGCACATGTAAACAAGACAATCCAAGACTTTTGACCTCCTTTCACATATAAGGGTCCTGCTAGATCAACACCCACTACCTCAAACACCGCTGCGTCATTGACATGATCACCAGGCAGGGACACTGGCTCACTATTTGGAGATTTACATTTATATCGTTTGCATCTTATACAACTTCTTACAATTTTCCTGACCACCCTTCTGCTCCTCACTATCCAAAATCTCTCCCTTGTGTTCCAGCATGACAATTTTGTCGGTGATAGTATTCAATGAGCCGTTGGGTAAAAAGACACTCGCCTGGTAAAATAATAGGGTAAATAAATTCCGGATGGTCTGATCGCTCAGTAATTCGAGTTTTAACTCTTTTAATACCCTCTTCGTCCGTAATGACATTCATATTAGGAAACGAGTTCTCAGAAGGAAAAAACTTAGCTTGGACAATTTTGATAAGAGTTTTCTCCGCGTGTTCTATCTCGTGAATGGTCAGATCTCCAATCTCTCGAAACTCCCGTTTTTTCTTTACGTTTTCCACAAAACGCAACATCCACGAGACAAAACGAATAACTGACTGAAAATTGGAAAACTTAATGGCATACCAAGGTATTTCCCCTTCAACTGCAACCAGATTACATAACCTAACTTTCCTTTTTTCTCGCTCTACCTCTGATGTTTCGCAAGCCAAGCGGTCTATGGGCCAGTTACTAGGGGGTTCAAGGAGCCAGGAAGGACCCTCCCACCAAAGAGAGTCGGAAAATAAACGAGGGGAAATGCCTCTCGAAAGCAAATCTGTGGGGTTTAATTCACCCGGCACATGGCGCCAAAATTGAGAAGGAACTAGGCTGTTAATTTCATTTACTCTGTTGGCCACGAAAACTGACCAATCACCATGGTCCTTCAGCCACCAAAGTGCTACCATAGAATCACTCCATGCAATAATTTTTAAATCAGGTACATCCAAAGCAGCGTACACTGAGTGAACCAGCCTCGCACCAATACAACAAGCCATCAATTCCAGCCGGGGAATAGTCATAGTTTTTAATGGCGCTACCCTGGACTTTGCTCTGATCAATCGAATTTTGACTCCTAAGGGCGTTACAGTTCGAATGTAAACACAGGCCCCATAGGAACTCTTGCATGCATCGACGAAGAGATGTAACTCCGAATTCTCATTTATTTCAACGTAACGAGGGATATTAACTTTCTCAAGATACACTATTTCATCCCGCCACTTCCGAAAAATTTTCTGAATGTTTTCGGGCAAAGGGTCATCCCATTTTAACTTCAGTTTCCAAGCTTCCTATAACAATACCTTAGGTCAGTGCTTCTCAAACTTTCAATACTGGCGCCCCCTTTTCAATCACAATTTTTATCGCCCCCCCTTATACATAATAATTTACTGAATGCAATAATAATGCACTTTTACGATAAAGCAACAATATTTATTATAAACCGTACAAATTCATGACATAAGTATTAAATTTTGTATATGTTACTTTTAAAAAAAAAAAGTTAAAAATAGGATAATTACTAAGTTATTTTTCCTTTCTCTGATTTTTAAATTGGAACATATTACAAAATGCGGTGGTTGCTTAGAAGACAAAATATACATATCAGCTAAATATAGAAAATGAACTCAGAGGGTCAATTTCTTATCTTAAAACTCCTTTCAAAAACTTTGCTCTGTAAGACAAGCCCATGGAAGTAGCTAATAATTATTAAACTTGTTCTTAATTTAGTATTAATTAATTAGTCATAAAATACTATGTGCACCACTCATACATTAAAAGCAGTGTTTCTCAAACTTTCAATACTGGCGACCCAATTTTCAATCATAATTTTTGTCTCGCCCCCCTGTACAACAATAATGTATTTACTGCAATAAAAATGCACTTTGAGAGAGAGACGCTAAAGTTACAATACGATCTTAATTACAAACCGTACAAATTAATACGATAAGTATATTAAATTTTGTGTATATGTAACTTTTAAGTAATATATATTTTAAGAAAATTACTTAAAATATATATTACTTAGAATTATGTTATTTTACTTTCTCTAATTTTTAAATTGGAACAGATCGCAAAATGATGTATTTAATTAAAGATTTATTTCCTTCAGAATTCATTTCTCAAAGTACAAATGTCATTAGAAAAATAGTCTAATCAATGTCGCTCTCTATCATATCCATCACATCTGGCATTGAAGGGTACGTTTGCGTGGTCTGGGCAACCTATCGGACGTCTGCGCAAAACATGTAAAAATGCTTTTCCTCGTACAATTCCAGTCAGTTTTGGTCGACTCGATACTCCTATAGCTACCGAATCTAGCTTGAATGTACATTTTTTTTAATTTCCACGTTAATTGTAATTCACGGTAATTAAGTGTTTACGGCAGTAGATTAAAACAATATCATACATACATTTTTAAGTCGTAAGCAAACATTCGACCATAATAAAGAATCAACAAGTACACAGACGAACGAGCATGGTTCCGAAAATTAAATCAAGGCGATCTTCTCAAAAATACTTAAATTTTGGATTTACCACTACTGAAGTAAATGATGGAAAAAAAAAAACCCAGCTCGATATGTGTTAAAACTTACAAATCTGTAGAACAACATGTGAAAGTTGTTTTTAAAGCATGTAAAATCATTTAGCTATGTTGGCAAAGAATTTTAAAAAGTATTTTCTGAATGAGGACAGCTTGGTAGCAAGTTACGAGTGGATTAGGGATCTATTTCAAGATACTCCAAAAGGGCTCTCAACTTCCGAAGAAGAAATCTTCATAGATTTCACATCCAGTGAAAAATTAAAAGGCAATTTTGTAATAAATCGCTCTTTGAATTTGGGGTAGAGGTGGATGAGGAATTATCTGTACTGAAAACAAAAGCACTTCGTATACTATTACCATTTTCAACATCCTACCTTTTTCAAACCGGATTTTCTGCAGTGGATGCCATGAAGACAAAATATAGATCTCAGCTAAATATAGAAAAATAACTCTTTAAGTGTCAATTTCTGATATTAAACCTTCCTTTGAAAAACTTTCCTCTACAAGACAAGACCGTGGAAGTCCCTAATAATTATTAAACTTGTTCTTAATTTAGTAATAAGATTGATTGATTAAATTTTAACGTCGCACTGTTCAGCTGCACGAGGTCTTTTGACGACGGACCACGTAATTTTGAACCATGGTCAAGTGACGTGGATGATACCTGAGCTGGCACCCCTCTCTCCTAACTACCACACCACACCAATGGGAAAACGTTTCAACTCTCAACAGATTTAACGTGCATCGCTGCCCCACACGGCGGGTCTTTAGTGGTACTGGGCTCGAACTCGTGACAAGGCAAACCACGATCCGATACCTATACCACTCGGCTACCGCGGCCAAATTCAGTAATAAGAAATTATTTATAAAATACCTTCTTCAGTACTGATACATCAAACGTATACTGGCTGAAACACCGACTCTTCGCACGAGTTCATTTTCAAAAAAAAATAAAACATTATTCTTGATATAATAGCTGAACTGTAAGGAGAGTAAAACTGTGTGCACGACATTGTATACAAAAATGTAAAATGATTTTTTTTTTTTTTAGATAAATGCTATAATTGTAAATAACTGTTTAAAAGAACTGTAATTTTTTGAACATCACACAATAAGCATTTAGAATTAATGTTAAATTATGAAAAAGAATATAAAATTCCGATGAAGAATATTTGTGTTACTTTTTAACATTTAAAGCGAGAAGACTTCAAAATGTTTTAACCCGGGAGCAGGCGCGTACTCGATACTAACATTAATTGTAGTGCGGGGGGACTCAGTCACCCCAATCATTTGCTTAGAATTATTTTTACTGTACACGATATAAATCGGAATTCTAGTGAATATTTTAATTTATAGAAAGTATACTTACCTTCTTTCAAGGACTATTCAATTCTTTGATGATTTGAGAAAAAAATCCAATAAAACTGAACTAAAATGATTCAAAGTACAAGACCATAATAAAGGACGCAAATCAGACACTTTTCAATTATCCTACAGAAATGTTAAATCAATCGATTCTTTTCCAAATATCGCAAAACTCAATTATTTACAATTTCCCTAAGCGAAAAGCAAACGCATAAAGATGGGAGGGAACTAATATTGATAATAACCATACCATAAGATTGAAGGTCAATCGAATGATTAGCAAACGTACTATGCAGCCTGGCTGAAAAGTGAATCATGACTTCCTTTTCTTTTTCTACAACTAATGTACAGTATTTCAATAATAAATACAGTGGTGAATTGTTTATCTTCTTAGAATTTTTCTCAGGGTCTGGGTTTCGTTTTTTCTTTTAACGAGTAATATTTTATGTTAAAACGTAATAAAAAATCTCTCATTGAGGAAATACAGCAAATAAAACAAAATATTTTTTTTTTCTTTAATTTGGTTTTGGGAACAAAAATAGCTATTTGATGACGGAAAAAGCCAGATAATAAACATAAATTATGTCAGTGTTGTTGTGTGTATTTTTTTTATTATGGAAGAAAGCATTTTGTTTTACTTCTCTTTCCGGTTATTTTTTTAAAAAAATCTTTAAATTTTCGATACGCTCGCGCCCCTCTTGTAGGGTCCTCTCGCCCCCTAGGGGGGCGCGCCCCACACTTTGAGAAACACTGCCTTAAGTAACAAAGTGGTCGGACTCAAAATACCTAGAGAATCGAAAATTTTATGTACCATAGCCAAAACATTACGTTTACTTATCTCACCCTCCCCTGAATAATTGAGATTACATTTTAATGTATCTTGGTCTAAATCCCACAATAGTCCAAGCAAAGAAGTTACACCTGAACTACGGAAAATATAGCGACCTGGAACGTTACTTTCCCAACCCCGTAGGTTAAAACATCCTCTAGCCATTACCTCTATTGCTTTATTTATAAAACTTTCTTGCTCTTTGATATCGGTAACACCAGTGACACAATTGTCAACGTAAAACGAGTGTTTTAATTTTTGGGTCACATCGTCAAAACGGGCTGGAGAATTTTCCAGGAGATGATCTATACAAGCAGAGAGTTGGAATGGAGAAGAACAGATTCCAAACACAACTCGACAGTGTCTGTAAATTTTAGATTCTTCAACATTAGGAAGGGAAAACCGCAAATAGTCTCGGTGTTCTGGGATAATACTGAGCTGAAGGAACGCTTTTTCGATGTCTGACGATAGACCAATTGGGTACACCCTGAATCTGTCAATTATATCAGGTATAAGCTCATTTAAGCTAGGGCCTCTGTTCAAGCAGTCATTAAGGGACGGTTGACTTTTATCTCTGGCTGAAGCATCAAACACCGGCCTTATTTTCATTGTCTGGCTAGCCTGTTTCATGACAGATCAACTTCGGTCTTAGGAACCTCTTCTATTATTTGTAGATCTTCCCATTGCCTAAACACTACCTCATACTCATTTAATAGATTTTGCTCATCAATTCTTTGGCACATTCTTTGGTGCCTCTTAAAGGTAGCAGACTTATTATTTGGTAGCTGGGTTTTTTTTTTTTCGAATTTAAAGGGAAGTGGTAATTGATACCGTCCATCAGGAAGAACAGATAAGTTTTCTTTAAATTGATTTATAAAATCAAAATGCGCATGTTTACGCTTAGCATCTTCAGTTGGGTCTGTAATGCCTATGGCATCTAAATTCCACAGATCAGTTACGGTGAAATTAGCACAATGCAATGAAACCACATTATTGCACAAACTATTATGTATAGTATTTGTTTTTCCTATCACCGTGTAACCAAATTTAGTTTGTACGACAGTTACACCTGAGCTTAGTTTCAAAGAATTGTCAGTTAAAATGTTCCCAATGACATCTGCTCTTAAGAGCAACTCAATGTCATGTTCCTTAGCCTCTAAATCAGATAAAGTAATATTCTTTTCTTCCAATTCTTGTAAAGTATGAATATCAACTATTTTGTGGGTACAAACCCACATATTTTCTTTTGAGATAGCACCTCAATTGAGTGAGCATGTGTCTTCAAAATTTTTCAAATAAACATCAAAAACTAAATGGGAGTGAGGGCTAGTTTCTCTCCCCCAAACAAACCGTGGACAACGGTTTGTTTTGATTTGGGTCGCAACTGCAGAACTTTAGTGACCCTCTCCGATATATAAGACTTTTGTGAACCACTATCCAAAACAGTACGAACTTTGAGTTCTTTACCATTGTGTTCTATTCTTAAAACAAGAGTTTGCAAATATACAGTTTCATAAACAGACTGATTAGAAAGTATACTACTTGATACAACAGTATTTTCATCATTTGATTTAGCAGATTCTTTGTCTGCACACATAATAGTATAATGATTTTATCACAAGATAAACATTTCACCTTATATTTGCATGAACGAGAGACATGACCAGTTTTAAGGCAACGAAAACAGGCATGCTTCTGTACCAAAAGTTTTCGTTTTTCTTCTAATGGCAATTTTCTTGCCGAAAAACATTCTGAAGAATTATGAGGTTTATCACAAAAAATGCAACAAAAATTTCTCCTACCTGAATTGTCTTGAAAATTCACAAGGGCTGCAGCTGTAGAGCAATCCGCCTCATCTGGATGCGAACGAGGATGCGACACGCGCGAAGCTCCCAACCCGGTACGGGCGAGCTTAATCATCTCCTCACTTTGCACTTCGTTCCGAAGAAAGCACAATAATTTATCCAACGAGCGCGCACTCTCTTGCGGTGAGGAATCTTCCACGGAGTGACTTCTTTCCCACGCACGAAGCACGTTCTCCGGTAAGCAGGATTCAACCAAAGGCTCCAGAAATTCAGAAAACGGCCAAGACTCTCGAGTGCCATGAGCTTACTTTCCAATAAATCATACAGCTCCGACAAATCCATTTTAATCCGACCAGCTGCATTCTTCATTACGATGGAGAGCAAGTCTCGTACGTATATCTGCACTAGAAGTTCGTCTCTTCCGAAACGCTCCTTCAATTGCGTAATTGCTTTTAAATAGTTGTTCTTTGTAGGCGGAAAACTTGATACTAATCTAGCTGCTTTAGAATCTGGAACTAGGCACTGCAACAAGTATTGGAATTTGTCTTCTTCTGCAATCGTTGCATCCATGTGAATTTTCTCGAATTGCGACCAAAACGCAAGATAGTATTTCGGTTCTCCACTAAATTTTCTTAACTCCAATTTTGGGAGCTTAAATTTTCGCTTTTGAACGGAATTGTTTTCTTCGGAAACCAAAATCTCTTGTTCTTGGCTAGCTTCTAATATTGAAAAAATTTGACAGAATTTGTCCCGATATTCTTCAGCTTTTGAAAAATCTTCTTGATATGTATCCTTAAGATCATGACTTGTTAATAATAAATCAGATATTTCTTCCTGAATTGTTTCCAGTCGAAAGAATTTATCTTGCAACTGCTTGTACAAAGCATTGACTTCATTTTTACTTAAAGTTTCGGTTTCGATTCTGTTGCTAATACGATTACAACACATACTGAATGCTGCTCTCAAAGACTTTCGTTTTGCTTTGAGTATATCGATATCCATATTTAACGAGAGAAATCCTGTCGTGGACGCCACAATATGTTGAACACACAGGGTTACAACAAGCAGGTTCAAGTAATAATTACACCAGGGATTATTCTATATCAACTTTAATACGGATATCAATTCACGAGGGCAGCGTCTACATATACATAACAAATCCCGCGCAATACTAATTTCTTAACAAAGGATTTCTCCGTTAATTCTACGGTTAACATAATAAAAAGTTCTAGAAATAAAATAGTCCAATAGGGAAAAGGCTCTTCTTCGAAGACTCCACCCACGCGTTGCGTCATCGAAAGAATTCGTTGCGGTGTTCTTCAACAAATATTAATCTGTGATCCAGGTTTCACCCACCCATGCATTATGTATAGTAACTAGACTGTGTGCTTGATTTTTTCACACAAACCGTCGGAGGTCTAAGCCCTTTGAAATTAACTGCAATATCGCATTACATATTCTAATCTTAATTTATTTCTATACTTTGTTTTTGTAACCACTTATGCCAAGAAATATTTTTCACTTATACACATTGTTATGAATGGCATTAAAATGTTTAGAGGAATACTGAGTATTTTGTATGAATTTGCAACAAAAAATTTAGGAGCTTTTCTTGCTTAAATTTAAAGTTTGGACATCAAATCTGTTGATAGGTCGATAAGTCGTTACCTCTCCCTTATTGTAGGTGTTTTCCCAACAAATGTCAAAAATGGCACTTTCCATTGGAAAACTATTTAGTTTTGCATGACGTTGTACTAACGAGTATACAATTATCTCGGGGAACCCGGGATAGTACACACTAAAATTTTTACAATCTATTAGGTGATATATATAAATATAAAACACACATTTCAATATATCTTTTATTATAATATAATAAAAGTTTTAAAAGTATTGCAAAATAAAGTTATTATGTTGAAACAAAATTTTCAGTTTCTTAATGACAGGAATGAGTTTTAAATTCTTGTGAGGATACAAACTTCATAGAGAACGTGAATCCATTTTGCATACACATTTATAATTTGTTTCGATTTATTTATTGTGACTAGTGGAACCCCTGGGCATTTATCGTGGAACTCCAGGGTTCCGTGAAAAACAGTTTGAAGACCACTGTTGTGGAGTGTATACTTTCTTAGTGGGTGAAAAATCCGGAATGGTCAATTGATGTCTAACGTTGCTTTACAAAGCAACAAGAGGACTATTGATCAGAAACCTAGGTCGAGTGACGAGGAGGACACCTGAGCTGACACCCCTCTTTCCTAACTACTACATCAGCAGGAGGAATGGTGGGTGGCTTTAGTGTCTTTAGTGGCAACAAGACTCGAGGCCACGACACTCCAACTACGAGTTTGTGAGCATAACCACTAAGCTACCGCGGCCACCAGGAATAGCAAAAACTCTAGTGAAGAGGCTAAGGGAGTTAGAATTAAATTTGAGTTGTCGGAATGTGACAAAAGAGTAGCAATATTAAACGGAAATATAAAAAAAGGTGTAAGATCTCTCTCTAGACTAATTGCTCTAAACCTTGCCTATCATCTTTTAACTTTTTAGTTTGTGATGTCACTTCCAGTAATATGTACTATAAAAATTGAGAGTAAATATTTCTATGCTTATTTTCTGCATCTACAAAGATGGGAAATTCTACAAAAGCATTTCAGCTTTAATCTAAGACAATAGCGCACACAGGAATTTTTCAAGGAGGGGGGGAGTTCGGAGTCGAAAAGTCCACCATTCTTGTAACATGCTCCTTTTTGATTTTGTCTATTTTTGGGAACAAAAAACAGCAAAAAGCTAATTATTGAATAAATAATTAGCATTAATTAATAGAATTAATCATTAATAACAAATACTTAATTAAATTTTACGTACTATATATTTAGAATTATAATCAATCGGAAAAAAATCAAGGGCTTTGGGGGGTCCGGACTCCCAAGACCCCCTCCCCCTTGTGTGCGCCACTGCACCTGACACATTCTATGTAGTATATGTAAATGAAAATTCAAGTTTTAAGTTACACAATGTCATTGATTTTAGTATCAACAATAATAATTTGATGTTAATGTCATTAGATAATAATAAGAGAGTAGCTTCTTAACAATATAATTGTAGGTTAAAATGATTTTTGTCTCAAAGAAAAAATTATAAGCTCCTTTCCAAATTCTTTTCAAACATATTGTTTAATTTTTACGCATGTGTGTGTGTTGGGTAACCAATAACAGCTCAGAAAATAAGCTACATTATGTGGTATCCTGTTTAAGAAAATGCAGATAGTAAAAATAAATTGTACTTAAATTTGAATTTCTGAATTGCCTTATAAGAAACTCTCATCAAGAACATAATAAGTTTCGATACAAGTCTTTAAAAAGAAAACGTCATTTTTCTGTGAAAATGGTCATTAGAGCACTTTTTCATAAATTGTTATAATCTTTTTTAACCACATTTCAATTTCTTATTTTATAAATTAATGTTACTATTTCTGGTATTTATGAAAATACGACAAAACTGGGTACTAAGAATTCCATTTTAGACGACATAAACTGGTTAGGGAAGTAACTGAGGACAAAAAAAAGTATCTGATATCTCCCTCTTGGTCACTCCACAACAGAGGGGAGGAGGGAAAGAAGCCCAGTTTGTGGTTTTTACGACTGCTTGACCTGTTTGAACCTTCTTCACTGTTCAAAGACGATTATTGCTCATCGTACATTATGCAAGAAAAAATTGTGCATTCTACTAGCTGTTGATGTGTTTCCTTTAGCTGTTTGAAAGTAATTTCTACTCATCCCAAAGAATTTTTTTTTCTTCTTCTTCTTTTTTGTCACCCCAAAGAATCAGCTCGTTTTCTTCTTCATATTTTTAAAATCAAATAATTTGTATTGATTTATAAAAGAGTTACTATGTTAATTAAATACCTTCAATGAACGCACAATTCAAAAATTATTAGTAACATAAAAGTACGTATACTAATAAAGGCTGAAATCTGCTTATAACAAAGTGTTGTTTTATACATCATTATATAACTTCATTAATTCAAGTGATTACTATACATTTGTTGAACGTATGTAACCAGTGGCGCACACAGGAATTTTTCAGGGGGGGTCCAGGGTCGAAAGTTCACCATTCTTGTGTGTATCATGCTTCTTTTGATTGTGTCGATTTTCGGGAACAAAACACAGAAAAAACTAATTATTGAATAAATAATTGGCATTAATTAATAAAATTAATCATTAATAACAAGTCATTAATTAAATTTTACGTACTCTATACTTAGAATTATAATCAATCTGAAAAAAAATCAAGGGCTTTGGGGGGGTTCGGACACCCAGGACCTTGTGTGCGCTACTGTATGTAATATATATGTATATATATACTACGTTATTTTATTCAAAAGACCAATTTTAAAAATGAAACTATATAAATAATTAATTTAAATTCTTTTTCTTAGACATGATCCATAAAAAGATAATTACATACTTATCAAAAATTTAAACCTTAATCACAGAACAGCTAGCCATGAATTGCAGTACCAATAGTGTCAAAGTGATGTAGGACCATTAGACTTATTCTATGCTGCATATGCAAAGTAAAATTCAAGTTTTGATTCATACAGTTATTGATTTTAGTAACAACAATAATAATTATTTATTATTAATACCATTACATTGCAGTCAGAGATTAGCTCCTATATGATATAATTATAGGTTAAAACGATTTTTGTCTCATAGAAAATTACAAGCTATTTTACAACCTTCTTCAGTTGGAAAAAAACATATTAAGAATTAGAGATTTACAGACATTATTAGTTTCTCTTTTATGCCTTTACAAATTTTAAATGTGTTTTTCTCAGATTTTCATTTTGGAAGATATGAAAGGGTTTTCTATTCAAAAATGTTTTTTTTCTGTTCAAGATAATTTTGAAATTTTTTGAAGAAACTTATGTATATCTATCTGTTCTATAAAAAGTTATATATAAATTTAGATCTGAGAACTCTCGCTAGTTTTTTAAAACATTTAAGTTAATATTTTAAAAATGTTCATATTCTTCCAGGTTTCCAAATTTAACAATATTCATGCTTTTTCTCGGATTATCTATAAGAACAATTATTAAAATTCAACAAGGAAACAGGTTTTCAATTCCATACCAACTTAAGGAAGCGTAATAAAAAGGAAGCTTGATTTGGAAATTAATTCGATGAATATAATATAGTCGGCCCTCCATTTTGCGAACCTCTATCTTGCAAATTTCTCTATTTTGCGTACTTTTTCCTGGAACCAAGAACATTTTATGATTTTCTTCGTCAAATAACCTCCAAATAGCTAAGTGCATTTTCCATTTATCGAACTTTTTCTCTTGGGATTCGATTTTTTTTCTCTCTGTTTTTGAAATTATTTTGGACCTTCGTGTGATGTAATGAGCAAGTAAAATCATTTGAAACGATTAGACTTGAATTGTGTGAAAAAAATACGCCTGATGAGGTATTTCGTGCACTGCAAAGATGCGAAGAATGAGAGAAAACATTTTTTATAAAACGAAAAAACTCAAACAAAATTAATAGACTTAACCAGTTGTTAAATTGAAGGACACGCAGTCTTAAAATTACTGGTAATAAAATATGCATGTTTACGATTATTTGTAGGCTTAAAATTAGAAAATGTTAATAAAATGCGTTAATCATAATGCAAAAGTACTTTTTTTAAGTTGGAAATACTGAGTATTTCTTGACAAAGTTGTTTTTTTTCCCTGCTTTCCTAGCCAAATTCTTTTTGATAGGTAAGATATGTAAAATAAATAGATATTAACTTACAAAAAAAGGTGTGTGAACAAAATTAATTTCATAATAATGTATAGTTATGTGAATTTAAAATTTGCTTTAAGTGGTTTTTAAACTATATTGAAAGATAAATCACCATTTCACAAAATTTTCCAAACAACGAATTTTTTTTCGGGTTTAACGGCAACTGTAATTTAGTTAAATTTTTGTCATATTTTCATGCGTATCGGAAATAATAAAATTTATTTGTAAAATAAGAAATATATAGACGTGTTTGAAAACAGAATTATACAAACTATTTGTGAAAAAATTGCTCTAGGTTATTTTCTTAGAAAAGTAACATTTTCTTGTGAAAAACTCAAATTAAAAATGACTATTTCCCTGATGAGTATTCTTAAATAGCAATTTCAAATACAATTTATATCTAAGATATGAGCAGAAAGAATTTTATTATATACCTATCAAACAAAAAAAATTGAATTAAATACGCTAAGACAAATAAAAATGATATCTCTACAAAAATAAAACTGGAGGTCTATCAAATCCTTCCTCCAAAAATTAAAACTCTTTTTTTAAATTCTATCTTTATTCTTAACCCTATGGGCAATGTTTATGATACCCAAGAAAATGTAAACGTACTTGTTCATTCACTCCGGGATATCCCAAAATATTTGTACGGATTTAAAAAAAAAGACTGCACACCCCCATTTCCGCGGCAATTATAAAAGACGGCACTTTTACAAAACTTTCTTTTCCCCTTTTATCCCCATTTAACCACCCCGTTGTCCTCACCTGTGCATGCGTTCTGAAACCGACTATATCTGTCAATCATTTCTTAACCACACCACGTTGCTATAGTTACGAAGGGTTATCTTTTTACACACATTATTGCTTTGACGTCATCCGAGTTGCAAACAATTTTCCCTTTCTTTCACAAAATCAGAACTTCTAATACTCATTTTCAAAATGACTTCCCACCCCCCTCCACCGCTTAGCCCGGAGTTGCTCGGGCTTTCTCTTTTCCTCATGACACCAGCATTTCTGTGTGTGTGTGTGTTTGTACGTGCACAATGTGAGTGATTTCTAAAATTGTGTCAAAAAATTTCCCTTTTTTGAAATAGCTAAATGGCCCGGCGTTGCACGGGCTACCTCTACTGTTATAAATTTTCCCTTTCTTTCACAAAATCAGAACTTCTAATACTCATTTTCAAAATGACTTCCCACCCCTCCACCGCTTAGCCCGGAGTTGCTCGGGCTTTCTCGTTTCCTCATGACACCAGCATTTCTGTGTGTGGGTGTGTTGGTACGTGCACAATGTGAGTGATTTCTAAAATTGTGTCAAAAAATTTCCCTTTTTTGAAATAGCTAAATGGCCCGGCGTTGCACGGGCTACCTCTACTGTTATAAATTTTCCCTTTCTTTCGCAAAATCAGAACTTCTAATACTCATTTTCAAAATGACTTCCCACCCCCTCCACCGCTTAGCCCGGAGTTGCTCGAGCTTTCTCTTTTCCTCATGACACCAGCATTTCTGTGTGTGGGTGTGTTGGTACGTGCACAATGTGAGTGATTTCTAAAATTGTGTCAAAAAATTTCCCTTTTTTTTGAAATTGCTAAATGGCCCGGCGTTGCACGCGCTACCTCTACTGTTATAAATTTTCCCTTTCTTTCACAAAATCAGAACTTCTAATGCTCATTTTCAAAATGACTTCCCACCCCCCTCCACCGCTTAGCCCGGAGTTGCTCGGGTTTTCTCTTTTCCTCATGACACCAGCATTTCTGTGTGTGGGTGTGTTGGTACGTGCACAATGTGAGAGATTTCTAAAATTGTGTCAAAAAATTTCCCTTTTTTGAAATAGCTAAATGGCCCGGCGTTGCACGGGCTACCTCTACTGTTATAAATTTTCCCTTTCTTTCACAAAATCAGAACTTCTAATACTCATTTTCAAAATGACTTCCCACCCCCTCCACCGCTTAGCCCGGAGTTGCTCGGGCTTTCTCTTTTCCTCATGACACCAGCATTTCTGTATCTGTGTGTTTGTACGTGCACAATGTGAGTGATTTCTAAAATTGTGTCAAAAAATTTCCCGTTTTTCAAAATAGCTAAATGGCCCGGCGTTGCACGGGCTATCTCTACTGTTATATAAATTTTCCCTTTCTTTCACAAAATCAGAGCTTCTAATACTCATTTTCAAAATGACTTCCCCCCTCCTCCGCTTTGGCCAGCGTTGCTCGGGCTTTCTATTTTCCTCGTGACACCAGCATTTCTGTGTGTGTGTTTGTACGCGCACAATGTGAGTGATTCCTAAAATTATGTCAAAAAATTTCCCTTTTACGAAATTTGCTCCATTCCACTTATTTTTGATTTAAGACAGGTTGCTTTCCCTTCTCTATAGCCCGAACACGGTTCTTTTTAGTGTAAAATTATAGTTCTATTTTCCCCTCCTTCTCACAGATAAGATATAGCTTCAAATTTCGATGTATGACTTATAAAAACAATATTGCTTTAGAATTTAAAAAATTATTAATGTGAAGCAATAATAAAAGAAAACGATTATGATGCTAAAAGTAAAGCTTTATATAGTAGCGTAATGCGAAATTAAAAGTTTCTGCCTCCTCAGTTTCGAAACTGGAAACTGCCGTTTCATAAAGCGCAGCCGATTTAACAATCGCGCCGTCGGTTCCTTCGGGAAGAAGTATTGAATTGAGCTTTAAAATAAAGGTAGCTTTTTTTTAAATATATCATTTCGTTATTCGTTAAAGTAAAAGGTTTTTTTCGGGCTACATTTTTATGTTAATGCTTTCAAACTTCATATAAATAATAGACGATGTACTTTTTATTTAACAAAGAATTCTTTTAGAAATAAAATAATAGAAATAATCCTTTTGAAAAAAACATATATATATATATATATATATATATTAAAATCAAATTTCTATAAGTATTTAATAAAAGAAAAATTTACAGATAGCTATTGAAACGATTGCTTTTGTAATTAAAAAGTATGAAACAAAAATAAAGAATGTAATTATAATTAATTAATTATTACTGACATTTTAGGCGGGTTTTTTTTTCGTTTAATTTTGCAGCCACCCGAAACTCAAAAGTACATTTTTTTTAAAAAAAAAAAAAAGAATAGTTTATGTATGGAACAGAAATTTTCAAACTTACAAAATTATTAAATCGTGTTTTAAAAACCTTTGAAAAAAAAGAAGTTACGAAAATATTTTTAAAAAATTGTAAAATAATTAAATTGAAAGAAAGATTGTTTTTTTAAGATATTTTATCAATCTTTGTACATATTACGTATAATATTGTTCTATACTCGGAAAAAAAATAAAAGCATGAACTTTTTTTTAGTGTAAAATATTTTTTCAATCGGAACAACTTATAATTCATATTCAAAAAAAGGAAACGATTTCGACTCATTTTTTATTTAAAAAAAAATTGTAAAATAATTAAATTGAAAGAAATATATATATATAATTTTTATATATTAATTTTTAAATAAATTTATTTATATGCAAAGTTTCGTTTTCTTGTGTAAAAACAGATTTTTTTTCCAAAATTCTCTGCAGAAGGTGCCATGATGCATTTTAATGCGTTTTAAAATTTTTAATTAATATCTTTTTAACTAATCGGAATATAAATGGTCGAAACGGATTCTTCGGACCATTTCCTAAATTTTGATACCTTATGCCAGTTTCTGCGTCTTGTCGTTCTTGAGAAAATTGGGATATATACCTACATAGATACGGTTGTTTACCTACGAATTTTAATATATAAGATGGATAACAGAGAGAAAAATAAGTTCCCGAAGATAGCTTTGGTCTTTTTATTTTACATGAATAAGTAAATTTTGTCGAATAAAATTAATGGAGATGAAAGAAAACAAAAAGTATTCATAATTTTATTTACAAAAACAGCTTCTATACTAAAATAAACTGGCTAAAAAGTGTATTTGATTCATGTTTTTTAAAACTGCAAAACAATAAAAGGGGAAAGAAATTTAAATGTTTTAAATAAATTTTTCCCAATGCAAAACTGTCAGAATCTGAGTTTTTTCCTTTAGACATGCTCTTTTTATTAAATTTTCTTTTCATCTTCTATGCTTTATTTCTTTCACCTCTTATTTTCTAGAGAAGCAGGGCATAATTTATTAATTGTTTTAAAGCAATTTATGTATAAATCATGTATTTTGTTTTCAACCCTTTTGTCAATATATATATAGTTATAACTATCTTAAATACATATGTACTTAGAAATTTTCTATTACTTTAGTAGATTAAAATTATTTTTTCCACAAGTGAAAGTAAGAAATAATTGTATTCTGTAACATCTTCAAATATTTAAAAAAAGAAGTAATATGTCTGCATTTTTGTAAAGCTTTTGCTTTATTTACATCTAACCTATTGCAATATCAATAATAAGTATTATTTTGAAATAAATAATTTATTTTTTTGTAAATCTGTATGTACTGAATTTATAGCAGTTTCAAAGATGGTAGTATTCTCCAATATTTGTAAAAGTTTGTGAGAGGAAAATGGAAGAAATTACTTTATTTAGATAAACATTATTTTAGGAAAGATAAAAAATGATGTAGTTGAATTGCTGTGGCCTACTTGGTAGTTTTTTAAATTTCGGGGCCTGCATCAGTTTTTCTTTTTTCATCTTGTTTAAAAATTGTTAATTCAATAAAATCTCTAATAAGTGAAAGAAATTCGATATTTCTTTCATTCTTAGAGGTCGGCACTTATCTGGGAGTGAAGATCATTTCATAAATAAATCAAAAGGTAAGGAATGTCAACCAGCTATATTCATTTGTATAAAATTATATTCTGATTTTAACTACTTGGTTATTGAGTTACAATGATTTTTAGTTTTGTTTGATGAATAACATGTTCTTAAATTTTAGTCTTTCTGTATTAAGATTTCTAAAACATTTAATAAAAATATGTACTTTATTTATTTGTTCCACAAAATGAATAATACTTTGTTATTTATTATTTCTTTCATTTGCAAAATATTTTTCACAAATGAGTTGTAATGAATTGTAATTTAAAATAAGTTCATGCATCCCAACCAAACTTTTGTCTCACTATAAAATTGAAAATTAGGACAAACGTAGAACATATAACAGTTTAAACTTAATTTTGAGATTTTTTCTTTTACTTTTTTAAGATAAATGTGACAGTTTTATATAATATCTGATTCCTTAATCAGGAATAGTGTACATGACTTTGAATTTAAATAGTTCCCGATTTTAAAAACATGATTGATTTACAATAATTTTCAGTTCTGGAACTTCAGAACTTATTGTTCTTTACTAAATCTTTCTGTATTAAATAGTTATAAAAAGTGAATAAAAATATGAAATTAAATTATCCATTGAAACGAATAATATTTTGGTGTATTAATTCAAGAAATATTTTGGTATGTACGTTGGAGATTCAGAAATCCACCACTAGAGGGCTCCAGGAATCGAAACCGATACTTTCTGCAGGCACTCCTGGAGGAGAAAAAAAATTCGCCATTCGGATTCGGACTCTTAATTCTGAGATATTAAGATTCTTACTATACGATATTTACTGTCTGCATTGAGCAAATGTAATTCATTTATTCGAAATAACAAGTTGTAATCAATTCTTATTCGAAATCGAATAATATCTGATTTGTACCATCCTGTGAGAATTGGAATATACATTAAATAGAAAACCTGGAAGAGGTGAGTCCTTTCTTTTGTTGAATTCCTTTTGTATGAAAATTCTTGACGTGTACTATTCTATATTTAAGTCTAATCGTTTAAACACAAAATTCTTAACTCTAATTCTAATCTAATCTAACATACATATTTTTTGGTCCGTAGATTTGCCGAAGAGCCCGATGGATAATGGCTTCTAAAGCAAAAATCTTAAAATCAATCCAACATTTTGATAATGTTGGAAAAGAGATCGAGAGATTCGAGGAGAGAATTCGTGACGCAATCGCCGAACCGGATTGCTCGGCTGCGCTAATTGATGTATTAAAATCTAAAATCGAGAAATATGAGAAAAAATTAGAAGAGACATTTTCCGAATTGAATATAGATGTAGGTGATGAAAAATGGGAAAAATACCTCGATATGCAGGATTCATTATTAAATTGCTCTGTATCGTTAGAAAAGGTGACCACATTCAAAAAAGAAACCGGAAAAGAAAATTTGGAAAATAAAAATCTAGTTGTAAAAAAAATGCCTAAACTTGAATTGCCACAATTTCATGGGGAAATGGAATATTGGATAACTTTCAAAGAATTATTTCAGGCGACGGTAATTGATAATTCAGATTTAACAGAAATAGACAAATTGCAATATTTATTTACGTCAGTAAAGGGTAACGCTGCTAAATTAATTCGAGGTTTCGCAATTAAAAAAAAGAAAATTTAAAAAAATTGCTGGGAATTATTATGTGAGAGATATGAAAATAAAAATCAGTTAGCAAATTGCCAAATTAACAAATTATTTAGTATACGTACAAACAAAGCAAACTCGGCAAAACAATTGTTTGAAATATTAGATAATTGTAACGAAAGTGTAAGAAATCTAACTGTATTAGGGTTGGAAATAAATCAATTGAGTGAGCTAATAATCATAAATCACTGCACTTCTAAACTACACGAAGAAATTGCTCATCGCTGGGAGTTAACCTTGAAACCAGATACTTATCCAACACTGCAAGCATTTCGTATGTTTATAGAATCGGAGGCACGTGCGTTAGGTTTATTAAGTGGAGAAATGCAGACGCTCCCAAATCGAAACTCGGAACAAGTAATCAAATTATTAACAAATCGTACGCAGAGAGTAGAAAAAATGTAGGGTTTGAAAAAGAAAGTCGGTTTAGTCAGAGAAATTTCAATCAAACAAAGAAATCGTTAGTATTTAATGCAAACTTAGATAAAAATTATTCATTCTCATGTGCGATTTGTAAAGAAAACGCGAGTCATCCGTTATATAAATGTCCTGTTTTTAACCGAATGAAAGTTGAAGAGAGAATAAAAGCCATTGAAGGGATTTGCTGTACAAATTGCCTCAGAAAAAATCACACCACGCCTGAATGTAGAATAAACATCGGATGCAAAGATCGCCACCATACTTTATTGCATGTTTATAACGTAGACGGTTCCGCGTTGAGTGAAAATAGTCAAAACGTAGTGGCGGTTTCTCGAGGTTGTCAGCTAAAGGGTAATAAACAAACCAGTCCCGTGCTTTTTTCATAAAAATAAAGTCTAAGTCGGGAAAATGCATTGAATGCAGAGTTTTAATAGATAACGCTTCGCAATTATCTTTAATTTCGGGAAGGCTTAAAGAAAAATTAGACATCCCTGTAACATCGGAAAAACATAAAATTTCGGGAATCAACGGGGTAAATGCAGAAACTTCACTACATAGTTGTACAATCGAATTCACTCCTCATTTCTCGTCTCTAAAATTTAATCTTGAAGCTATAGTAGTTAATAAAGTTACATCACCTCTTCCTAATTTTCAATTTAAAAATCGCCAATTTCCACATTTAAAAAATCTGAAACTCGCAGAACCAAATTTTCACATTTCAAAACCAATAGATGTATTATTAGGCGCGGAAATTTATGCAGATCTGTTGGAAGGAATGCCTATTTTTGGACCTGCTGGAACACCAACAGCTATACCTACTAAATTGGGATATATCCTCTCTGGAAAAAATCTATGCACCTCCTCTTAAAGAATCCATAGTTAATTCTAGTTTAAACGACCAACTGTCAGAACTTTGGAAACTCGAAGAAGTTCCTAAAACTAATGCTAAAATTCAAATTCCTGATCCTTGTGAAGAAAGTTTTTCAAAATCGGTGAAAAGAAATAATGAAGGTAGATATATTGTTAATCTTCCCTTTAAAGAAAATAATATTCTCGGTGAAAGCAAAGAAAAGGCCGTACAATTATTGTATGCCTTAGAAAATAAATTTCACAAAAATAAACAATTCAAGGACAATTTTCTAAATTTCATGAACGAGTATTTAGCACTCGGACATATGCGTGAGATATCTCAAAAACGGGATGACGAAACACCTAATTGCTACATTCCTTATCATATGGTAACAAATGAAAAATCTACCACAACCAAATGTCGTGTTGTTTTTAATGCTTCGTCTAAAACAAAACATGGTAAATCATTAAATGATGTTTTGATGACAGGGCCTAAGTTACAAACTGAAATATTTAATCATTTAATTAAATTTCGATCGTACAGGGTAGCATTCGCAGCTGATATCGAAAAAATGTATCGCCAAATCTTAATTTCGGATGAAGACTGTAAGTATCAAAGAATTGTTTGGCGAGCCACTCCCTCTGATTCATTAAAGTCCTTTGAACTCCAAACTATCACGTATGGTACTTCATGCGCACCGTTTCTCGCTTTGAGAACGCTGCAGCAGTTATACCAAGACGAAGAACAAAACTTTCCCTTAGCAGCAAAAATAGCTCGGGAAAATATTTATATAGACGATCTGTTATCGGGTGCAGACACAGAAGTTGAAGCAAAATCGATTATCATTGAAATTCAAAATTTACTGAAATCGGGTGGTTTTATTCTTCGAAAATGGTCAAGTAGTCATCCAAAGGTTCTTCAAGATCTAGATACATCACTTTTAGCTTAGAAGCCGATACATTCTCTAGGTGATGAAGAATCTAAACAATGCGTGCTAGGGTTAATCTGGAACTTGAAAACAGATTCGATTCAAGTTAAAGTAGTACATGAAGAAATTGTAAAAACAAAAAGACAATTACTTTCCGTCATTGCGCAAATCTTTGATCCTCTAGGACTATTCTCACCCTCGGTTATAACTCTCAAAATAATGTTACAAGAGTTGTGGAAATCTAAAGCCCTTTGGGATGATCCTATACCCTCATCCATTCTGTGGAAAATTGGAATAAATTCACTAAAGAAAGTAAATATTTAAATTCGATTTCAATACCTCGTTTTATGGGGATTGATCAAAATTCTGATATCATATTACATGGATTCTGCGACTCCTCTACAAAAGCGTACGCCGCAGTCGTCTATCTCAAATCTAAACAACAAATACATCTTGTAAGTGCCAAAACCCGAGTTGCTCCAATCAAGCAACTTACGATACCAAGATTAGAACTTTGTGGAGCCCTACTATTAGCAGAACTCATATCAGTGATTCAAAAAGCACTCAGAACTAAACCAGCTAAATGTTTTTTATGGACTGACTCCACAATTGTCTTAAGTTGGCTTATGAAACCCCCATTAAAGGAAACATTTTCGTAAAAAATAGAATAACTAAAATTTTAAATCTAACCTCAACCGATGAGTGGCATCATATTCCAGGAAAACTTAACCCCGCCGATTGTGCGACTCGTGGGTTATCCCCCCCAACAGTTAATGAATGCAGATTATTGGTGGAAGGGTCCAGATTGGATCAACAATGATTTAAAAGAAGAATTAGCATCAGCCAAAATTCTAACTACTTGCACAGTCGAAGCTGATTCTGTATTAAATTCTATACCTTTGGTCGTTAAGTCAAATCCGTTAGAACCTATCATCAGTAAATTTTCAAACTTTACCAAACTTATTCGAGTTATTGCTCTATGTAAAAGATTCATCAATAATTGCAAATCAGGATCTAAGGTAAAAGGACAATTAAAATCAGAAGAAGTAGAGTCGGCACATAAATTTCTTGTGAAAACCATTCAACAAGCCGAATATTCGCAAGAAATAAGTCATTTAAAATATCATAAGCCCATACCTAGGTCCAGTAAACTACTATCTTTAAATATATTTTTAGATGAAGATGAAATTCTTCGGGTAGGTGGCAGACTCACCAAACAGCCTACACTCTCATTCGATCAAAAATTTCCGATAATCATTCCCAAACATCATCCTATTACTACTTTAGTAATTAGACAATTCCACCTTCGTGGTTTTCATTCAGGAACTCAAATGACATTATCTTTAATTCGGCAACACTATTGGATACCGGATGGACGATCGACTGTTCGACGAGAAATAAAACGATGTATCGAATTTTGTAGATTTAACTCTAAACCATCGTACCCTAAAATGGGAGATCTACCGAAAAAAGAATCACCCAGACTCGCCCATTTGAAATCGTCGGCATAGACTTTGCCGGACCTATTTTGACTAAATGTCAACACCTTCGAAAGGCTAACAAATTTAAGTCCTATATCTGTCTTTTCATATGTCTAGCTACAAAGGCAGTTCATCTTGAACTCGTCTCCACTTTATCAACTGATGCCATGCTAGCCGCACTGCGTCGATTCATTGGTCAACGTGGTCATCCGTCTGAAATCCATTCGGACAATGGCACTAACTTCATAGGAGCCAACAACTACTTGAAACATTTCTATATGCTAGTGAAAGAACACTCAATACAAAAGTATTCTACAGATAGAAATATTAGATGGAATTTCATACCCCCCTATGCTCCGAATTTTGGAGGTCTTTGGGAGTCCTCAATCAAGTTAGCCAAGAGGCATCTTATCAAAACCTGCAAAGTACATCTTCTGAGTTTTGAAGAACTATCGACTCTGTTGTGCCAAATAGAAGCGTGCATCAATTCTAGACCCCTGGTCCCACTTTCCAGTGATCCAGAAGATATACGAGCTCTCACACCAGGGCATTTCCTTATCGGAGAACCCTTACTCGAAATTCTTGAGAGTAAATCAATAACTAATACTTCTTTAAGTCTCTCTTGCAGATGGAAAAGTCTTTTGAAGCTACGTCAACACTTCTGGGATCGTTGGCACAAGGAAGTTCTACATCACTACCAATCCAGGCCCAAGTGGAAAGCTTCCCAATCTGAGGTACAAGTGGGCAATCTAGTTCTGATATCTGATGACAACAGACCCCCTCTCTCCTGGCCCATGGCAAGAATACTAAAACTCATACCAGGCTTGGATGGAACCAATAGAGTAGCCATTCTACAAACCGGATCTGAACTAACTCGTAGATCGATTAACAAAATTGTTGTCCTGCCAATTTGCGCCCGAGAGGATGGAGATTCAGAAATCCACCACTAGAGGGCTCCAGGAATTAAAACCGAAACTTTCTGCAGGCACTCCTGGAGGAGAAAAAAAATTCGCCATTCGGATTCGGACTCTTAATTCTGAGATATTGAGATTCTTACTATACGATATTTACTGTCTGCATTGAGCAAATGTAATTCATTTATTCGAAATAACAAGTTGTAATCAATTCTTATTCGAAATCGAATAATATCTGATTTGTACCATCCTGTGAGAATTGGAATATACATTAAATAGAAAACATGGAAGAGGTGAGTCCTTTCTTTTGTTGAATTCCTTTTGTATGAAAATTCTTGATGTGTACTATTCTATATTTAAGTCTAATCGTTTAAACACAAAATTCTTAACTCTAATTCTAATCTAATCTAACATACATATGTATTATCGCAATCTACTGACAATATTACTTGAAATCAAGCACATGGCTGCCAATTCAGCACGTACGACACATAATAAATCGCGGTTGCCTACTTAGTGATTTATTAATAGAGTTGGTGATTATTGCAATAATACATAAATACAAGTATTTTTCTCATATGTTAGAAAAGTGAGGTAAAATTCTAGAAGAGCACACACCCATGACGACAAACCGAAAAAAGCGCCAAGCCAGTACAAGATGGCGCCAAGCGAAACTGACAATGGCGGCAAGTGAATATAGCGGGATAAGGTGGATCCGTAATGAAAATATATGTAAACAATACAGAAATTAAACATTTAAGATAAAAAAAATATAAAAACAGCACTTACTTTCCTACAGCTGATATTTTCCGAGTGGAAGGTACACCGTAACAAAAGATTTTAAAAAAGCCTTTAAGGTATCATCGCTAAGCGAAGGATCGTGTGAGCGCTGCCATATTTATTCTGCAAGGTAATAGTCGCGTGAACATACTTTCGGCGTGGCCGGTACGATTTCGAAGAAAGCGTTTTTTTGCCGACCATATTACATCATGCCGATTATTACATTTAGGACATTCATAGCTCTAAGCAATCAATCCTTCCTTCATACACCATTCAAACAAATCTCTTACCTTTTGCATTCAACAAAGTAAAAAATTCTAAAGTATATTTATTCCCTTATACACGCAGCCATACTTCCTTACTGACTGAACTCCTGAATACCTTATTTACACTTTCTTATAAATAAAAAGGGTAAACTCCTAGGAGAGCCCCCACCCTTGGCGCCAAACCGGAAAAAGCGCCAAGCGAAAACGAAATGGCGCCAAGCAAACCCGACAACGTTGACAAGTAAATATAGCAGTATAAGATGGATGCGCAATTAAAATATATGTAAACAATACAGAAATTTAACATTTAAGATAAAAAATATAACAACAGCACTTACTTTCTTATTGTTGATCCTTCCCAAGTGGAGGGTAAAGTGTAACAACTGCTTTTAAAAAATTCTGGAAAGTCTCGTCGCTGAGTGAGTGATCGCGAGAGCGCCGCCATAAATACTCAGCGAGGTAATGGTCGAGCATGCCTTCTGCGTGGCTGGTGAGATTGCGGAGAAAACGTTTTATTGCCGACCATGTACCCTCAATTGAATTGGTATGAGCACCGGTATCAGGATCTTTAAAACATACACTATGATTCACCTCCAAATGCTTAAAACCCTCATCTGACAAACATTTATACGCCTTCCAACAATCAGAAACAATCGTACTTCCAGGCAGGACCCATTCTTTAATCACACACAGCAATTCCTCTTTCGTCCGTCGTTCAACAACTCGAAAAAACATCTATTCGTTCCTCTTTCTATACCTTAATCCTAATTAATCCTTCTTTCATACACCATTCAATCAATTCTTTCTTGCCTCTAGCATTCAATAACCTAAAAAATTCTAACGTGTATTCACTTACAAGCGCAGCCATACTTTCAACCCGGTGCCCAACAACAAAATGAAATTTGAAATGCGCGCCCACAAATGACGAAAATTCTAGAAAAAGTTAGGGTTGCCATATGTTGTATTTAAAAAAAAGCAAGGTTACCATGACGGCGCAATTATCGCCAACCAAAGTAATTCGCGCCAAGGGTGGGGGCTCTCCTAGGAGTGAACCATAAAAAGTTTTGTAATTTGATTGATTTTTTTTATTTGAAATCTTATCAATATATTTTCAAGTTCAGTTTCCCCATTTCAAAAACACATTTATTAAAACATCCCTCAAATATTGGTCTTTTTTTCATCTCAAATTTCTTTGAGATTCATAATATTTACTGTGCTAATGAAGAATACTTTTTCTTTAATTGTGAAGTGTATGAAGAATTTTTCTGTGATCTCTAAAGCATTTTTAATCAGGTAATCCTAAAGCAATAATAAATGCATGATTGATTTTTTTTTGTTAGAGTAGTTTTCATGCTCAGATACAATCAATCAAAAAAGGCAAATGCTTAATTTTCAACAATTCAATTGCTAAATACAAATAGTTTAAATAGTTTCAAGTTTCAATACCTAAGATTAATCTTAGCACACTCCAATTTTAGAATATCTTGTTGTAGAATGTGTTTCAAAAACTCGATAGTTGACTCATGATTTCGTTTTACTTGCTTGAATTCCTTTTTTATTTTATTAAGTTCATCCCCGGTGCCACCATTCTTCCCTCAGGCAATTGTTATTTGGTTTCTAGGGGGAACAGACATATTTTCCAGCCTAAAAACTGTTTACTTTCAATTTTAAAAAAAATTGAAAAAATGCAATATTTATTGTAGAGAATTACAGTGTAATAATTTTTTTTATAATTTAGCTGTTGTGTAGTATATCTTGAAACTTGATTGAACACATAAACCAGCATCCATTTGGTGCATTGTTAAGAGAAGTGAACATTCTTCCTTGAACAAACATCACATTTTCTTGATGCACTCCTCAAAAATGAGAGCAAAAGAAGGATAAAAGAGCACAACCTTCTCAAAGGGAAAAACAGGCAATACTGCTTAGCTATGAATTTTATCTCTCATTCCTGAAATATATCCTTTCCAATTCTTCCTCCACCTCTTCTTTGAAATAAGCAAATTCTTTGCGGACACTTTCAGTGTCATTTTATTGTGTTCCAAAGCTGTGAAACTGGTTTTAAACATAGCAGCAAAGAAACGTACTTTGGAAGGATGGATATATACACCTGGGGCACTTAACACAGTAGCTGAGCGATACGGATATATACGCCGGTGGCACTTAAGGGGTTGAAGCTTGATGCTCAGGCTCTTTGACCCACAAAATATGATCTGTGGTATTTCTGCAAACAAATCATCTAAAAAAAAGGATTCTCCATAAATTCTTATCATTTTTTTCACTCATCTCCATTAATTTAAAATACACCACGCTTTCCCAACACTCGAGTTTGCTCTCGAAAACTCAAAACCAAAATTTGAAATCAAAGATTTACAGTGAGGACAGGACTTATCTAAAATTTTATCTCTACTTCACATCCCGAATTAGTAGTTTGCTTTGGTATAGGTTGATTGAGTTTCAGCTAAATCTATTCCTGTTACTTAAAAAAAAGGCGCCTCCTTGATTCGAGATGAGGAGCAGAGCTCACTGTAACATTCTTGGTATTAAACAGTTAGCATTGAACACATTGCTGTATTACTTTTAAACTGTACTTCTGCCCTTTAAAATCCAATATTTTACTCTGACATACAAAGTCTAAATCCTACAGTGCATGAGTTCCTTGTGCTTCAGACATCAGGATGATCTGAAGGTAAGATAATTGCGAGCTTGAAATCTTCAGTATCTTCTCTAAAAGTCAGTCTTCATTCTGAACGATCCATTTTTGTCTACCACATATGGTAGATTTTTTTTCGTCTTTCGTTATTATTTGAAGTAAATGAAGACTTTTGCACATGAACATGATTTCGATTTCTGCTTCTCTTGACTTCCTCAACAGTAAGTGTGTGGAAAGATCAGTATTCTTATTCTTGCAAGTTTTGTAAAACCGGTTGCATCATGCAGTAACTCTTGAGCAAATTTTCTTTGTATGAAAAGTTGTTAAGAATTCTAGAATATTCTTGTGCCTCATTAAAGAAGTAACAGATTTTCTCTTTTTTACATTTGCATCGTGATAGCCTAAATTTTCTCTTTCTCTTTTAACCATTCAGAACCTTCTCACCACCTTCAAGCTATCAAAATATGTACTAAACAACTTCTCAAAGTTTAGTCAACTGGGTTTTTGATCTTGCCACCATAAAAATCGCCAATAATTCTTGTTGTCATTCAGTCCAACATGTAAAAAGGCCTTGTGGATATCAGCTATCTTCTCACCATTATTCCACATTCAAAGTCTGTTTAACCCTTTATCTACCAATGGTGCTTTTAAGTACCATTTACTTTAAAATTACAAAGAATAACCATTGTTACGGATACTCTGACGATACTTAGCAGGGATATTCTTTGTAATCCACTCTTCCAAGATATATGGCAGCACGGGTTCTATAATGAATATTTTAGTGGGAAGGCGAATAGTTTTATAGCAGAAATTGAGTTCTCAGCACATTGCGAAGATTGTCCTTTTGTTCTGAAAAAATAGTTAATGTCAAAAGGTAAATATCTTATTTTTTTTGTATATTAATGAAAACCTTAGAAAACGATTTGACTATTTATTTCAAGTGAACAGTGTGTATAATTAATTTTACACCTAAATATCTTTAATTAATTAATTAGCTCTATATAAATTTTCCTTCGTTGAAGACTGGTGTGATCTTTGCTGTAGAATTATCTTTATCTCAAATTATCTAGACTGTCAATATTAATTTCTTCAGTTACACCTTCTTTGTTTCAGTCCTCAAAAACCTTAGTAATCCTGAAAAATACTAAATTCCTTGATTCCGTCCGAATTTTTCAATTTTTTCTCAAAGTTTTGTTAGAATACAATGCAGGATAATGCAAAGGAAGGCAATGCCATCCACAAAGATAGTGATGCGACATATCTTCTCCATCTGTATCTTGCTTAATGGAATTCAAAAATAGGTCTTTTAGTTTCATTTTCCAGTTCTGTTTGCTATATGTAGGATCCAATATTCCGATATAGTCCAGACTTCAAATATCACTTATACTTCTATTGTTTACAAGCAAAGATAAAACTGTCATTCTTTTCATTATTGTTTACCTTGATGAGTCCATCCAACCAGGGTTTCAATGGTAACTAACCCAAAAGATGGTCTTAGAATTTTGTCAGTAAAAAGTCTTCCAGCAATGTCAGTGTCGTTCTGTGTGGATTTCTTACAATCTGATGAATCAATCTTCTGAACTAAAAAAGTTCATATTTTATTCTTTTAGAATCAGTGATTAGAATACCGAATTTTTTTTAAACGTTTGATGAAAAAGTTATCACAATTTTAATTCGATATTTAATAAAATTTTTTACTTTTCTATATCTTTTCTACAACTATCTTAAAGAAATGTACATTTCTGTTTCGGGGGGTAGGGGGGCTGAAAAATTGCAACGAAAAAATTGCTAAAATTGCCAAAGGACATTAATAATTAATTCTGGTAAACTTCCACGAATTCTAGTTAATCATTATGTTAGTTTTGTATAATATACATTTTTACGTCAAATACGTGTTTAAATAATTTACTGATATACAGTGAAATGAAAAAATATAATAAAATACTAAAAAAAATTTTATCATATAGTATTACTTTCTTTTTGAATATTTTTTTCAGTGAATGTAAATAAATTTCTAGGCAACTTTCGATAGTGTTTCCTTTTTTACACTTATATATATTTAATCAAATGTTCAGGGGAAAAAAACCCATTAGTTTCAATAGCTAACGGTAACACTATTTTGGTCCATTTTTTATCTACACCATTAAAATTCGTAGGTAAACAAACGTATCTATCTATGTGTGTCTATCTTCTCACGAACCGCATCATGTAGAAACTCTCCAAATGTACCAAAAGCTCGGGAATGATCCGAGGAAGCCATTTTGACCATTTTTATTGAAATTAGTTAAAAAGATATTAATTAAAAACATTGAATTCAATATTCATTTGCATTGTTGTAACAACGTTATTGTTGTAAAAATGGCGTAAGTTGGTGTCGAAAATCGATTTTAAGCCAACCTGGCCAAACCGGGTCTTCATTGTTACAACAATGCAGATGAATTGTGATTTGTATCGGTTTTAATTAATATCGTTTCAAATAGTTGTAATTTAAGAAATTAAATGGTCAAAATGGATTCCTCGGATAATTTCCCATCCTTTGCTATCTTCGGCGCGTTTTTGCGCTTACAGTTTTTTGCGAAGATAGCCTTACATAAATAGGTACGTTTGCTTACGAATGGATTTAAGAACACGTATCCAAAAATAAGCAGTAGTTTTGATAGCTAACTCATTAGCTGATTCATTAGTTATCAAAAATGGATATAAATTAATATTATTTTTTAAAAAAATTAAACCTGTATTGTATTTTATTATTCATTACAAAATTAATTACTTAATAATAAATTCGTAGACTGTTTTCTCGTGAATAAAACTGGATTAGCTTTGTAAATTATTAATCGAAAATGGAAATGTGGGGGGGGGGAGTTCTATACTTCCAAAAGCCCGTCCACAACGCCGGGCCGAATAAAGAGAAAGAAAATGTAGAAGAAGCAAACTCTGTAAAAAAAAAAAAGCGGAGGAAATTTCGGAAAAAGGATTTTAAATGACGAAAATATAGAAATTTCTCACTACGCGCAAGACACACACGTAGAACCACTGGGGTCCAGAGAGAAAAAGAAAATTTCCATGGGGAGAAAATTGTATCCACGAAAAAAGCCTGTGCAACGGCGGGCTAAATGGAGAGTAAACAGAACCGTACAACGGGGTAAAGAGGTGGAAAAAACTCCGAAAAAGAGAATTTTAATGACATTTATTCAGGAATAACACAGACTAGGAAGTGCTGACACTGAGAGGGAAAGGGATAATTTCCAAGTTGAAAAGTTATACACTTGAAGAAACCTGCGTAACACCGGGCCATGCAGCTAGTCAACACTATTAAAATTTGTAGGGAAACAAAGGTATCTTTCCATGTTTGTCTATCTTCTCGCGAACCGCACCACGCAGTAACTCGCCGAAGGTATCAAAAGATCGGGAGTGATCGGAGGAAGCTGTTTTGACTATTTGTATTCCGATATTGTTATCAGTTAAAAAAATATTAAAAACATGAAAAACATTCAACTCAATATTCACATGCATAGTTGTAACCACCTTATTGTTTTAAAAATGACCTTGAAAATGTTGGGGCCGAAAATCGATTTTTCAGCCAAACCAGGTCTTCATTGTTACAACAATGCAGTTGAATTGTGCTTTTTATTGTTTTTAATTAATATCTTTTAAAACAATTGTAATTTAAGAATTTAAATTGTCAAAATGGATTTCTCGGGTCATTTCCCATCTTTTGGCATTTTCAGCGCGTTTTTCCGCTTACCGTTTTTTGCGAATATAGCCTTACATAAATAGATACGTTTACTTACGAATGACTTTAAGAACACGCATCCAAAAATAAGCAGTCGTTTCGATAGCTAACGGTAGGACTTTTTTGATTCATTAGTAAACAAAAATAGATATAAATTAATATATTTTTTTAAAAATATTTTAAAGAGCTGTATTGTTTTTTATTATTCATTACAAAATTAATGGTAATAAATATGTAGATTGAGCTTTGTAAATTATTAATCGAAAACGGAAATTTGAGAAAAAAATCTTATTTCGGGGAAGAGTTCTATACTTGAAAAAGCCCGCGCACTATGCCGGCCTGAACAAGGGGAAAGAAAAAAAATGGAAAAAGCAAACTCTGACAAAGAAAAGCCTCTCTCAAAAAAAGAAGTTGAAGAAACTTCGGAAAAGGGAATTTAAATGAGAAAAATATAGAAGTCATGCACACCTAGAACTGCTGGCGTCCAGAGAGAAAGGGTAAATTTCTTCGGGGTAAAGTTATACCCACGAAAAAAGCCCGTGCAACGCCGGTGTAACGAGTTCTACGCACATACAGACCGTGTCATTCGGAACTCCAGTTGAGTGACGAGGGGGACTACTGAGGTGGCACCCCACTCTCCAGGCTTCAACGTGAGGAACTCGTTGCAGTGAAATACCCAAAACATCGATTGGCAACGACGGAGACTGATCACGGGCACTGCGCATGCGCGAGTGCCAAGCCAGTGGGAGTCGGCAGTTAAAAAGCAACGACTGAGATGACCTGGTGATGACTTCTTTTTCGGTGATGTTCTGAGAGCTCCACCCGTGAGCGCCTTGTTAAGATCTGAAGTTGGCTTCCGACGACTCTTTTTCGGTGGTATCTGTGAGCTCCATCCGTGAGGCGCAGTTGGTTCTTACCTCTCTACGAGAAAAGACTGTTTGGCTCCATCAGCGTCAGTGGGGAGTGATTATCTCTGCGAGTGTCAATGAACTCTAATTTCTACTGTACAGGGTAAAATTGTGTATGTCTGTGAACTGTCTGGTGTTTGAGAAAAAAAATCTACAAAGATAAAAAGAGGTGTCTTCTTTTGAATGCTCGACACGTTACACCGGGCTAAATGGAGAGTAAACAGAATCGTACGACGGAGTAAAGAGGAGGAAGAAACTTCGGAAAAAAGAATTTTAGTGACATTAATACAGAAATCACACACATATATATACCAGGAAGGACTGACACTGAGAGGGAAAGGGAAATTTTCCAAGGCGAAAAGCTACACACTTGAAGAAGCCCGCGCAACCAAAGCCATCTTGAAGGAACAAAATGGGCATTTGAATGCTTACGGCACATCCGCGAAAAAAACAAATTCCACTCACTAAACAAATTTCATTACATATACAGGAAGAGTTAGTAAATACCTCAGAGGAAGATTTCTCACCTCTGACTGTTAAAGAACTATCTCCTAACCTGATAACACTTCTTTCAGAATACTCTCATATTTTTTCTAAAAATAAGCATGATGTAGGTAAAATAAGAATGGAACCCCCTAGAATTAATTTAACATCAGACCTCCCAATTTCTCTGTGAGCTTATAGAACTTCAGAAGCTGAGATTAATAAACAAATACAAAATTTGTTAGCTGCAGGTTTAATTAAAGAATCCAATAGTTGTTATTCTTCCCCGGTTACTTGAGCTTATAAGAGAGATGAAGAGCAAAAAACCAGATTATGTATTGAATATAGAAAACTTAATGCAATTTGTAAAACACATGCACAGAACCATTAACTCGAATAGACTCACTGCTAGATAAATTGAATAGTGCTAAATTTTCTTCTACTCTTGATCTGACAAGTGGGTACTGGCACATTCGTCTGCATGATAAAGATAAAGAAAAATTAGCTTTTATTACAACTGAAGGTATATATGAATTTCAAGTTCTTCCTTTTGGCTTTCGAAATGCCCCTGCAATTTTTAATCGTACTATTCGTAAAATTTTATGTAAACATAAATGTTCAAATTTTGCTTGTCATTATTTTGATGATACAGTTATTTTTTCAAATTCTTTGGAGGAACATTATGCTCATTTAAGAAAAATATTCTAAATTTGTGAGCAAGAAAGCATTAAATTAAAAGTTTCAAAATGTGTTTTTGCAAAAAATAAGATAAACTTTTTAGGCTATGAAATTAAAGAAGGCTGCATTTTACCCCTGATAATCAAAATATTGAAACTATTAAAAAATTACAACCTCCCAAAAATGTTAAACAACTTCAAAGTTTCCTTGGTTCTGTAAATGTTTATAACAAATTCATTGATTCCTATGCCAAAATAAGAGTACCTTTAAATCAACTACTTAAGAAAGATAAACAATGGGATTGGACTGCTGAATGTCAAACAGCATTTGAATTGTTAAAAAAATAAATTAATAACTAAACCTGTATTACAATTATATGATCCTAAATTACCTCTTCATGTTTTCTGTGACGCCTCGCTGAACGCTGTGGGAGCTATTTTGAAACAACCTGATAATTCTGGTACTCTTCGCCCAGTGTCTTATCATTCTAGAACTTTACGTTATTGTGAAAAAAATTATTGTATCACAGAATTGGATTGTTTGGGCATAGTAGATGACCTTGATAAGTTGTATTATTATACCATATTTAATTCATAATCCACACTGATCATGCTGCTCTTGTTTGGCTTAAAAATGTGAAAAATTTAAGGGGCAGATTATTTCGTTGGTCTTTAAAATTAAGCATGTTTGATTATGAAGTAAAATATTTAAAAGGGACTAATAATGGTGAAGCTGACATGTTATCAAGACATCCTATTGCTCAATATATCCAACACTCTGTACATTTACTTGAATTAAATGAAATAAAAACCCTTCAAAATTTAGATTATGTAAATGATCCTAAATATAAGAAAGTTGATGATGTCTTGGTCCTTAAAAAGAAAAATCTATTTAAAATTGTTGTACCTTTTTCATTAAGAAGAAAATTTTTGCAAAATGCTCTTGAACAATTTGGACATACTCAAAAAAAGATAAATTTAATTACTCCTTAATATATATAATTGGCCTCATATTAACTTAGATATTTCAAAATTTGTTAAACATTGCAATGTATGTCAATTAAGCAAAAAGAAAAGGCAAAATAGATTTGGTCTTATACAGACTGTACCCCCCACATCAACCTTTTGAGTATATCTCTGTTGATACTCTCTCTCTCTCTCTCTCTCTCTCTCTCTCTGTTGGTTGATTCAATTATTATAATTCTACTAAAAAATTTCTCCACTTAATAATTGATCATGCAACTCGCTATGTTTGGGCTTTTGCTTCTAAAAGTGAGACAACAGAAACCTATGCAAATTGTTTAAACCAACTTTTCCGAAATCAAATACCTATTAAACTTAACACATAGAAATGGTGCTTTTACCTCGTCTCGTTTCAAACGCTTTTTAAGAAATTATAACGTTAAACAGTTATGAGCTACTTCTAATCATCCTCAGTCAAATAATAAATGTGAACGTGTAAATCAGTCTATTGTAACTAAAGAGTAAGATGTAAAGTAAATTCTTCTCCTGCCAAAATTCCTTGGACGAAATTTCTAGAACAAGTAATCAATGAGTATAACTTAACACCTCATTCAGAGTCACAAAATTCCCTCCTGCATATTTGTTATTTGGCACTTTACCATATACACCTCTATTAGCTCCTAATCAAGTTTACCCTCCAGTTGAAGAAGCCAGAAGATTAGCAAAAGAGAACATCATAAAATACTATGAGAAAAACAAAATTAAATCTGATGCACATTTCATTGATTTTCCTTTTGAACCGGGTGACATTGTAATTTATGAAGATTTCAATTATCCAAATCGAAGAAAATCAAAAACTATCATACTTTGATGTATAAAACTTTATAGAATTATAAACTCTATCATAATCTTTAAACCCTACATAATTTTAGTTTTATATATTTTTAATTTTTTTGAAAAAGTTCAAAAAAATTGAATTTTTTTTAAATTTAAAAAATTTAAATTTTATCTTTTAAAAAATATAATTTTTATTCTATTTATATAAATTTGCATCAGCACTTACCAAAGCAATATATTAAGACTTCCTTTATTGCTTGTTGCTTATGTTCATTAACCGTAAAATGTGATCAATAATCTTTAGGCAAACAAATTAAGTAAAAATAATAATAAATAAATCAGTGTCATACTTATTTGGGAATGGAGATAAATAATAAAAATGAGCTGGTCCCAGAAATTTATAAAAGAATCATCAAATAGATGCTTTTATGCCTTGAAGAGTTTTTTAAAATCCAGTTTTCTCAAATTAAGATTTAAATTGCTTCTTTACAAAAGTCTTATAAGATCTGTCCCAACTTATGCATCAGAGATTTGGCTATTGACTTAACGTAATGAGGAGGATTTGGGATTTTTCAAGAGAAAGATCTTACGCTGTATTCTTGGTGGGATCCAAGTAAATGGATCATGGAAAAGAAAACCTAACTTAGAGCTTTACAAACAACCTGATATTGTAAAATTTATCACAAATTACAGATTAATAATAATTTACAAAATTATAAACACAAACCTTCAGTTGCCAAAGCTGTTCGAGATGTAATTAAGCCTGCATTTGCTGACTTATCTCATCTGGCACTTGAAGAAATGCTTAGGAGGTAAGTCATAGAATCCAATTGAAAGTTCAAACTCATTAATTTGGAAGTTTTGTCCTAAGACGATTGGTTCTAGTCTTCAGATTGCTGCAAATCTAGAAACCAACATTTTTAATGATGGAAGTCAAATACTCATTGCTATTTTAGAGAAATTTGGCGTAAAAATTAACAAAAATGTTTGCGTATCATTGGCTGAACGTGACAATCGTCGAATCTTTATGTCAAGAAAGATGTCTTTTTTGAGGCACGCAGAGCCAAAAAAAAATTAAAAAGACTAAAGAAATTGAGCTGTTTGAGCAACAGGAAGGCATATCTTATGATCCTGGAGCATTTTAGTATGCAAGTTTCTAAATTTATTTTCTCAAATTAAATTTAAAACTTTAACGCCTTTTTTCTCAGTTTGTGTTTTTTTCACTTACGTTCATTACTTTTCAAAAACAATCATACTTTGATGTATAAAACTTTATAGAATTATAAACTCTATCATAATCTTTAAATGTATATTAATCTCAATTTTCTTCAAAGCAGAGGAGTACAAGTTTTCTTATCTTTTGTTCGAGGACATACGGGAATCTATGGCAATGAACGTGCTGACTGGCTTGCAAAAGAAGCGACAAAATTAAGCGATCTGATTCCTATGAACATTCCAAAATCATATCATAAGAAAGTTTTTAAAGAAAAGATTATTTCCGAGTGGAATAACTTGTATCAAATTTCAAATAATGTGCATTCACCAAGGAATTTATTCCTTTTATTCAGAGCCGTTTAAAGGCTAAGCACTTTCATCCTAATTTTAAACTTACCCAGTTTCTAACTGGGCATGGAAACTTTAAAGCCTATTTATAGCGTTTTAATTTGTCACCTACTGACCAGTGTGCTTGCTCCAGTGACACAATCCAGAATGCCAAGCATCTGATTCTTGCTTGTACTAAATTCTCTTCGGAAAGACATACTCTCATGAATTGCCTACAAAAGAACATTATAGTGTGGCCTCCTCCTTTCTCTGCCTTTGTTGAAGGAAAATCATCTTTTTAAATCTTTTTGTGCATACATTAATAGCATTTTTTCCTGTATTATTTAGATTCTAAATTTTGTATGTTTGTTAACATTTTCTGTACGTGAATATATATGTGTATATATATATGTATGTGTGTATGTATGCTTTTTATGTTTTTGTATTTTGAAAATTTTTTTGTGATCATGTTTTCTTATCTTCCTCATTGTATAATTTTATTATTGATTATCTCCGTTTGCATGCGAGAAATCTTGTATTTAATTCTGTATTTGTTGTATTTGTATCCACTCTCCCCTTTTTGGTTCCCATTTGTGTCTATATCCTTCTACATGTAATTTCCATCGTTTTGAGTATTGACTCACGTTTATAAACCTTGTGTTATTCTTGTCGGCACACAAGGAGTCTAACTAGAGTCTCAAAAAAATTTTTTAGTATATATTTTTAATTTTTTTGAAAAATTTCAAAAAAAGTGATTTTTTTTTTTAAATTTAAAAAAAAATGGACTTTTTCATCTTTTAAAAAATATTATTTTTTTAATTCTTTTTATATAAAATTGCATCAGCACTTACCAAAGCAATATGTTAAGACTTCCTTTATTGTTTGTTGCTTAGGTTCATTATCCGTAAAATGTGATGAATAATCTTTAGGCAAACAAATTTAAGTAAAAAAAAAAAAAAATCAGTGTTATACTTATTTGTAAATGGAGATCTAAAAAATGCACTGTCGGATGAATGCTTGCAGTACGAAGATTTGCGCTTATATATGTCTCATTTACTGGACAGTGGAAAAAAAGAGATTTTTAAAATGCATGCCTTTAAAATTTTAACGCAGAACTTTCTAGACTGGCCCTTACAGTACAAGTTCTTAAACGTTGCAAAACACTTACCCCTTGAATGCGGCTTCATTTCACCCTACCCAATCCTCACCTCATCGACAGAGTCAAAGGTCACGAGTCCCCCCTCTGCTTGCAGATTCATTTCACCCTACTGTTACTAAGACCTGTTTTGAACTGTTGCATTCAACGTTTATCATCATTCCAATCAGTTCATTCTCTCTCAAAAACACTGAGCAACATCAATTTTTCTATAACTTAAGACGGCATTTAAACTTAAATCAGGAAGTTTTTGGGTTTTACGTCAATTGACTTCTCACAAGGCTTCATATTTAAATAGATGTAAGCTAATTTCATACCTCTATTGTTTATTTCATTGTCAAACACTACACAAAGCAGTCACAATGTTTGTCTTGCAAGAGTGATTGTACAAGTGTGAGTGTGCGGTGGGGGTGGCGATCGCAGAGCCAACAGGTTGTTTTATTTAGTTAAGTACGTAGGTAGTTGTTTCTAAAATAAATATTTTTAATTACGTTTTAGGTGAAAAAGTGCACTTACACCCTTAAATTAAGTAATTTTATTCAAAACTGTAAATAACTTCATTTTTCCTGCATAATATATACACAATATAATAATATTTAATTGCATTCTATTTATATTGCGTAATGTTTAGATTGCGTAATGTTTATATCGAAATCAAAGAATAATAGTTTCTCGAGTCTCGAAGTATTTTTATCTTCTACCGTTCCGTTCTTAATTCAAATTGTTTCGTTACATTTTCACTGTTTTCTAATAATTAGAAAGCAATGTTAAACGCGTCGTTAGGTTTTCTTTCATGAAAATAGTTCAGCTGTTTATTTCCTTTGAAAACGATAAATTCTTATAGGTTATTTTATTTAGTTAAGTACGTAGGTAGTTGTTTCTAAAATAAATATTTTTAATTACGTTTTAGGTGAAAAAGTGCACTTACACCCTTTAGCTATATCTAAAAGAAAATTAAATCTTTTTAATATATACAAATAAATTGAATTAAAGTGTGTTTGTAGTTTGAAATTAAAAGCTTTTTACTAAATGAATTTAAAAGTATATACGGTACTTATTTTAAAAAAAGTCAAATTTTAAATTTTTGTCTATCTGTTTATTCCAGCTAATTTCTGAAACAGCAAGTGGCAAGTGGCATGTAATTTACGGAGTTCCTGTCCCTAAATGGGGGACGTACCTCCTCATCAGAATTGATAAAATTAGAGCCGAATTAATGGGGTGACATAAAGAAATAATAAAGATTGAAGTAATTAAGATGGGCAGAACAAAACTGCTGAAAAACAGTAGCGGACGAAGTCCGTTTACTGATGGAAAAATGCCCTGCTTGCTGCGTTCTGATTGGTCGAGACCGATCAACGCAGAAAGTGGGCGTGGAAAAGGATTGCTTGGAATTAAAATTAATTTCAAGATCCCATAGAAAAAAGGGGGAGAAAATTTTCTGAAACAGCTAGAACGAATTTGAAGGAACTTTCACTGGCAGATAGCTGTTGTAAAATTCTGATGAGGTGGTACGTCCCATTTAAGGACAGGTACTCCGTAATTGACATGCCACTTGCCAGGAGTAACTTAGGCCAGTGTTTCTCAAAGTGTGGGGCGCGCCCCCTGGGGGGCGCGAGTAATTTTTAAAAAAATATACCGGAAAAGAGCAAAATATAATACAAAAAAATACACACAGAACACTGACATAATTTATTTTATTATCTGGCTTTTTTCCGTCATCAAATAGCTATCTTTGTTCCCAAAACCAAATTAAAGAAAAAAAAAAAAAACATTTGTTTTATTTGCTGTATTTCCTCAATGAGATATTTTTTTATTACGTTTTAACATAAAATATTACAATAGAAAAAACGAAACCCAGACCCTGAGAAAAATTCTAAGAAGATAAACAAAACTATTTATTATTGAAATACTGTACATGAGAAAAAGAAAAGGAAGCCAACATTTTCAGCCAGGCTGCTTAGTACGTTTGCTAATCATTTGATTGACCTTCAATCTTATGGTATGGTTATTATCAATATTAGTTCCCTCCCATCTCTTTTATGCGTTTGCTTTTCGCTTAGGGAAATTAAATAATTTTTTGATATTTGGAAAAGAATTGATTGATTTAACATTTCAGGATAGAAAAGTGTCTGATTTGCGTCCTTTATTAAAATCATTTTAGTTCAGTTTTATTGGATTTTTCTCTCATCAAAGAATTGAATAGTCCTTGAACACAACACTAGAATTCCGATTTGTATCGTGTACAGTAAAGATAATTCTAACAAATGATTGGGGTGAAGTCCCCCCAAGACACGCCTGCTCCGGGTTAAAAACATTTTGAAGTCTTCTAGCTTTAAATGTTAAAAAGTAACACAATTATTCTTCATCGGAACTTTTTATATTCTTTTTCATAATTTAACATTAATTCTAAATGCTTATTGTGTGAGGTTTAAAATTACAGTTCTTTAAACAATTATTTACAATTATAGCATTTATCTAAAAAAAAAATCATTTTACATTTTTGTATACAATGTCGTGCACACAAACAGTTCAGCTATTATATCAAGAATAATGTTTTTTTTTTTTTTAAAAATGAACTCGTGCGAAGAGTCTAGTGTTTCAAGTATACGTTTGATGCATCAGTACTGAAGAAGGTATTTTATAAATAATTTCTTATTACTGAATTTGGCCGCGGTGTGGTATAGGTATCGGATCGTGGTTTGCCTTGTCACGAGTTCGAGCCCAGTACCACTTAGGGCAGCGATGCACGTTAAATCTGTAGAGAAACGTTTTCCCATTGGTGTGGTGGGTAGTTAGGAGAGAGGGGTGCCAGCTCAGGTGTCATCCACGTTACTGACCATGGTTCAAAATTACGTGGTCCGTCGTCAAAAGCCCTCGTGCAGCTGAACAGTGCGACGTTAATATTTAATCAATCAATCTTATTACTAAATTAAGAACAAGTTTAATAATTATTAGGGACTTCCACGGTATAAGTTTTCAAAGAAGGTTTAATATCAGGAAATTGACACTTAAAGAGTTATTTTTCTATATTTAGCTGAGATCTATATTTTGTCTTCAAGGCATTTTTGCATGAAAAGGTAGGATGTTGAAAATGGTAATAGTATACGAAGTGTTTTTGTTTTCAGTACAGATAATTCCTCATCCACCTCTACCCCAAATTCAAAGAGCGATTTATTACAAAATTGCCTTTTTAATTTTTCACTGGATGTGAAAACCTTCTTTGGAAGTTGATTTTGGAGTATCTTGAAATAGATCCCTAATCCACTCGTAACTTGCTACCAAGCTGTCCTCATTCAGAAAATACTTTTAAAATTCTTTGCCAACATAGCTAAATGATTTTACATGTTTTAAAACAACTTTCACATGTTGTTCTACAGATTTGTAAGTTTTAACACATATCGAGCTGGGGCTTTTTTCCATCATTTACTTCAGTAGTGGTACATCCAAAATTTAAGTATTTTTGAGAAGATCGCCTTGATTTAATTTTCGGAACCATGCTCGTTCGTCTGTGTACTTGTTGATTCTTTATTATTGTTTGCTTAAGACTTAAAAATGTATGTATGATATTGTTTTAATCTACTGCCGTAAATACTTAATTAATGAATTACAATTAACGTGTAAATTTAAAAAAAACGTACATTCACAAGCTAGATTCGGTAGCTATAGAAGTATCGAGTCGACCAAAGCTGACTGGAATTGTACGAGGTTTATGTTTTGCACAGACGTCCGATAGGTTGCCCAGACTAACGCAAACGTACCTATAATGCCAAATGTGATGGATATGATAGCGAGCGACATTGATTAGACTATTTTTCTAATGACATTTGTACTTTGAGAAAATGAATATGCTGAAGGAAATAAATCTTTAATTAAATACATCATTTTTATGATCTGTTCCAATTTAAAAAATTAGAGAAAGAAAATAACATAATTCTAAAAAGTAATAATATATATTTTAAGTAATTTTCTTAAATATATTACTTTAAAAGTTACATATACACAAAATTTAATATACTTATCGTATTAATTTGTACGGTTTATAATTAAGATCGTGTTGTAACAAGTGCATTTTTATTGCAGTTTTCAAAAATTGGGTCGCCAGTATTGAAAGTTTGAGAAACACTGCTTTTAATGTATGAGTGGTGCACAGAGTATTTTATGACCAATTAATTAATACTAAATTAAGAAATGTTTAATAATTTTTAGCTACTTCCATGGGCTTGTCTTACAGAGCAAAGTTTTTGAAAGGAGTTTTAAGATAAGAAATTGACCCTCTGAGTTCATTTTTTTTCTATATTTAGCTGATATCTAAAACTACCGGCATTTTGTAAGACGTTCCAATTTAAAAATCAGAGAAAGGAAAAAATAACTTAGTAATTATCCTATTACTTAACTTTTTTTTTTGCTTTAAATTTGTCATGAATTTGTACGGTTTATAATAAATATTGTTGCTTTATCGTAAAAGTGCATTATTATTGCATTCAGTAAAATATTATGCATAAGGGGGGGCGCGATAAAAATTGTGATTGAAAAGGGGGCGCCAGTATTGAAAGTTTGAGAAGCTTCTGACTTAGCTACTTTTATTTTAGAAGAAAAAATATAGGGTTCTGCGAAAACAAAATTAAAACCAATAAAATAATGACCAACATCCGACTCAAAAATAGAGATTATTTATTATTTTTTATTTTTAATACTCAAAGACATTTAAAAAGCATTTCTTCATGGAACAAACGCGATGATTCATTTTTAACGAAAAAGAATAATTTATTCTTACTGACTCACTTTTAATTTTGTAAGAACAAACGATTTTTTTTTCGTTGCTGTCGCAACCAAAGTTGATATGACCATAAGAACAGGAAAAAGCTAATTCTAGAAAAGCTATGATCAATGTAAGGATTAATTAAAAGTAAAAACCATATGTTAATTGTTATTTAAAAGATTTGTGTCATTTCAAGCCAAAACCAGTTTATGTGAGAGTAAATTTATCGTTTGAGATTTGCCGGTTAGTATTTTGTAAGTTTTATGTCTTTTTTTTTTTTTTGGCCTTCATGGAGAAAAGAGTACTTTTTTAAAAATTAAAACTAGCTGCATGGCCCGGTGTTTCACGGGTTTTCTCTACTTTTATAAATTTTCTCTTTCCTTCACAAAATCAACACTTCTAATGCTCTTTTTCAAAAAATGACCCCCCCTCTACACCGCTTAGCCCGGCGTTGCTCGGGCTTTCTCTTTTTCTCATGACACCAGTATTTCTGTGCGTGTGTGTGTGTGTTTGAACGCGCACAATGTGGCTGATTTTTAAAATTATGTCAGAAAATTTCCCTTTTCGAAATTTGCTCCATTCCACTTATTTTTGATTTAAAACATGTTTCTTTCTCCTCTCTATAGCCCGAAAACGGTTTTTTTTAGTGTAAAATTAATTATTCTTCTATCTTCCCCTCCTTCTCACAGATAAGAAATAGCTTCAAATTTTGATGTATGACTTATAAAAAACAATATTGCGTTAGAATTAAAAAAAATTATTAATGTGAAGCAATAAAAAGAAAACGATTCTGATGCTAAGAGTAAAACAAAAAACTTTCATCATTTTTTAATAATAGTTAGTTTCTAAGAATTTAAAATAATAAAATAGATTTCAGATTTTCATGAATCAATCGTTTTTTTAAAAAAATGAAATTAGGCTTAACTGGGAAACTCACCCGGTTCCGTGCGTGTGGGCCTGGAGAAATGCTTCTTTCTCATTTTGCTGGTCCTGAACGGGTTAAGTAATAATTAGAAATCAATGTTAAACGCCGTTAGGTTTTCTTTCAGGAAAATATCTGTTTTTTATTTAGCAAACATGGTTTTTTTATTTAGCTGAGATATGCAAAAAGCTTTTTTTTGTTTGTTTAATTTACAATTCCCTTAAAATTAACCCATTAAAAACTCCTTTATTCTTCAGTCTGTATTGTTTAATTTTTCAGTTCGCCCGTGTGAAGAACGGGTATACCAGCTAGTATATATATATAAATACAGTTCTATTTTTTTTGTTTGCTATATAGTTGCAGTTTAACATTTGTTCTTTCAGTTTCATTTAATGTTTTTTTAAAATTCAATCTTAATTTTTATTTTATAAACATACCATATTTCTAATGAGCAACAAACTACAACAAATAAATATTGAAAAAACATTGAAATTGTTCAGTAGTGAAGTTATAAACAATAAGCGCACAATATTTAAAATAGGTTATTAGATTCACACATACTGAAACATTAGCATTATTCTCAACAAAGCATATCGTGAAAATACAATTTATTGCACTTTTTTATTGTAATTATTTTGAAAGTAGCCTATAATTTATAAACAGCTAAATATAGCAACACAAAAACAGAAGAGTTAGAATTTAACACCGCAAATAATAGGAATAGGTGCATCCAACGAAATCGAGCATTACATGTCCGGCCTTATTTGTTCCTCTTATCTATCAGATTTGGAAAATACTGGTACTGGTTGTGTGCGAATATTTAGTTCTTTCGAACCTTTATCTCCAATCATGAGAGTTAAGATGACTGAACATTGATTTTTTAGCATTTTTTAGTAGAACATTTTATAGTGTTCGGGGTGGGCGGGGATTGCCTGGCCACAATCCGGATAATTACATCCTACAAAACCCATTATTTTTCCTAGCGGATGAAAAGTGAGTGAAATGGACTAGTCTATTTTAGAGCTGGTAAGGGTAAGGTATATCGTTTAGTTTTTATTTTTTTTGGAGGGAAACTGTCTCACTTAGGGGAAGAATTTCTCAGTTTTAGGGGATTTTTTCCCTAATAGAATCTTCAAGAAAACTAAGAAAATAAAGCGGTTTTCTAGAAAAACATTCCTTGTAAAGATTTTTTAAGTTAAACATTTGTGAAAAGTCTAGAACAAAGGAATCTTTCCGGGAAGAAAGAGTAGTGCGTTGAAAAGAAAGAGAATTGCATTGCGTGTGCAATGCAATTTAAATTAAATGAATTCGCAATAGTGTAGAAATTAAAGTTTTATTAGAAAGGAATTGAAAGGGTTTGAATTAGTGAGTTTATTCCCGTCACCATAATCGTATGATTGGGAAAAATTCCACATAAAGAAAATTCATTTGGAATAATTTCTCCAATTTTTTTAAAACTGTATGTATAGTAAAAAAGGGGAGAGGGAAGTAATCATACATTATATTTAACTAATGTTTTAATGCAATAATGGTAAAATAATAAATTGCCTCATTGCGTGTGCATTCTGTTTCCTAAGAATTTTAGCAGCACTCTTAATCATGTAGGTATCAAGTTTACATTATTTCGAATTATGAAAATAAAATATTTGTATATGAAAATGTGTTGCATTTTGTTTGAAATATGTATTTAATTAAAAAAAATAATCAAATATGTACACATATTTTAATAGTAGTTTTTAAAGAATAGAAGTATATTATTGTACATTTAAAAAATAATAAAAGAATAGAAATGTGCATAGATAAAAAAATAATATATAACAGAGAAATCTGAGATAAAAATGTTGCACAGTTAGATTCTCTAAACGCAAGTTGCATTTTAGATCCTCTTTATCTAATTTTATCTTTGTGTGCCTATTATTTAATAAAAATTTTGATTGCTAACATATAAGAATAATTTCTAGATTAAAAAAAAAATAACTCATAAAAATGTCAAAATTTCAACGCTGAATGAAGAGACATTAAGTATCGAAAGATTTAAATAATTCGTTCAGGACTGCGAAAATTAATAAAAATACACGATATTTTTTTCTGTGTTTGCTACATTTTTTTAGCACTTCCATTTACAAAATCCGGTATGAAACGTCAACTTTTTTTTTTTTCCTTTTCAAATAGTTTAGCAAAGGGCTGTTGTTTCCCCAAAAGGAATGATCTGCCATTTTTTTTTAAAGAAGATATTCCATTCGAAAAAAAAAAAAAAAAAAACTTATCCATAACTAGCGTTCTAAATCAGCAGACAGCAAAATGGCGCACATACAGCCAGCTATTGGATTTTGGCGGGATAAAATTGTTTCCCTAACAATTCCCCTAAGTTCAGTTCTCCTTCTACCTGCTTTTTAGTAGACTCGTCCCATCCCAGATCATTTTAACTCATTTTTTATAATCGCTAGTATTGTTGTTTTAACATATCTTTATTCTTCTTGGGAAGGAACAAATTATGAGCGGTATTTTAGAGTCGTTTTAAACTGTATCGATAATTGTGCTTTTACCGAGATTAGTTAAGTTTCTTCATTGGTTATTTATCAATTGGGATGTGAGGAATTTAGACAGTTTGAAATCTTGTAATGCTTGCCTGCTAGAGGTAGCGAAAAACGAGTAAGTTTTGAATGATTTTCCTATTATCATATGTGACATTTTATTTCTGATACATTTAACTTTGCATTAAAAAAATGCAAAGTGAAAATGTCTTCACCTATACATCAGTTTCCTTTGTTTGAAGTGGTTCTTAAGACATTGTTAAATATATGCATCTCGTATGATCTTTGTCCTTAATGATATTTATTTTACGAATTAATGGTATTTATTTTATAGAAAATTATTGTATGTATGGATAACAGAGAGAAAATGAAATTCCCGAAGATAGTTTTGGTCTTTTTATTTTACATGAATGAGTAAATTTTATGGAATAAAATTAATGGAGATGAAAGAAAACAAAAAGTATTCATAATTTTATTTACAAAAACAGCTTCAATACTAAAATAGATTGGCTAAAAAGTGTATTTGATTCATGTTTTTTTTAAACTGCAAAACAATAAAAGGGGAAAGAAATTTAAATGTTTTAAATAAATTTTTCCCAATGCAAAACTGTCAGAATCTGAGTTTTTTCCTTTAGACATGCTCTTTTTATTAAATTTTCTTTTTATCTTCTATTCTTTATTTCTTTCGCCTCTTATTTTCTAGAGAAGGAGGACATAATTTATTAATTGTTTTAAAGCAATTTATGTATAAATCTTGTATTTTGTTTTCAACCCTTTTGTCAATATATATAGTTATAACTATCTTAAATACATATGTACTTAGAAATTTTCTATTACTTTAGTAGATTAAAATTATTTTTTCCACAAGTGAAAGTAAGAAATAATTGTATTGTGTAACATCTTCAAATATTTAAAAAAAGAAGTAATATGTATACATTTTTGTAAAGCTTTTGCTTTATTTACATCTAACCTATTGCAATATCAATAATAATTATTCTTTCAAAATAAGTAATTTATTTTTTTGTAAATCTGTATGTACTGAATTTATAGCAGTTTCAAAGATGGTAGTATTCTCCAATATTTGTAAAAGCTACGAGAGGAAAATGGAAGAAATTACTTTATTTAGATAAATATTATTTTAGGAAAGATAAAAAATGATGTAGTTGAATTGCTGTGGCCTACATGGTAGTTTTTTAGGTTTTGGGGCCTGCATCAGTTTTTCTTTTTTCTTGTATAAAAATTGTTAATTCAATAAAATCTCTAATAACTGAAAGAAATTCAATATTTCTTTTATTCTTAGAGGTCTGCACTTATCTGGGAGTGAAGATCATTTCATAAATAAATCAAAAGGTAAGGAATGTCAACCGGCTATATTCATTTGTATAAAATTATATTCTGATTTTAACTACTTGGTTATTGAGTTACAATGGTTTTTAGTTTTGTTTGATGGATAACATGTTCTTAAATTGCAGTCTTTCTGTATTAAGATTTATAAAACATTTAATAAAAATATGTACTTTATTTATTCCACAAAATGAATAATACTTTGTTATTTATTATTTCTTTCATTTGCAAAATATTTTTCACAAATGAGTTGTAATGAATTGTAATTTAAAATAAGTTCATGCATCCCAACCAAACTTTTGTCTCACTATAAAATTGAAAATTAGGACAAACGTAGAACATATAACAGTTTAAACTTAATTTTGAGATTTTTTCTTTTACTGTTTTAAGATAAATGACAGATTTATATAGTATCTGATTCCTTGATCAAGATTAGTTTTCCTTCTTTACATGACTTTGAATTTTAAAAGTGCCTGATTTTAAAAATTTGATTGATTTACAATAATTTTCAGTTCTGGAACTTCAGAACCTATTGTTCTTTATTAAATCTTTCTGTATTAAATATTTATAAAAAGTGAATAAGAATATGAAAAAGGGATTCAGTTGTAGGAAAGTGTAATTTAAAACGAATAGATGTAGTATTTTTCAATATTTTAATCTGACTACCAATCTGTAAAATAAGCTCATGAATTTCTCAACTTATAAGAGAAGTATGACAGTGTATATCTGGTATTATTTCCAAAGTAAATGTTATCTTTTTTCAATGCTAATTTGATATCGGGGGTAGTAGCACCAAGTTGTTTATGTTTGCCAAGATGGGCAATAATATTACAATATGGTTACCTTAATGTTTTTATGGCTTGTCAATGTGGTTGCCATAGTGATAATGTATATTAGAAATAACTTTTATTCATTTTTTCCCACTGTAACTCTATTAATTTCAGACTTTCTTTAAAAATTTAACCTTTTTCAGTGTAATTTTCTATTGTTTGCATCTTCTGTAAAATTTCTGTGTTATTTTCGAATATGGATATTTCTAAAATGTGTGAGCACTAGAATATTTTTTTTCTTAAAAGAATAAGTGTTGTGCTTTTAATTATCGCTATAAATCATTTATTTTTGTATAAAAAAAAATTTTTTTTTCGTTCTTTGTTAGATGAAATTCGTTGAAGGAACTTGAAGTGCAAGTTTCATATTGCAAGCTTTCACTATTTTGTAATTGATATTCTTAATTAATTTTAACATATATTATGTAATTGTTTTATTCAATAATGAAAAAAAGGCAATTATTACTAAGTGTAATAATCATTTAACATTTGTTATTTGTGATTGTTTCTTTTAGCATTTATTTATAAATATTATTACATATTTTGTTATTCATTTATAATAAATATTGTTATTTATTTATAAGTATTGTTATTTATTTATAATTATTATCTTATTTATTTATAACTATTTCTGTTTACTTATAGCTATTGTTATGTTATTTATTTATAATTATGTAATATTAGTTCTCTTATTTTTTTATTTTTTTACAATTCAACGATTATTCTTTTTTATGATTACTATTTAATTATATTATATGATTATTATTTCTAATAAATGTTATAAAATTGTACTATATGAATATTATGTATAATTATGATAAAATATAAGATTATTATATACTGCTTATAATACTATTATTAGTACATGCTACTTTTTATTACATAAAATTATTCATTATTTATTGATTGATCTAGGTTATTCTCAATCTCTTCCTATTCCCTTTATTTGAAATACATTTCAATGTATTTCTAAACAATTCTTTAAAATTATTGTGTATCATTAAATTACCGCTAGGCCGCCATATTGGATTTCATTCCAGCAACAATTGCTTCATGTGATCCTTATCACGTCAAGCAGCACTTGGCACCATTACCCCTGATATCAAACTAGTTCCTTTTTTTCATTTAAGAGCAGTACTGTGTTAATAAGGAGAGCTAAAACCTAGTAAACTCAAGCCATTATGATAGGAGGTTGTTTCCCTGCAGGGTCAACTGGGTTTTTGATCTTGCCACCATAAAAATCGCCAATAATTCTTGTTGTCATTCAGTCCAACATGTAAAAAGGCCTTGTGGATATCAGCTATCTTCTCACCATTATTCCACATTCAAAGTCTGTTTAACCCTTTATCTACCAATGGTGCTTTTAAGTACCATTTACTTTAAAATTACAAAGAATAACCATTGTTACGGATACTCTGACGATACTTAGCAGGGATATTCTTTGTAATCCACTCTTCCAAGATATATGGCAGCACGGGTTCTATAATGAATATTTTAGTGGGAAGGCGAATAGTTTTATAGCAGAAATTGAGTTCTCAGCACATTGCGAAGATTGTCCTTTTGTTCTGAAAAAATAGTTAATGTCAAAAGGTAAATGTCTTATTTTTCTTGTATATTAATGAAAACCTTAGAAAACGATTTGACTATTTATTTCAAGTGAACAGTGTGTATAATTAATTTCACACCTAAATATCTTTAATTAATTAATTAGCTCTAACTAATTAAATTTTCCTTCGTTGAAGACTGGTGTTATCTTTGTTGTAGAATTATCGTTATCTCAAATTATCTAGACTGTCAATATTAATTTCTTCAGTTACACCTTCTTTGCTTCAGTCCTCAAAAACCTTAGTAATCCTGAAAAATACTAAATTCCTTGATTCCGTCCGAATTTTTCAATTTTTTCTCAAAGTTTTGTTAGAATACAATGCAGGATAATGCAAAAGAAGGCAATGCCATGCACAAAGATAGTGATGCGACATATCTTCCATCTGTATCTTGCTTAATGGAATTCAAAAATAGGTCTTTTAGTTTCATTTTCCAGTTCTGTTTGCTATATGTAGGATCCAATATTCCGATATAGTCCAGACTTCAAATATCACTTATACTTCTATTGTTTACAAGCAAAGATAAAACTGTCATTCTTTTCATTATTGTTTACCTTGATGAGTCCATCCAACCAGGGTTTCAATGGTAACTAACCCAAAAGATGGTCTTAGAATTTTGTCAGTAAAAATTTTCCAGCAATGTCAGTGTCGTTCTGTGTGGATTTCTTACAATGTGATGAATCAATCTTCTGAACTAAAAAAGTTCATATTTTATTCTTTTAGAATCAGTGATTAGAATACCGAATTTTTTTTAAACGTTTGATGAAAAAGTTATCACAATTTTAATTCGATATTTAATAAAATTTTTTACTTTTCTATATCTTTTCTACAACTATCTTAAAGAAATGTACATTTCTGTTTCGGGGGATAGGGGGGCTGAAAAATTGCAACGAAAAAATTGCTAAAATTGCCAAAGGACATTAATAATTAATTCTGGTAAACTTCCACGAATTCTAGTTAATCATTATGTTAGTTTTGTATAATATACATTTTTACGTCAAATACGTGTTTAAATAATTCACTGATATACAGTGAAATGAAAAAATATAATAAAATACTAAAAAAAATTTTATCATATAGTATTACTTTCTTTTTGAATATTTTTTTCAGTGAATGTAAACAAATTTCTAGGCAACTTTCGATAGTGTTTCCTTTTTTACACTTATATATATTTAATCAAATGTTCAGGGGAAAAAAACCCATTAGTTTCAATAGCTAACGGTAACACTATTTTGGCCCATTTTTTATCTACACCATTAAAATTCGTAGGTAAACAAACGTATCTATCTATGTGTGTCTATCTTCTCACGAACCGCACTATATAGAAACTCGGCGAAGGTACCAAAAGCTCGGGAATGATCCGAGAAGGCCGTTTTGACCATTTATATTGAAATTAGTTAAAAAGATTTTAATTAAAAACGTTGAACTCAATATTCATTTGCATTTTTGTAACAACGTTATTGTTATGAAAATGACGTAAGTTGGCGTTGAAATACGATTTTAAGCCAAGCTGGCCAAACCGGGTCTTCATTGTTACAACAATGCAGATGAATTGTTATTTTTATCGGTTTCAATTAATATTGTTTCAAATGGTTGTAATTTAAGAAATTAAATGGTCAAAATGGTTTCTTCGGATAATTTCCCATCTTTTGCTATCTTCGGCGCGTTTTTGCTTTCACCATTTCTTGCGAATATAACCTTACATAAATAGATACGTTTGCTTACGAATGAATTTAAGAACACGTATCCAAAAATAAGCATTCGTTTCGATAGCTATCTGTAAGAATTTCTTGATTCATTAGTTATTAATTTATATCCATTTTTGATAATTTTTTTAAAAAAATTAAAGCTGTATTGTTTTTTATTATTCATTACAAAATTAATTAATTAATAAGAAATTCGTAGACTGTCTGTTTCCTTGTGAATAAAGCTGGATTAGCTATGTAAATTATTAATCGAAAATGGAAATTTGGAAGAAAAGAGATCTTATCCCGGGGGAAAAGGGAGTTATATACTTCAAACAGCCCATGCAGAACTCCGGGCTGAATAAAGAGAAAAGTAAAAGTAGAAAAAGCAAACTCTGACAAAAAAAAAAGAAGTGGAAGAAATTTCGGAAAAGGGAATTTAAATGACGAAGGTATAGAAATCACTCGCTTCGCGCATGACACACACGTAGAATAACTGGCGTCCTGAGAGAAAGGGAAAATTTCCATGGGGATAAAATTGTATCCACGAAAGAAGCCTGTGCAACGGCTGGCTAAATGGAGAGTAAACAGAACCGTACAACGGGATAAAGAGGTGGAAAAAACTTCGAAAAAGAGAATTTTAATGACATTTGTTCAGAAATCACAGACTAGGAAGTGCTGCCTTTGAGTGGGAAAAGGATAATTTCTAAGGCAAAAAGTTATACACTTGAAGAAGCCTGCGCAACACCGAGCCATGCAGCTAGTCAACACTATTAAAATTTGTAGGTAAACAAACGTATCTTTCTATGTTTGTCTATCTTCTCACGAACCGCACCACGCAGTAACTCGTTGAAGGTACCAAAAGACTGGCAGTAATCCGAGGAAGCTGTTTTGACTATTTGTATTCCGATATTGTTATTAGTTAAAAAAATATTAAAAACATGAAAAACATTCAACTCAATATTCACATGCATAGTTGCAACCACCTTATTGTTTTAAAAATGACGGTGAAAATGTTGGGGCCGAAAATCGATTTTTCAGCCAAACCAGGTCTTCATTGTTACAACAATGCAGTTGAATTGTGCTTTTTATTGTTTTTAATTAATATCTTTTCAAACAATTGTAATTTAAGAAATTTTCAAAATGGATTTCTCGGTCATTTCCCATCTTTTGGCACTTTCGGCGCGTTTTTCCGCTTACCTTTTTTTGCGAAGATATCCTTACATAAATAGATACGTTTACTTACGAGTGACTTTAAGAACACGCATCCAAAAATAAGCAGTCGTTTCGATAGCTAACGGTAAGAATTTTTTGATTCATTAGTTATCAAAAATGGATATAAGTTAATATTTTTTTAAAAAAAAATTAAAGCTGTATTGTTTTTTTATTTTTCATTACAAAATTAATGGTAATAAATTTGTAGATTGAGCTTTGTAAATTATTAATTGAAATTTGAAGAAAAAAAATCTTATTTCGGGAGGTGGGGAAGGGAAGAGTTCTATACTTGAAAAAGCCCGCGCACTACGCCGGCCTGAACAAGGGGGGTGGGGTGGAAAAAGCAAACTGACAAAGAGAAGCCTCTCTCAAAAAAAGAAGTGGAAGAAACTTCGGAAAAGGGAATTTAAATGAGAAAAATATAGAAGTCACGCACACCTAGAACTGCTGGCGTCAAGAGAGAAAGGGTAAATTTCCTCAGGGTAAAGTTATACCCACGAAAAAAGCCCGTGCAACGCCGGGCTAAATGGAGAGTAAACAGAATCGTACGATGGAGTAAAGAGGTGGAAGAAACTTCGGAAAAGAGAATTTTAGTGACATTAATACAGAAATCACAGATACCAGGGAGGACTGACACTGAGAGGGAAAGGCAAATTTTCCAAGGCGAAAAGCTGTACACTTGAAGCCCGCTCAACCAAAGCCATCTTGAAGGAACAAAATGGCCATTTGAATGTTTACGGCACATCCGCGGAAAAACAAATTCCACTCACTAAACAAATTTCATTACATATACAGAAAGAGTTAGTAAATACCTCAGAGGAAGATTTCTCACCTCTGACTGTTAAAGAACTATCTCCTAACCTGATAACACGTCTTTCAGAATACTCTCATGTTTTTTCTAAAAATAAGTATGATGTAGGTAAAATAAGAATGGAACCCCCTAGAATTAATTTAACATCAGACCTCCCAATTTCTCTGCGAGCTTATAGAATTTCAGAAGCTGAGATTAATCAACAAATACAAAATTTATTAGCTGCAGGTTTAATTAAAGAATCCAATAGTTGTTATTCTTCCCCGGTTCCTTGAGCTTATAAGAGAGATGAAGAGCAAAAAACCAGATAATGTATTGACTATAGAAAACTTAATGCAACTTGGAAAACACATGCACAGAACCATTAACTCGAATAGACTCACTGCTAGATAAATTGAATAGTGCTAAATTTTCTTCTACTCTTGATCTGACAAGTGGGTTTTGGCACATTCGTCTGCATGATAAAGATAAAGAAAAATTAGCTTTTATTACAACTGAAGGTATATATGAATTTCAAGTTCTTCCTTTTGGCTTTCGAAATGCCCCTGCAATTTTTAATCGTACTATTCTTAAAATTTTAACTAAACATAAATGTTCAAATTTTGCTTGTCATTATTTTGATGATATAGTTATATTTTCAAATTCTTTGGAGGAACATTATGCTCATTTAAGAAAAATATTCCAAATTTGTGCGAGGAAGAAAACATTAAATTAAAATTTTCAAAATGTGTTTTTGCAAAAAATAAGATAAACTTTTTAGGCTATGAAATTAAAGAAGGCTGTATTACCCCTGATAATCAAAATATTGGAACTATTAAAAAATTACAACCTCCCAAAAATGTTAAACAACTTCAAAGTTTCCTTGGTTCTGTAAATGTTTATAACAAATTCATTGATTCCTATGCCAAAATAAGAGAACCTTTAAATCAACTACTTAAGAAAGATAAAGGGATTGGACTGCTGAATGTCAATCAGCATTTGAATTGTTAAAAAATAAATTAATAACTAAACCTGTATTACAATTATATGATCCTAAATTACCTCTTCATATTTTCTGTGACGCCTCGCTGAACGCTATTGGAGCTATTTTGAAACAACCTGATAATTCTGGTACTCTTCGCCCAGTGTCTTATCATTCTAGAACTTTACGTTATTATGAAAAAAATTATTGTATCACAGAATTGGAATGTTTGGGCATAGTAGATGCTCTTGATAAGTTGTATTATTATACCATTTAATTCATAATCCACACTGATCATGCTGCTCGTGTTTGGCTTAAAAATGTGAAAAATTTAAGGGATAGATTATTTCGTTGGTCTTTAAAATTAAGCATGTTTGATTATGAAGTAGAATATTTGAAAGGGACTAATAATGGTGAAGCTGACATGTTATCACGACATCCTATTGCTCAATATATCCAACACTCTGTACATTTACTTGAATTAAATGAGATAAAAACCCATCAAAATTTAGATAATGTAAATGATCCTAAATATAAGAAAGTTGATGATGTCTTGGTTCTTAAAAAGAAAAATCTTTTTTAAATTGTTGGACCTTTTTCATTAAGAAGAAAATTTTTGCAAAATGCTCTTGAACAATTTGGACATACTCAAAAAAAGATAAATTTAATTACTCCTTAATATATATAATTGGTCTCATATTAACTTAGATATTTCAAAATTTGTTAAACATTGTAATGTATGTCAATTAAGCAAAAAGAAAAGGCAAAAAAGATTTGGTCTTATACAGACTGTACCCCCCGCACATCAACCTTTTGAGTATATCTCTGTTGGTAGATTCAATTATTATAATTCTACTAAAAAATTTTTTCACTTAATAATTGATCATGCAACTCGCTATGTTTGCGCTTTTGCTTCTAAAAGTGAAACAACAGAAACCTATGCAAATTGTTTAAACCAACTTTTCCGAAATCAAATACCTATTAAACTTAACAGATAGAAATGGTGCTTTTACCTCGTCTCGTTTCAAACGCTTTTTAAGAAATTATAACGTTAAACAGTTATGAACTACTTCTAATCATCCCCAAACAAATGGTATATGTGAACGTGTAAATCAGTCTATTGTAACTAAAGAGTATATAAGATGTAAAGTAAATTCTTCTCCTACCAAAATTCCTTGGACGAAATTTCTAGAACAAGTAATCAATGAGTATAACTTAACACCTCATTCAGTCACAAAATTCCCTCCTGCATATTTGTTATTTGGCACTTTACCATATACACCTCCATTAGCTCCTAATCAAGTTTACCCTCCATTTGAAGAAACCAGAACATTAGCTAAAGAGAACATAAAATACCATGAAAAAAACAAAATTAAATATGATGTACGTTTCATTGATTTTCCTTTTGAACAGGGTGACATTGTAATTTATGAAGAATTCAATTATCCAAATCGAAGAAAATCAAAAACTATCATACTTTGATGTATAAAACTTTATAGAATTATAAACTCTATCATAATCTTTAAACCCTACATAATTTTAGTAATATATTTATTTTTAATTGTTTTGAAAAATTTCAAAAAAAATGGAATTTTTTTTAATTTAAAAATTAAATTTTTATCTTTTAAAAAATATTATTTTTTATTCTATTTATATAAAATTGCATCAGCACTTACCAAAGCAATATGTTAAGACTTCCTTTGTTGCTTAGGTTCATTAACCGTAAAATGTGATCAATAATCTTTAGGCAAATAATTTAAGTAAAAAAAAATAATAAATATACTTATTTAGGAATAGAGATAAATAATAAAAATGAGCTGGTCTCAGAAATTTATAAAAATAATAATCAATTAGATGTTTTTATGCCTTGAAGAGTTATTTAAAATCCAGTTTTCTCAAACTAAGATCTAAGTTGCTTCTTTACAAAAGTCTTATAAGATCTGTCCTAACTTATGCTTCAGAGATTTGGCCATTGACTTGAACGTAATGAGGAGGGTTTGGGAATTTTCAGGAGAAAGGTCTTATGCTGTATTCTTGGTGGGATCCAAGTGAATGGATCATGGAAAAGAAATCCTATCTTAGATCTTCACAAAATTTACTAACAACCTGATATTGTAAAATTTGTCAAATTACAGAGACTTTGATTGGCTGTTCATTTGGCTAAAATGAATGAAAATGGTTGCTGCATGAATTATTTCTGGCAAAGCCCGTGGGAAATAAGACCTCGGGGTAGACCTCCGTTAAGATGGATTGACTGTGTTGAAAAAGACTGAAAAATTGGAAAACAGTTGTCAAAAGTAAGGATGGCTTGAGAAGGTCAGGGCTGTCGAGCCATTGAAGAAATAAATAAATAAAAAGGATTATTATCACTAAATTGAAATCGACTCGATTTGCTCATCTTACAAAAAATACTGTTCGTTTTCAAGACACCGAAGTATGTACAAGATTTTTAAGAAGTTGAATAGTTCTTATGTTAGATATGGTATAAAAACCAATTCTTAATATAAAAAAAGCAAATCAGTTCTGTTGAGAGTGTTCTACCAGGCATGTTTAAGGTATCCGACTACGTTCGGAACCGTGATTTTGCAAAAGCGTATAAATGGATAATATTTATGATATTTAGTATCATTTAGATTAGAAAATGTATATAAAATTGTGTTTTAAGAATATTATTAAAATAAAAAATTATTTAAGTACAAAATTTTGACAAAAAATGAACATAGAATGACCAATTTACAAAATATTCTCCTTTTGAGAAAAATGCTTCTATTATAATAATATTTTGCCTGTATATAACTCATGCCTCAGTACAGAGGCTCAACTAGAATTTTTGAAATATATAAGTTAGAATTGGGTTTATCCATGCTTTACGACAATAGAGGGAAGAAATTTTAAGAAAAAAACGCCGATAGTTACTTCAATTGGTTGTAACTGAAAATAATGTGAATTTTTCAAAAATCATATTTGAGCCTCTGTACATAGGTCTGAGCTATATACAGGCAAAATATTATTATTATATTAGAAGCATTTTTGACAAAAGGAGAACATTTTGAAAAAAGGTTATTTTAAGTTAATTTTTTACTGAAATATTTTATTTAAGTATTTTTTTTGTGTGTGAAAATATTCTTAAAACAATTTTATACATGTATTCTGATCTAAGTGACTCTAAATATCATGAAAATTATCCATTTATGATCTTTTTTAAAATCACGGTTCCGAATGTAGTCGGATACCTTAAAGATTAAACAGGACGAATTAAAAAAAGTGTCGCGATTACGATAAAAAATCTGACATTCAAGAAAAATATGGCGTATAGAAAATGGAACATGGCAAGACGAGCACTCTCATTGAAAGGTAGGTGTCGGTGAGTGAAACGGCAGTCCCCGATTCTTAGTGTACAAAAACAACAGCATTCTTTCCATTAATTGCGCAGGACCAAAGAGATACTGTAGGTTGAGTTTGTGTCTCTGCAGGTTGTATTGTTACAGCCAAAGGTCTCGGCTAAATTATTTAGCTGCTTGTTTCAAGTCCAGTAAACGGACTAGTTAATGGAGGCGCCGTCTGAAACATTTGCACGGACAAAAAAAGAACCATATAACGCTAGGGAAAAGGTCTAGTCATCTGTCCGGCAATACTTGCAGCTCCGCAAAGCTTGGGGGAATTTCCTTTCGAGGGAGAGCTGTATAATGAAAATATTGTGGAACCGGTGAAAACTGTGACTGCCACACAGGAATCCTTTCTTTCTTTTTTTTTTTTTTTTTTTGATAAGTAAAATGGATTCCTGCGTGAATGAAAATCACAGTTTTTGCCACCTACCAACCAGAAGGTTTAGTATTTGTGGGAACTAATTTAATTTCCACATGGATGAGGTCTGTCATTTCTTTTTCAGTATCCGAAGTGTCAGTATTGGAGGAATGTCGGCTCATTTTATCCTCATCTAACACCTGTTGAGAAAGGTAACGAGGATCTCTTTTCCAAGGTACCAGTTTTCTTTTGATTCGAAAGAAGTTTTCATCTTCTGGAAGTTGGAAATTTGGTGTTAAGACATTGAAAGCTGCGTTCGGTTGACTGTACCTGACTTTTGATTCGTTGGTTTGACTGTTTGCGAAATGATTGCGTATCTGATTTAAGAGATTTTCCTTTGGCAACTTGGATGATTGTGTTGATGAGTGTTAACGTGTTATAGTGCGGTTTGATTCGTCGAATAGGAGAGGGTACAGGTTGAGGTGCAATTTGGGTACAAATTGAAATTTACGATTTTCTAGTAGCTAGAGCGTTAGCATATAAAATGTCCATTCGAGGACTGTGGAAATATATGTAATACTGCGTGCTTCAGGATAGGAGAGTTAAAATTCTGAGGTTTCCTTTTCATATATAAATCCATTTAGGACATGATCAAGAATATGAGGTATAATCACATTAGTAACTCACATTTAAAAGCAACTGTACTGATCACTAGCATGGCTAGGAGTAGCACATTTTGCACGAGTTATTGTACCTTAGCAAGAAATCTTAAAATGACCAAAACGTTGACAATAAATAACGGAGATAATTTGTAATATAGGGTCGTTGAGAAAAATTAAGATGTGGCTTTCTTTGATAGGGGATGGAAGCTTTGAAGTATTGAATGTGTGTGAGGATAGCAGGGTAGAGGTTGAGGTACAATGTTGCCGTCACAATGTATAGTTACACGTCGGATAGCAGACACATTTTGTTCTTCTGATTTTTATAAACATTTTTTTAATGCATATAATTCTGCCTTTGAAATAACATCCCTTGACAAGTTAAGCGAACCATGAATAGAAACATTCAGAATTGAACCAAAGGATGAGATATCCGTGATCTTTCAACCTTGCTGAACATTACATTCACTAATAGGTCACCTGATCGAAGTTTTTTTTATATATTATTAACATTACTGATAAGAGATTTTATATTTTTGGATTAAACGAGAAACATTTTCAAAACTAACATTAGCTTCGGTACGTTTACGAAAAATAGAGCATGTTTTAAAATATCAACTATTTGTACTTGAATAGGAAAGGAACTCTCTGCCGATGTGATGGTTGATTATGATAGGAGTTCTTCAAGATTCTCTGGAGCATGGGGCTTTCCCAAAATATTGATATCATATTCCGTTGTCACCATATTATGATTTTCATGGATTCCTTCCGGTGCTATCTTGCCCCCAGTTGACCCCGATTTTCCATATTTTCCGTGACGTGCAAAGTAATCGCTCGAGTACACTGTTTACTAGACAACAGGAAGTCCCCTAAAATATAGCCAGACAAGACGTGCCCGTACTATTTAGTACACACTTCTTAAGAGGATTTCTCGATGTGGATTAATTCCTGTTATCTAGCTAAACGTACTAATACTCTCAAACATCAGACCGCTTTATGGCAGAACGGTTCATGAAGTCATTTTAGAAGAAGCACGCCACTCTTTCTCTGCTACTGACTGCCCCACCAAGAGCTGTTCAGAGCTCAACGGGTGTGCCTCGCGATAGAGGTTTCAAGAGACGGTTCACGCCTTTATGGTAGATATCGCGTCAGATCAGTATTGATACTTCAACTAGTTCTTTTTTGTAAATTTATTAGAAAAAGTCATCAATTTTTTTGAAAAAAGTTTTGTAACTTTTTTACTTATTTCATATTTTTGTATAATGGGATTAATAATAAATTGGAAAAAAAATAAGGAAGAAACTAATGGATTAAGTTACAGTACCGTATAAAATTATACACAAGTCGAAATCAAAAGCTCCCAAAACAAGATTACTGGCAAAGAAAACAAAGGAGATGGAAAAGATCACTGGGGTACCTTAGGATTGTAACACCCGTACTCATCTAAAGGAGATGAACCGCCTAAAAGGCATCTGTTTGAGTGCTGTCAACTGTGAATCGGTAAAATGTTTTCCAAGTACAGCATTAAGGGTGGATTTTTCTTTGTTTTAAATTTTAATATTTAGACACATCGAGTCGTGCATTTTAGTGCTTTGAAGTGCCGTACTTCTTTCACACCTGGATTATTTCATTACAAGTTTTGTTAGTTCTGGTTTATGTTCATTGATTCTAGGTTTGGCTAAAGCACAACTCAGTGCTGAGTAGTTTACAACTTGTTTTGCATTTTATTTATGACTTAATTCCCAAATCATGGACATTTGGCTTTGCGCAGTTAGTCTAAAATGAAAGAATTTGTTTAAGTGTTTTTATTATTTTCTAGATCTGACGCAGAAATTACATAAGCAACAACTGTTCTTATGAACTTTTTTTTTCTTTGCCAAATGATAATTTAAGACCATAGTAAATCTCTAATGATTTAGTAGTCCTTTATTACATCTGTCTCATTATGTGCAGTCACATAGCCTGGTACTGGTTATCTATAATTTTGCTTTTAAATCTGAACTAGCAACCAGCATTGTTCATCCTTAGAGCCATGATTTAATTTGTCATATCATTAAAGATTATTGACCTTCAATGGTGATAAAGTTTTTTCAAATAAAAGGGAGTTACATTGTTATCACGTTTTCTTCATAGAAGTAAGTTCGTCTTCCCTCTCTGCTGTACATCTTTCATGTTTGAGGCTTTTATTCATCCAGATAGCATGACTGCTTTTACTTTCTATCAGAATCTTTTAACAAGACTTTTAATTTTCCTTTCCACAGAAGTTAACTCAAGGAATTTAATAAAACACCATTGATTCCTATGCCTAATAATCTGCATTTTGTTCTTTGGGCTTTTTTCGTTATATTCTTCTGTCTAATCTCGGTGTATTCATCATATTATTTCATACCTACAATAAGCTTCGAGACAATCATAACATAGCATCTAATAAATTGCAAGCCTTTTCCCATCTGATAGACAGGAGTTCGTACACACCACAACAATAGTGACTCCAAAATTCCATTTTGAGGGAATATCTGCGGTCGACAAACCGCAATAGGTGTCGATGTAAGCACACAAACGGAATTCTTGCGTTAAAGTGAAACAGGGTGATCAGGAGACTTGAAATTTGTGGTTAAAAAAATAGCTTTTTTTCTGCCTTATATTGTTTGTTTTGTTATACTAAGATTAAAAAAAGTGTCTCAAGTATTCTTTCTTGAAATATGGATTCCAAAGTCAATGCAGTTTGCTACCTGTGAGATATATGTTCTGTTTAATTTTAAATTTGACGATTCTATTTTTCTATTCTCTTTAAAAATGAAGATATCTTATTTTTCTGAAGTAATAGTGTATTTACTCACTTTTTTACCTTTGTATGGACATTTTACTTTCAAAAGAATAAAAAAAAAATTTAGCACTCGATAAATCTGAATATTCATTTGAGTTGCTTATTTTTGGTAATGAGTGAAAAAAGTTTCTTCTAATTTTATCCTAAGATATAATTTTCCTATGAAAGGCAGACAAAATGGCTGATATAAAAATGATCTAAACACACAATGGCTTGACTGAAATTATTAATACTTACAGAAAAGTAAGGAAGTATTTTATTGCTTTTTGCGCTATACTTTCAAGTGAGCTGAAATCAGTACTGGATGTCCACATGTACCCCCCTCCCCCTTTTTTTAGAGGTTAAATTTTTCAAGCATGTTAATTTTTCAAGTAAAACATATCTTTCCTTATCTTTTTTCCGTAATGCATATGGCAAGAACCTTATTTTGAAAATTCTGTTACTGAAAAAGAACACCAACTTTAGTAGAATTGTGTATTAAATTTTTGTATATTTTGCAAGTTTCATAATTCTAATTTGTAAATGGATTGCTTGGTCTCTTTTTGAATATAAACTATTTTTTGTTAAAACTAATGTTACACATTTGTGCACAATATGTATGTTTCCTTGAATTTCAGTTTGCAAATAGTATAGTAAGGTAATAATAGTGTTATAAAGGATTCTTAAAAGTATTTTACTGGAAATTTTAACTGGTATCATTTTAAATATCAACAGTTTTGCCTCTCGAACTTAGGATGAAATTTATTTTGCATGATGCATTTTTTTAAATTATATATTGCCGAGGGTTTTTTTTTTTTAACATTGCACTTATTTCTTAAATCAGTTATAAATTCTTTGAAATAAATGTTCTTATTTTATTACAGGAGGCGCTTCAAATGAACAATTTGTGTCACAATGCCACTGAATAGCTATTCTGTGGAATCCCTTCGTCAAATTGCACTGTCAAAGTTTGCCATTCAAGTGTGCAATAGTTCTGAAATTCAGGGCTTTGTAAAAGAGAATGGATGTGAATCGTTCATTTTTCCAAGTAGAGAAACTCATATATATCTAAATGTGAAAGGTCAAGTGGAGGAAGCTTGGACATCGAAGGACTTTCTGATACAAGAGGTTTTTCCAAAATCATATTTAATTCGAAACCGAAACCTAAACGGGGGCTCTGATCCTTACTTAATACGAAACGATATATTGCCCTTTGCGAGGTGGGAAAAGCTCGTCAAAAAAACGATTTCCTTGTTCCAATTTCCACGGCTCTTAATACCTGAACTGTTAGATGTGATTCGATCAGTCAGCACTGAAATCGATAAATGGATCAAGGTCCATTCTCGGGCTTTGCAAAATTCCTTAAGTTTTGCACGCAGTGCTCAATGCCATTTTCAGTGGAATTCACTTGGGAAAATCGATCGAGTCAAAACTGCTAGTACATTAATAAAGAATAAGAGATTGGATATTGCGGAACGTTACCTTTTAGCCGTATTTTACGATATGCCGATCGAAGAAAAGGTGCCCGATTTAATTATTAAGAAGTATTTAAATGTTGCTGAGAGAAGGTATTATGTTCCGCCACTATGGAATATGTCTGTTGTAGATTTCGAATATAGATACGTCACGCGGACGAAGTGGTTCGACGGATTAACCCCCAGGGAAAAGGTGTTATATCTAAAAAATGCACTGTCGGACGAATGCTTGCAGTACGAAGATTTGCGCTTTTATATGTCTCACTTACTGGACAGTGGAAAAAAAGAGGTTTTTAAAATGCATGCCTTTAAAATTTTAACGCAGAACTTTCTAGACTGGCCCTTACAGTACAAGTTCTTAAACGTTGCAGAACAATTGTTGCCGTATTTCTCCGAAAGTGATTTTCTTGAAATGTTAAGAATAATTTTAAACGAAAAAATCCTGTTGGGCAGGAAAGATTTTAATTACATTAATCTTCTGAAAGAACTTTGGTCTATAAGCCCATCTCATTTGAAAGAATTTATTGAGACAAATTCTATTTATAAACCGCTCATGTTTACTATAAATTTCCCAGGCTTCGAGAATTTTCCAAATGAACAACTATTCCAGTGGTTCAGTGATAAATGCTTGAAGTTTGGTTACAGTGGATTAAAGTATTGTGTATTCAAAGATGAAATAGATCCTAAGAAATGGCTCCATTCAGACGACTTTAATTTTTATCGTAAATATAGATTTGTTAATGCGTTTGTTTTTCAAAAGAATCGAAAAAGAAAACATGAGGAAAGTGAAGTACTGGATCTGCAAAGTTCTTTTTTGCATTCTTAAGACATTGATAAAGTTTTTTTTTTCATATTTGAATTCATTTTAATAAATATTTCATAGAACAAGTTTCTTTTCTTAGTTCATTTCATTCACGTTATTAGCAAAGATTGGAAGCTAAGGTACTAATGTGTTAATATAAACATTTCAGGTATAATTCTGGTAAGGTAAAAATTCTGGATAAATTAAAAAGAATTTTTACTTTTTGATCATGTAAATATTTCTTGGGAGTACACAGTAAAAAGAGGCATACTCAAAAATGAACACGTAGACATACTTATTTTGAAATGAGTAAGTTTCTATCAGATTTGAACGCATGCCTTTATCGAATGTGATACATAACATGTACTCAACCCCCCAAAGTGGTAATTGAACACTCAGACAAGTTAAAAAGATATTCAGGGTTACAGAAGCTCTTTTAATAAACCCGCTACATATTTTAAAAATTGGGGTTCAACAACAAATTTAGTTCTAAATTTTCCGAACTTTTTTTCGTATCTACCACGCTACACGTAGAGGAATACATGAGTATTAAAATGTGAGTACTAGAATTTTTGTTATTTCCGATTTTCTCTTATTTTTAAATCTATAAGTACGTGACTCTTGTTATTAACATAGGATAAGTTTCATGTGTTGATAAAATTATTAACTACACTCTATATGATTGACGGCCAATTTAGAGATATGGTAAACATGATAAATGTTTACTTTATATTGGCGGATTGTTTAAAAAAGTGTTATAAATTTAATGCAATTTATTTGATTCATGAGTCATATTGTCTGATTTAATTTATTCAGGTCAAAACTAAACTCAACTGTAAGCAACATTCTTATAGCTACCCCCTAGGTTAAAGCGTAGAAGGGAGGAGGCCTTGGCGAGTTAATTTTTTAGCAACCAAAATTAGGCACCAAGCAATTTAATTATAGTCTCCTAATTTTTCATGTATTTCGTCTTTGTTCCACTTTCGCGGTTAGCACCGAGACATTCTCTTACCGTTATTATTGAATTTGTGTCGTTATATTGTGTGATCAATAAATAGATTGTTCGGATCATGGCGAGTGTTTCTTTCCTAACTCCTGCATATCTAAGGTGCGCAAGAGAGGTGAAAACCTCTCACAAAATTATAGAGCTGATAGTAAGGATGTTCATAAACTCCTATTGTGATATCCCCCCCCTCGGATTAATATCTCTTTGATTTTCTGCGTGAGCTAGAGGTGTAGGATTAACGGAAGAACTAGATGCATACATAATCCTAATATATCTTTATTAAGATTTTGAAGTTAAGCTTTTAACAAATGAGATTATAATAATATATGTGAGAGAATCTACGGTGGCAAAACACACAATTTATATAACACTGAATTAACCTAACTCGGACCACTTTAGATAACTGACTCGACTTAACACGATTTCAATAATATTGCAGATCCTAATATTAAATAGTAAATCCTACCTTGCCGTAGTTTAAGTAACGATCACAACTTTCCTAGATGAGGCCTTGCAATAACTCGAGTCAAATGGTATGCACCTTGGCTCAATGGATCTCTTATCACGTGTAACTTCTATTCGTCGCCACGTCGCGTTGTCCAAAACTTATTCACGCTTGAAACACGGATTGTTTTTATTCCTCAAATTGCCATCCCGCTTACTCTAACTTCTGATATTTAAAAGCTTCCTAATTTGCATCTTTCTTTCACACTTCGCTTCTTGGATTTGGTTGGAAAAGAGTTGCAATTAATTCTGGCCCCAAAGGACATGTTAAAGAAAAGACCCCCTCCAAGAAGTAAAACGGGATTTATATTCGAGGGTCTTAATGGCCCTTAAGAAATTACGTGCCTAAATTTTATTTTGCTACTTCTAACTTTCCATGCCCTATTTAAATTTTAACTTCGAATAGTCCTTCTAACCATTAATTTCCAATAATCAACTTAAGATGAATAGTGAAAATTAAAAATTAAGTTTAATTTTTAATATTCCTGCTGAATTTGAACTTTCAACAGTCACAATAAATTTTACTCAATTAACTAGACCAACATTAACAGTTATGTATTTTAATCACGGTAGATTCTCCAAATTACAATCGAAATGGGCATACCCCATCTGGGCAACGAACTCAGGAAAAACCTTATATGTCTTAGTTAGAAAAACGAGAGCCGCATGCCCCTTATATAACTAAATTCTATTTAATGCTACTGAAAAACTATTACAATTCTTCTGTTTTTCTACTTCATATTCCTCCTGGCCTTTGTGTTAAAGTCTTTTAGCTTTCTATAGATACTTCAGGGTCTGTCACCCTGAAATAAAAACTCTTTAAGTTACTGAGAACAACAAATTTGCACATAATACTATTACATTTCATGATTTTTATATACATTATATATCACCTTTAAATTACAGCTAATTTTCATATGTGCTCTTCATCTGTCCCTTATAATAAGCTTTCCCTCAAATCGCGCAGCGCTTGTTATTGTTAGTAGGCTGTCTACGCCGTGTTTCCTCCAAACCAGATGCTCATCAATTTGAAACAATATATACATACAATTACAAACATTTTTCTATAAACCATTAAAACAAATAACCAAAGGAACTGACGCATCTCAGCGAAGTCACACTTAGAAGTAAACAAATGCATATTTACAATGGACTAAATTCATGTGACGTCATAGTCACATGATAACTGAGCCACGTGTTTTCGGCCAATCAGTTTATAAATTAATGCGACGTCATAATTATATCAAATATAATCACGCGTTTCCAGCCAATTAGTTCATGTGCTTCATTGTTACCAACTTTTGCTTTTTGCAGAAACTTTCTTTTAGAAAGTACATATTTATCAGCGATATAATAATGCACATAATTAAATAAAATGCACTTAATTTAAAAGTATTCGTATAATGTAATTTTTTTTTAATTTTGAAAACTGTTTGAAGAATTTTAACACACGTGAACTCTTTACTCAATCAACAAATTTTAAGTGTTATCTCAACTTTACAAGTTGAACAACTCTAGTATGTCAATTTTTAATCAATTGGAAACACGTGCTTGCCGTTATCATATGACCATCATGAATTTAGTCCATTGTTTTCTCCATAAATTTTCAAAAAAAATTTACAAGACAAAAGAGCGTATTTTTCATCTTCCAGAAAAATGCACTCATTGTAGTGTCCACTTTTGCTTGGCGTTTTACATTTTAACTATCCGACTGTGACTTGTTTCTTTGCAATAATTCTTCGGACCACTTGTTCCAAAGAATATAAAATGAAACGATACAATCTAGTTTTTATGACTTGTAGTTGGCGTCTCCTACTATGATCTCTAGAGATATGGTTCTGCTAATATTCGCTCCTCCTTTCCTTTCCTGATCCTTTTGTTGTTGATTATCTCTTCGTCTGGTATTCTTGTTGCCTGGTCTTGTTTGCTCTTCGATGTAAGGGCTGTAGTTTCTTCCTGCTGTTCCTGGCTCGAACTGGTCCTCCTTGTTGTCTTCATCTCCATGGTTGGTCGGGACTCCACTCTTTTTCCAATTCGTGGTCTGAGGTTTTAGCCGCTTGTAGTGGGTGCTACTGTTTCTTCTGTTTGGCCTCTCTTTCTATATTTTGGCAAAATACTATTAGTATAGTTTGACGACAATGCTCTTTTATGCACTCTATAATCTGAACTTTTCCGAAACTTCCTATCTGGTCCATTCGACCCAGATTCGTGTGATCTTTTATTCCCTAAAATTTCATTTCCACTTCTTTTAATCTTTCTACTTTTCTCAGACTAAGAACTAGGTATTGATCTGATAAGTGGTCCGCGCTTATCGGTCTAACGTGTGTGTCTCTCACCCTGATGTGGCCGCGGTAGCCGAGTGGTATAGGCATCGGATCGTGGCTGGCTTTGTCACGAGTTCGAGCCCAGTACCACTAAAGACCCGCCGTGTAGGGCAGCGATGCACGCTAAATCTGTCGAGAGCTGAAACGTCCTCCCGTTGGTGTGGTGTGGTAGTTAGGAGAGGGGGGTGCCAGCTCAGGTGTCGTCCACGTCACTTGACCATGGTTCAAAATTACGTGGTCCGTCGCCAAAAGCCCTCGTGTAGCTGAACAGTGCGACGTTAATCTTCACTCACTCTCACCCTGATCTTTCTTAAAACTTATCTATTTTCTTCTCTCTAACTCACGCTTTACACCTGGCCCCTTCTTCCTACCATACTGCGACTCATTTGATCTCCGTCAAAACTACTCGATTCATGGCGTGAACTATTACTATCTGAACTACCATTTCTTATCTCCATCTCGTCACATTTCCTATGACGATATACCTAACTTGATCGACATTAACCGTTAACCTTTTTCCCGCCTACCATATCACTACGTTGTTATTTTTTACTTCTAATACTCCATACTGACCTTCAAATTTTAGTTTAAATTTAGCTACCACTTTAGCTTTTTTTTGTTGCTGAACTTAAAGGATGTGTTGCTATCAAGACCTAATCATTCACCTTAATTTGCACATCACGCCTTCGTCTATTATAATACTTCTCCCATTTTTCTTGCTTAGCCTTTGTGTTTCGTCTAGCTTCTTTAAACAATCTCTCAATATCTCCCCTACTGCAAATTCAGTACCATTCGATACCATCACTTATTTCTGAAAAGGTGTGATCAACTTTGGACCTAAAAATAATTCTGCATGGGTTTTTAATGTCGTTTCATTCACTGCTGTACGAATAGCATAAGCAAACTCACGTTTGAACTGGTCCCATGTATCATGTTGATCATTAACATAATTTGCAATCATTTGTACAAGATCGCGATTTATTTGCCTGAGGTCTATATACAACAGTCTTCACATGCCTTATGCCTAATCTTTCACTTAAATGTTCTAAAATATCGAAGATAAATTGGGGACCATTATCACTTATTAATTTTACTGGAACTCCAAAACGCGATAAATAATTATCAAAAAAATTATCCGCTATTACTCGAGCCAAGGCATTTTTAAGGGGTATGATTTCAGCCCACTTGCTGAAGTGATCCATAATTACTAATACATATCGGTTACGTCTCACTCTCGATGCCGGGTACAGACCTAACAAATCTAACGTAACTATCTCATTGCGGTAATTTGATATAATCGGAATTAATCAACTAGCTGGTAACGCGTTTTTATAATTATTAACTGGGCACATGTGTCATGTAGAGAGATATTGATCAATAAATTTTTTCATATACGGGAAATATAACAAACGTCCCTTATTTTATGGTAAGTTTTAAAACTTCCAAAATGACCTGCTATAGGCTTGTCGTGAAATGCTCTCATTATTTAATTCCTTTAAGACTTTGGAATGTATACTCTCATTTCTCCTAATGACGTTGCATATTTCGCATGAAACAACAAGCCCTCTATTAACTTGAAATATCGGGACCAATTCTCACATATTGTCGCATTAGCCGAGCTATCTTCTGGGTTTTCTAGATATCTATAGATATAACCTAATTCTGTGTCGGTTTTTTGTTCTTCAGTTAACTGTTCTCGTGACGAAAGTACCAAATCCCTGATTATTGCACAATTAACTTTCTCTCCTATTATACTTTCAACCGGGTTCCTCGACAAAACGTTAGCTACTGCATTTTTAGTTCCAGACGATGTTCCCACTCTATATTAAATTCTGCTAATTTTAATACAGTCTACTCCACAAATTTTTACCATTCGTTAATCGCGTCAACGCTGTGTGATCCGTAATAACTAATTGGCAGAGAACCTAAATACTTTTTGAATTTATTCAGAGCCCAAATTACTGTTAAACACTCCCTCTCTGTTACAGTGTAATTCCTCTCCGCATTACTAAGCGTGCGAGAAGCAAACACAACTGGTCTCTGCTCCTGATTTAGAACAGCTCTTACATCTATTGAACTTGCATCCGTAAATAACTCGAAAGGCTTTTTGAAATCTGGCAATTTTAAAACTGGCGCTTTCGTTATGGCCGCGTCGATGCTTTCTGTGCCTCAATTGACCAACAAAATTTCTTTAGTTTTCGTTTAAGATTATAAAGGGTCTCGCACAGATCAGCATAATTTCTAATAAATTTCGCGTACCACTGGGACATGCCTAAAAATTTGGACACCTCCTTCGAATTTCGTGGTGGTTTCATCTCGACTATAGCTCGAACTTTTGTCTGATCCGTTTTAATTCCTTCCTTATTAGTAATTAAACCTAAATATTTTAATTCATCACAACCAAATTTACTCTCTTGTCTTTGTTCAATGTTAACCCTGCATCTTGTAATCGAAAAACTCCCTTTAGATGTTCAACATGTTGAGTGAACGATGGAGACGAGATATAATTATTCATCCATATAGACGTTCGCAAACTTCCCTATCACCGGTTTTAGTATATCAATGGCCTTTTGAAAATTGGGAGCTGCCCCTGACAACCCAAATGGCATACTCCGAAATACGTAAGTGCCATTCTACACCACATAAAAGTTTGAATACCTAGATATATATATATATATCTTTTGGTTTCTCATTATTACATATTAAATTGCTTCAAAGCAATCAGCTCATAAAGTAAACAGTGAAATTGCCCTTTTCTACAAGTAAAATTAATTCTACAGCTTCACAAAAAATGCCTACAAAAAAGAAATTTCATGAAAAGTTTTTTATCGTAAAATGTGTTGTTTTGGGAGGAGGGGAGATTTTATTCCCCTCAAATTAAAAAAAATGTAGTAAATTATCTATGTACAATAATTTTAACTTTGTAAATAATTTTAACTTAGGCTGTCTGTTCTTTAAAATTAATCAAATTTACAAGAAAAACAGCCAACTGTGTGAAATATACCGGAAACTAGAAAGCAAAACCCTATAACATTTGTATATAGGTTAGCTACAAAGCTTTTCATAGTATTTTTGAGATATTGTATATGGTATGGGTCCAGATTAAAATGAAATATAAGAATTTTGAAATTTCAAATCTTGCAAACTGGCAGAGTTATAAAATTCACTTCTATACAGTCAACAAACAAAAACATAAAACAAATTAGAATACTGAAATCATGCAACTTAATGAAAGAAGTCGAATAAAAGAAACAAATACACGTATATATAACAATAATAGTATATACATGTATTTTTTGCAAAATATCTCGATAAACCTTTTTTCATGTCCTAAAAATACAATAAACATTTGTTCATCATAACTGTAGAATTACGTATATTAAATACTAGAGCTTATTATATTTATTTTTAATCCGACTTAATTTTCCTTACGTTAATTTAAAAAAATAAATCTACACATAGCCTATACTTAAAACTACATCAAAATAAAGGGGGGGAATGGATACATACACAGTAAAATTGACAAAGGGTTTTCTTTTATTTTTTTGAATTTCACACTAATTACAAAATTCCTACAATCATTTCCTCTAAAATATACAAAGCATTATCGTCTGTTTTAATGAAAATATTTGATTTTTTTTACACTGAACATACCAACACTTAATGCATACCTATTTCTACCAGTTACTGTACATATATAGTGTTAGATATGCTTCAGTTCATCTCCGAACTTAAACTTATTTGGAGAAATGCATTGACATGTTATTTCGTTATCACTGATATGCAACTGAAATATCCTTTTATATATTACATTAATACTTTAAAAGAAATGGGGGGGGGGGGAAGATGAGAGAAACAACGGAAAAAAAGATTCAGAATTCTCGCTCTGAAATTTAATGTTTGAAAATATAATAAAATTAAGACTAAATTAATTAAAATCATTATTAAATTACCTAAGTTTATCATTAATAAATTAATCACAATTTGTACTAATTGTAAGCAAGATTCTTTTACCAGGGCAATCCTAAATTTCATGAAACTTCTCAGTTCCAAATTATACATGAGCAAGATATTAAATTACTTCAAAGTTTCTCTAAGAAATACAAAATCAGTATTCGTACTATTCCACAAATTTTGGAACATGTACTAAAATGCCGACTAATTTCGCCAAGCAAAAAGACATAACAAATTTAAAAAAACAATTACATCACTATTATTGTTACTGTGTTCAAACGTGATCAGGGACAGTTTCTACTATTGGCTGTATATCGCAGCATTTGGCGGTTTTTTTATTTGAAGAAATTGGTCGATATTATACAATACAAATTTGTCCTTTCAACATACGTTACACAAAAATATCAGTGATTTTGGTTGATGAAACACTTATTTTTGAAAAAAATTCTTTGAAATTACCTTTTTTTTTACTGAATTCTTCATGAATATAGATTATTGTAAACAACAATGTCAAGGTATTCATTTAAGGGTAAATAGATAGTTGAGAAAGGTTATATTAAAATTCTGAATATTTCCATTGCTTTTAGAAAGTAAACATCCTACAGAAAATGTCTATATGTAAAGTCGTATTTGGTTTCATGATCTTAATTACCGATAAATATCATAGAACTGATCTAAGTACACTTCTTGGGTCAATATTTGTAGCTAACTCAATGCAACAAATTTATTTAGGTCTTAAATTTATTAGCAGGTTAATATCAATATACATGAGCATTTAGACATTAATACTTATGTAAAAAAAAAATCCAGAGTATTCTTACGCTTAATACATTTCAGCTGGGGTTGCACAGATTTCTTTAACACACAATGTTGATATTTCAATAACATGTGTAAAGTCTTTATATATGAAATTTATCAAAATTATTGAATTTTACATTTTAATTGTGCAAATACCAATAAATGCTTCTGTCGTGAATGCTTTTCGAATTTTTACCCCATAAGAACGTAAAATTATTTAGTTAAATAAATTATACATATATATATATATATATATATATATATATATATATACTTGTTTTAATATGGCATGTATGATTACATATCAGATTTTTGTGTTCTTATTTTGAATAATTAAATACAGAAATATCTCTTTAAACTACTCTGAAGATGTGTAAAACACAAATAAAATTTAAGCTAACTAAATATATTTTATCTTTTTATGTATGTTCTCTATATAATTTAATTTAAAATAAACAAAAATTTCCATTCCTGTAGATATCTATCCAAAGTCCGATTGGATTGTTCGGCCACTTATCCCGCCAAGTTTTTTCTTGCCAAATCGTAGGGTTTCTACTCCAAAACCACATAGAAAAAGGCGCCAAACTGGCGATTTTTCAAATTTATCAGACCAGTGGCCTATTCGATCTGCTTAGAAGTTTCTTATGTGAACACAAAAATAGTAAAATTTGAGTTCGGTTTTTGGTGGTAACGTTTTCTAAATGCCATTCTTATCCATGTTTTCAAAACACTCGAATTTTTACCGGGATATTAAAAAAAGATTTTTCGGACAATCGTCATCTTTTACTATAATCAAGCAACTACGATTAATCAAATACGAAATTTTAGCGGGTATAATGTAAATGTGCAAGAGCGTAAATAATAGTAAACAAAGAAATGTTTGGCGGTAAAAAAACGAAAACATAATCACATGTCCTCTTCCTGATAATCGCGCTAAAAGTTCTAGTTGTTTCCTTGGTTACATTTTATAATCACGTGAATCTATCAACCAATCACCAGATTCTCATGTAAACGCACCCGATTCTCATGTAAACGGGTAAAAAAAAAAAAAATACCGGTATAATCCTGGCTTTCATCCGCATTTCGAAATTGCCGGTATTTTGCCTGCTTCCATGGAAACGGGGCTTTGGGGGTAAAATGGTGAGCGTTTTCTAATTCTCCCATGATGCATTACGCCAGAGATTCATTTATTCAAAGATGGCTGCTGTTGTGGAATGCGGAAACGGAGTTATGATTTCGACTAGAGCAGACGTGTTTGTCTGAGCTGGTGATTTACTAGCCATTTTCGTTCAGAATGTCGAGAAAGGAAACAGAATCACCGGATTTTAACCATGGATGCACCGAACGACGCAAGATTTATCCTGAGATTGAAGGACTAGATTTGGTTACTAGCCGCTGTTTAGAACTTATCAACTATCCAGATACAGACGATAACCAGGAGATGAAGGCAATTCTGGTTGATTTGTCGAATCCGGCACTTATCGCGCCAAGTGTTTTCTCGCCAAATCGATAAATGCGCCAAATCTGGTAACCCTTCTGAATTCTATTTTCAGTGGAGGAAAAGTCGCTTTTTTGGCGAAATGCGGCGCATGCGCAGTAGATGTTTTTAATTTTAACAGTTTAACGAAGTTAGCGCATTCGTAATTGGTTTTTTTTTTTATTTTAACAGTTTAATTCTCCAACGGTTTTTCTCGCGTATGAGCAGAAAGCTTTTTTCTTCAAAAATTCGTTACACAGCAAACGGTTACTTCTTTCGCTCCGGTTGGGTCAGCTGTTCGGCTTCGTTTTCTTCGATTTGGGAATTACTTTTTACAGGTAATTTTTTTCTTTATTTCTTTTTCTTCACATAAATTTCAAAAGATTGCCATGGTGTCCAGCGATGCTCTTAGGATTAATTTGAATGAATGCATGAAAAATTACGATTACTATTGTTAAAGGTTTTTTGCTATGTTGCCTGTGCTTGGAAAGAAAGCTGTTTTAGAATGGTGCATGGAAGAAGGTTTGATTGGATCATCGTATGTGTGTCCGAAATGTGGAACAAGTATGGGAAAGAAAGAACGGGTAAGAAAGTGAATGATTATTTCTGAATGGTACTGCAAAAAATTCAGTCCAGTGTGAAAAAGGATACCCATCATGTGTTTAGGAGTGTAAAGAAATGGTTTTGGATTGAATTGAGCAATATGGATTTGTGCACCGTTTTTAGTGATGCAAAAATAAAAATGTTTCAGAACGTTCTCTCAGAAATATGCAGTAGCACACTGGTATAATTTCAGTAGGCAACTCATCATCATCATAAATGTCGGAAATAGCAGCATTTTTTTTTTTTAAAAATTATTTCCATTTTTAAATGCCTGATTTTTGCAGCGATTTTCAGTTTCTAAACTTTAAAATGCTATTTTTAATGATTTTCCTTCCGCCATCTTGAATTTCGCGCTCCGGCGTTGCGTGTTGTGGTAGGGTTGTAACTCCAAACACAACACGCAAAAACACGCCAAATTGGCGATTTTTCAAAATTGGCGGAGAAGTGCCGGATTCGACAATTTCACCCTTCTTTTAATTTCCCAGGCACTTACTGTAATCCACCCACTCAGTTGATAGAGGAACATAATGCTAATAAATCAAACCAGGCAGCTAATAATTCTTCAGAAATCCCTTCTACTTCAACTTCAAATAAAAAGAAAAATAAAAAACGTAAAATTAAAAAGGATATCTATATAATTTAATTTAAAATAAACAAAAATTTACATTCCTGTAGACATCTATCCAAAGTAAGATTGGATTGTCGTATCAGCCACTTATTTCGCCAAGTTTTTTTTCTTGCCAAATCGTAGGGTTTCTACTCCAAAATACAACACGCCAACTTGGCGATTTTTCAAAATTTATCGGATCAAAAAGATTTTTTTCGACAATCATCTTATCTTTTACTATAATCGAGCAACCATGTTTAATTGAATACGAAATTTTAGCGGGTATAATGTAAACGTGCAAGAGCAAAAATAATAGTAAACAAAGAAATGTTTGGCGGTAAACAAGCGAAAACATAATCACATGTCCTCTTCATGATAAACGTGCTAAAAATTCTTGAAAAAATATCCCGGCTTTCGTCCGCATTTCTAAATTGTCGGTATTTTGCGGGTTTGCATGTAAACGGGGCTTGTAAGTAATGTATAATTAACAAAGAAGACCGAGAACTAGGTGGATAGATAAAGTAGAAAAGTGGTTGAAAGACTTGTGAGTTAACCGATGGTCTCAGCTGACTGAAACAGCCTTGGCCGGTAACTGGCTATACTGCTTGAAAAGAAGAAATTTACGAAATGGAGGAAAACCATTGCAGCATTCAATTTTAAAGGAATGTTTATTGGTGAGGTGTGGCATGAATCCAAAAATACTGCCAACTCCGCAAACCAATCATCTTCAGAATAATTTTCATCAAAATGAGCAAGATGGGCTGATTCAGTGGAATCTGATTTTCTCGCGTTAAATGAAAAAGACTGAAAATCAAAAATCAATCAGAAGTTGTTATGAAGAAGTCTTCAGAGGAAGGCAATGTTTCGTAATTGGGCTGTTTAGCCATTTATAATATAATGATGATTTCAATTGAGTATTCAATCTATGATTATACACACTCATGTCCATAAATTAAGGATAATTCAGAATCACACAGAAATTGAACTCTAAAATAAAAATTTCACCTGTAGAATTATCACACATATCTTGAAGAAGAATGTGCAAATTACAGGAAACCATGAGATGGAGCGGATAGTACGTCACAATAACGACAGTGTAAGAGAGGGGTAAATAAGGAATGGGGGCAAAGAAGAAAAATTGTCCACAAGCGCTTTAAAAGCCTTTCAGTGCAATAACCGCATAGTTATGGCACAAAGAAAGCATTTGGATGATTTTTTACGTGGTAGAATTATTAGACGACTAGAATGTGGACGTACCCAGCTGGAAGTATCCGAGGAACTTGGAATTACCCAGAGTGTCATCTCCAGGCTTTGGCAACGATTCCAAGAATATTGTAATGTGAGTAGATGTTACAGCTTAGGTCGTCCGCGAGTTACAACGCCGAATGAGGACCGGTATTTGGCAGTTACTGCCAGGAGCACAGCATCAGACCTGTCTCGTCAGCTCTCTTCAGCTACCGGTACGACAGTTTCAAGGCAGACAGTGTACAGACGCTTAGGGCATACTGGTCTATATGCTCGTAGGCCTGTCAGATGTGTTCCACTTACCGCAACTCACTGTCGCCTGCGATTAACCTGGAGTAGAGAGCATGCATTGTGGACACCACAACAGTGGTCTTGTGTGATGTTTTCCGACGAGTCCAGATTTAGTTTGCAGTCTGATTCTCGCCGGACTTTAATATGGAGAGCGCCAGGTACCCGTTACCACCAAAAGAACACCATTGAACGACACCGTTACGGTGGTGCAGGATGGCTCGTTTGGGGAGGAATTATTCTTGGTTCCAGAACTGACCTGCATGTTCAGAGTGTAACGATGACAGGCCACATCTATCGGGATGTCTTTCTGGAACAACATGTACGTTTGTTTCGGGGCGCCATGGGTGCTGAATTTCTGTTTATGGACGACAGCATCCGTCCTCACTGTGCAAACATTGTAGACGAATGCATCCAATCGGAGGATATCACCCGTATGGATTGCCCAGCATACTCACCGGACTTGAATCCAATAGAGCATGTGTGGAATATGCTTGGCCGACGAATTGTAGCCCGTCAACCCCCTCCCATCTCTCTACCGGAATTTCGGAGGACATTGCTTGATGAGTGGTGTAATATTCCCCAAGATCAGATTGATAATTTGATACTCAGCATGCCTAGGCGTTGTTAGGCCTGTATTGCATGTCCGGGAGACATACTCCGTATTAACCATCATACTAACCATGTTATACTGTTTTTTGTAAATAGATTCATTTTTGAAATTTGCTCCAGGGAGTAAACATCGCAATTTTTATTAATTATGTCAAACATATATCATCTTTTTTGCTCTTTACCTTTTGTTTAATAAATAGACTTAACAAATAAGTCAAATTTGTTTTGCTTCTGTCTCTTTCTTTGCCTGAACTTCATTATCCTTAATTTATGGACATGAGTGTAATTCTGGAATAGATCAAGATTTGACACTTGTAAAGCATTTTGTTACGAAGGAAACTCAAAAAAATAAGAAAATCACAAACAAAAATCTCTGCAATATGCAAAAATTTGATATATATTTATCTTTGCACACTCTTTGAATAATGTTGTGAAGTTTATGCTTTCTATTATAAGTGCCACTGTAGACTAGCAATTTCAAGAAAGGGGTCAAAAATAGAACTGAATAAAGTAGATTTCAGAGAGGATTATGG